>BSBN01000304.1:20000000-20436167 GCA_027924645.1 Cunninghamia lanceolata
AGTAAATAGATTTGTCACCGAAATTCCTTTGTGTATTTTTCCCAATCTTAAGGTGACAATTGCACTAACAGTTGAACGAACTGCAAAATAGATTTTTACAATCGCTCTCTGAAGTTTTTAGAAGGTACAGCTCCCTTCGCATGAATGTATAATTTTATATTTTTAAATAATTTCTCCTCTCCTCAATACTATGTAAACTTTTGACAAAAAAATAAAATAAAATAAAATATTAACGGCACACAGTCCATTAAAACTTGCCGAGATTAGATAATATCAAAAATAATGAAACAAATATTTGATGAGAAATATCTCAAAACATTAACAGCACACAGTCCGTTAATGTTCTTCTGAATTTGCAAATAAACAACTCCTAAACATTGATAGCACACAATCTATCAATATTTATCTAAATCTGTAATACAAAGCCCACTTTCATTTCTGGTAGCACAAAGTCTCCCAAAAATAAATAAATTCATGAAACAAGAAAATTGTTTATCTTCACCTCATCAAATTTCACATAACTTCAATAATATTTGCAAAATGTCACATGCAGCATACCTCCCGAGAGAGAGAGAGAGAGAGAGAGAGAGAGAGAGAGAGAGAGAGAGAGAGAGAGAGAGAGAGAGAGAGAGAGAGAGAGAGAGAGAGAGAGAGAGAGAGAGAGAGAGAGAGAGAGAGAGAGAGAGAGAGCCCGTAAAATGGAACTACCCCCTTTTATACATTTTACCCATACCTGCAACTTAACTCCTTCTTGAAATACTTATTCACTTTTTCCTGGGGAATTTTAATTCTTTAAAAATATTTTCCCACCTCTTCACCGGAATTTCCAATTTTAAATTAATTCTTTAAAGAATTAATTTATCTCAAGTATAACTTACCCAACCTTAATTACTTTCCTTTTGAAAATAATTTATACATCTCCTCCAACATATAATTTTTACGTGCAATTACCCTTTGCATTTTCACAATGTCAATTAATCCTCCTAAGGAATTAATTTCCCCTACATAGAGAATTCACCTAAGCACATGTAATTTCATTTTACATGGCTATGGTGCAAATTTAATTACTTTGGCATAATAGAACAATATTTAATTCTTTAAAATAATTAAATAAACATGTTAGTGCAAAGTAATTTATAAATGTCTAAAGTCCCGTGGAGGTTTGTCCCTTTGTACTTTTATAAACCTGTATGTGATTAATTGGTCTTGCCTTGATCACAACTGTCCTCCTGTTATTTGCAAAGTGTCACTGAAATGGTTGTCTAGGATTATCAAATTTGAGGGCTAACAAAGAGCAAGAAGCTGAGAAGGATACATTTGAAGAGCCTCCTGCTAAAATAGTGAACACTAAAGTAATAAAAATTTCTGATAGCACTCCAGAGAAGAACTCAACAGAAATAGTCTTGGGAGCTGCCCAAAAGGAAACATTAGTAAACTAGAGGAATCTTGTAGATGAAGAAGAGAATATGGATAAAGAACCGGAGCAAGAGCAAAAGTTGCTCGAAGGCCCACCTAGCAAAAACAATGAAAATCCTGATACTACCAAAGAGTCCTCCTCCACAGCACCTGATTGGCTGCAAAGCAGAATTGCCTATCCAGAGCCACAGGTTGAGATCATGAAGTTGGACTTAAGTGTCATTTTACCACAAATAAAGAAGCCGAAGAAATAGAAAAAGGCTAAGCTACAGTCTAGAATCTACAAGGATGCAACAGGATCTCGAATAGCAGAAGTGGCTGTCCCACCGGCTAATGTAGACAAGGAAAAGGTTAGAGTTGAGGATTACACCATAACAACTGTCAACCTGGGGCCAGTTACGAGAAGTCAAAAGGTTGGTGAGTTTAAAGGCTCTGTTTCCTCCATCATAGAGCAGTTAGATAAGGATGAACTTACCAAAAAGGAACTGAAGCGACAAAATGAAGAATTCAAAGCATGCTTGCAGTTCTTAATAAAACCTGTGGATTCTAATGGTGAGCTCAGGATAGTCCCTACTCTAATGTCAAAAGATGAAGTAACTAAGCTCAATGAAGTTAGAACTTTGGCTACCGGAACTCAAAAATGGATGATTAAGGTATGCTAGGAAGGATGTGAGGCCATTGATTTTGCTGCCGAACTTCATAAAAACTTATGCAAATTATGGGACCATTGGAAAGACTTGCATGAGGAATGTGATCCTTTTAATGAGTACTATTCTTAGGTGTTCCCTCGGGTGCAAGCAATAGGAGATCTGCTGCTCAAACATTGCTATCTGAAAATATCTTAACATGGGATAGATTGCATAAAGCAGTGACATGGTACCAACAGATAAAGCTGAGGAAAGAAGTTTTTGATAATATCAGAAAAGCTTATAAGGCAGTAGATAATAATATATTGTCTCTTATCTATGAGATAAATGACTCCCTGAAGGATTGCCTTGTAATGGGTTGTGATGATCTGGCTCCATACGATGTGCAGGGATGTAAAGATAAGTCGCACAAAATAGTTTTTGAAGAGACTGAGTTGGATGTCATGGACAGATTGGACAAAGTCAGTGATCTCCGGACTAACTTCATTACATTTCATAAAGGGAGAAAAGATGTTGAAAAAATGTATATCCAATACAGCCAGGAGATGGAAATGTTCAAATACCGAGCAAACCACATCAAGAACCTGAACCCTGCCGATATCAATCCAGCATTGTTAGCTTGGGTCAGCTACCGCAACAAAATGGCAGAAGAAGACAAAGTAGATTTGGATGAAGAACATTAGTATATTTTTGAATATTTTGAAATGTAATCCTATCACTCATATGTTTTGCTATATTTGGGAAGTCATGTGACGCTATTTTGTCCTTATTATGCATTGAAAATTGTCGTTTCACTATATATATTCAAATGGGTAATCAATTTGTCTAGGTTCAATGTATTTAGAGGTCATTTCTCGTCCTTTTCATAAGTGACAAATTGTAATCCGGGAATGCTATGAGCTGTTGTAAATGCATTTAATGATGTTAAATTTGGACCATTGGTGTCGAGTTAATCTCCACCGTTCATTCAAAAACTTAGTATGGCGCCTCTCCTATATAAAGGGCTGCCATTTCCCTCATTTGAGAGAGAAGACTCTTGATGCCGAATTGTTGATGCTCTATCATTTGAAGTTAATACAAAGAAAGTTTCTGCAGTTTTCCTGAGAATTTGTTCATTGTGTTTCTTATTTGGTTTCATGGTTCACTTCTTGATCTCCATTAGTTAGTTTCACTTTTGCAATGTTAATGATTTGTTAAAAGGTATTTGATTAATGTTCTTAGTCCATACTTTAGTTACTTGCTAATTGTAAGTGACTGTGCAAAGTTAGCCTGGGATGATTATTTTGTGCTAAGTTTAATTGCATTTCATGAGTTAAATTGTGCCGTTGCTTGGGTATTTGATAAATGAATGTAATATGAAAATCTTTAAGCCTCCATTGAAGATAGCATCATTTTCTGTAGTGCTGTAGCATCTAGTTGGCTTGGTTACTCAGAAAATTGGTTGAATTTTAGAACATTTGTCTACCTGCAGCAGTCTTCACATTGTGAATGTCACTTAGGATTTTCTCTAAAACCCTATCTCCTTTTGCATTTTCTTTCAAAAACAACTGCTTAGATTAAGTTTTCAGTACCATTTCACATTGCCTTATCAGCTGAAATTCTTGAGGGTTTGCATGAACCGCAGTATAAATTGTTTAAATCTGTCAATTGCATGTAAGACCCCTTGTAGGAACAGCTAGTACATTCCAATTGAGAGATTCCAAGCAAGCTAAGACCTAGCTGTATTATCCTTGGAGTAGTCTTACCTAAGGTAGGATACTTTTCAAGAGAGGTGTGAAGCCAACAATCACACTTGCGTTGTTAAGTGCTAAAACATCCATCAATACTTTCTTAATAAATTTTCTTAATCATGGATTCTTCTAGTTTTTTTCTCTTGGGAATCTTTGCATGCATACATCATAGACTATGAAGTATTCTCCCATTTCATTGATATTCATCCATATGTCTTAGATCATGTAGCTACCATCTATGACATGGATATCTCTACATGTTCCATGTATGAGATCCTTTATTGTATATCTGATCTTTCTAGATTCATGACTCATATGGATGTCTCTCCTTCTATATATTAGAAGACTTCACTACATTCATCTCCATGACCTATCATGAGACAAATGATGGTGATAATTGTGAGGGGGAAAACAGGTTAATCAATAAGATTATAAAAACCCAAACATCTACAGAATCTGAAGATAAAAGAAGATTAACAAATAAATAAATGACAATACCTTGCACCTTTATCTTGCGTCTTCTGTAGTTCGCCTATCTTTCTTTGATCTTGATTGTGAAGCCCTCAGAAGCGTTTTGCTTGCTTGCTCGTTGAAGATGATAAAGGAAGAATTGCTGTGATACTTATGTATTTGAAGATGAGCTTCAAATACAGAAATGGAGTATGAATGAGAATGCTTAAATGGGAGTAGGGGTGCCAAAGGCACGTTGATATCTCTGCAGCATAAGTTTACACAAAATCTAGATTTTTTTGAAATGAAGAGAAGAAGGTTGTATTTATAGAAAAAAGTGAGGGAAGATCAATGGTTGAGAAGAAAAGGAAAGATCAACGGAGGAGACTTGTTGAGGAACGTGCAACAAATGGAAGAAGGACACATGTCATTTGAAAAGTAGCTTTGTTGAGTTAACTCTTCTCTTGATGAGGATGAGATTTGATTTTATTAAATTAGAATTTATTTTTCTAATTTTAGAGAAGATTTGCTTTAAAGGTGCTTTAAAACTGATTTTGCTTTTGTAACTCAGTGTTTGTTTTTGTGTGACAAGAGGAAAGTATTTTTGGAAGATAAGAATGATTTTTTTGTGAAGATAAGAAGGCATAATTAAATAAAAGGATTTATTTAATTATTTTGTAGATAATTGAGAAGAATAAATAAAATATAGAAATATATTTTATTTTGTGAGGGTTTTAGATTTTATTTAAATAAAATTTGCATTTTATTTAAAATTTGGAAGAATAAAGATTTTAATTAAATAATTAAAATTATTTAATTATTTTTAGAAGAATGAAGTTGGTGGGGATGAATTTTATTAATTAAATAAAATGTAATTTATTTAATTAAATGAGAGGAAGTGAATCAAATAAATAAATAAATTTATTTATTTATTGATAGAGGAATATGATGATGAAATAAATATTTAAAATATTTATTTAAGTAGAGTCATGCCAATTTTAGGTGTATACAATAATTCTTCTTCCACTTCTGCTAAATCTTCCATAGTCCATGATGATTCCATGTCTCTTCCTATTTCTCTCCCTCCTTTGGTTGCATTTTTAATCTCCTTGGACATCACTAAGGATGCAAAGACCTATTTATCTTCTCTCCCTCATTTGGTTGTATGTTCAAGCCCCTTGGACATCCCTAAGGATGGGGAGACCTCTTTCTCTTCTCTCCCTCTTTTGGTTGCATGTTCAAGCCCCTTGGACATCACTAAGGATGTGGAGACCTCTTTATCTTCTCTTCCTCCTATGGCTACATGTTCAAGCCCTTTGAACATCACTAACGACGAGAAGACCTCTTTCTCTTGTCTCCCTCATTTGGTTGCATGTTTAAGCTCCTTGGACCTTTCCAATGATATGGGTACACCCTTCTCTTCTCTCCCCTTTGGTTATGTGTTCAAACTCTTTGGACCTCCCAAAGGATGTAGAGATCTCTCTTTCTTCCTTCATCACCTGTGATGATCCTATCCTTATGGTTGACGATACTTCTTCACCACATCATTCTCAAACTTTTATTGATAATCTTTCTTTCTGTGCTTTTGATGATTCTTCTTCAAGTAATGATGAAGCTCATGCTTCTATTGATCCTTTATCTTTGCAAGATGGACTCTTTTCTTTTTCATCCCCTCCTCTTTATTTGGAGGATGAACTCTCTCTTGTAGATAATATTAAGCATGCTAGTATCATTCATCACTTCCTTAATGTCACATTGACTGAAAGCCCTTCTTTGATAGATATTGAGCATCATTCACATAATCCTTTATCTCCTACTTCAATAGATATTGAACATCATTCACATGATCCTTTATCTCCTACTTTGATAGATATTGAGCATCATTCACATGATCGTTTATCTACTACCTCCTCTTCGACATCAAATAAATCTCTTCTAGACCTTGATCCATTCCATTATACTTCTCCACCTTCTTTCTTAGAGGCATCACCATCAATTTATAGTGAGATACCTTGTGTTGCTTCTAAGTTTTCATGGTTATTCTCTCCTTTATCTTTTGAGATTCTTGCATACCCCTCTCCAGTTGGTATGGGAACTCTTTCATTTGAAAAATACAATGGCCATGGTGATCTGTTGTGCCATATAGAACATTTATCCACTATATGTGTGACTCATACCTGTGATGACTGTGCCTCGGCAAAGTTCTTTCCTAGCACATTGAGAGATATTGCCTTAGATTGGTTCTTCACCTTACCTACCAATTCCTTACATTCCTTTTCTGATGTTGCTCATGCATTCATCTCTCATTTTCAATATAACATGGAGCCTAGAATCTCTCTTACACGCTTGGTACAATGTAAGAAAACTGTTGATGAGAGTGTTAAGGCCTTCACTTCTTGTTTCTTTTCCTTCCTTATTCGATGGGGTAGTCGGCCCCTTGATAGCCTTCTTCTACCTCTCTTTCGTGAGAATTTGCTACCACATATCCAACAGGCTATGCTCTTTGAGCAATTTTTTTCTCTTTTTGAATTAGTTTTTCATGCTCTTGAAGTTGATCAAATCTTTCTAGAGCACCCTCACCTCAAATGTGATGATACACTTCTCCCTTCTTGTTATGAGAAGTTGTTTTAGTCCATTATTGGTTTTCCTCCTATAACTTCTATATTCACTCATGCTACAATTCTACCCTTGGAGAACTCTTTCCTTCATTCTCTTTGTGACGTGTGTTTCACTGATTCATCTAATCACTTCACCACTATCTTCAGTTGATTTTTCTATCACTCTGTTGTGCCACTACCTATTATGTTGCACATAGCTTTCTTTCACTGCTTGTTGCCATTCATGATTGTACAATTTCAGGTGCAACCACCTTCTTTTTTTAGGTAATAGCACAACCTCTTGTATCTTTGTTGTCCTCCTATTATGGGGGGCAGTGACAACTTGTTGCGAAAGCAGACACCCTACAAGAGTCCTTCCTATGGACACTCTTCTTTCTTTATTCCCTTTCATTTACCTTAAAATCAATTGCATACTATTCTTTTATGCAATTATTTTAAGGGGGGCATATATCTACCATTTTCACATTGTTCGCATGCTCCTTGAAGCGTTTATCTACCATTTTTACATTATTATCATTCTCCTTGAAGAATTCAGCCCTTGTGGTCTTGGTTTTTGATACACTCCCTGAGGCGTTGGTAGTCTATGAGCCACGTAGAATAATACAACTTGCTAGCTTGTGTGCTTCATATGACTTCCCTTTTTACACCCATGGTCACCTAGCATAACACAACTTGCTAGTCCGTGATCCATGAGGGTATTGTGATTTGCATGACCCTTAGTGACAAAGCAAGCTAGTGCCTGAGTCATGTATTCTCGTTCGCTCATATTGATTGCTTCCCTGTCTATTTGTACGTATTCTTTGCTTGAAGCAATCAATCAACTCATTATATTCTTCTATCCCTGCTTAAGAATTCCTATATATATTGTTTTGTTTATTTTTGGTGCATTTTGGGGACTACACATGGTATTGAGACAACCTTCCACATTGAGGTCTCCTTCACTTTGCTGACTCAAAGTTTTTTCTTTGCTTGCTATGTGTTTTTCTCCTCTATATATGTGTTGTTTCTATTTATATATATGTTTGTGATGCTTTGACATAATGGTTTTGCAAGTTTATGGCTTCTAATAGTGTTATCTTGCAGGTTTTTATTTTCTAACATACTTGTTTTGTAGGTTCTCAACTTGGGGGCTCAATTCCTCTACTTGAAGAGTTCTGCATCCTCTATAGTATCCTTTTTGGGTATCCTTTTGTGATGCTATTTACTTTTAGTATTTTTATTTTTGTACTTTAGCGTAGCTTATCACCTAGTGTCATCAAGTGGGGGCTAAATGTAACATAGAGAATTGCATACTCTTGCAATTTCACATTGTATTTTGGGCTTGCCTCAGTATCCATTTCTTTAGCATATTTTAGGGATCATTTTAGCCTAGCCTTAGCTTTTTCCTTCACTAGATTGCCAAATTTTTCTATCAAATTCTAAGTCTTCTCACTAATTTGGGAACACGTGTTAAATTTTGTGCAATTTCTCTAGGACACTAGTGCTACACATGGACGTTCATGTGATGTGCTAGCTTCCTGTGAGTTTCAAAAATTTAAAATGTTGATTTCCCGCTCAGCCACTTGCTGCTGCCTGTTGTAATGCTTGGTCGTAATAAAAATGCTTTCAACGTCTAAATCTGACCTTTTAGCTTCCTCACAAACCCTTATGCAAAAGTAATTTTGAATCTCTCTCATGCTCTCTCATTCTATTCTTCTCTTGGTTATGCTTGGCTGCACATACCTCCATTGTTGAATTTGTTGAAGCTGGCTGTTGTTGAAATAACACCATTTGTGGAAGCTCTCTCAAGGATTCACATTGCTACACTTTGGTCGACTCCTCCAAAGAACTCACTTTCCCTCTTTTACATTATGCTAGTAATATTGTTCTTGTTCTTGTTTTAAATAATACTGCTGCAACTTCTTTACCATATTTCTTCTTTATTTACATTGGTAAATCTTAGATTAGACCACCACCCATTTTATCATAAACACACTAGGGTATTATTGCTTGTAGACTAAGGTTGATACTTATAGATTTTATTTAATGTCACTAATCTTAGTTCCTAGATGCATGTAGGATAGGTGCACACACTATTTTTCTATCTTTTTATCATTAGCTATTGTGGAGGTGAAAATACCAAAGCAGGGGTTTGACCTGAACACAATCCCCCAAACAACCCAACATTTTCTCTTGTTTCAACTATACGTATTTTGGGATACTTTCAACTGCATAGAAGTTTGCTGACATCTCTTCCTTTCTCTTGTCATTTTATTATTTCATTTGATTTAGTCACCTTATCTTCATTTAATCATTTATATGTATTCTGGTACTTTCTGGTTTGCTATTTTGGCTGTCTCTCTCTTTCCTATTGTGCAGGTTAGTTCAAAATCTGGTGGGAACCTTGAGTTTGGCAACTTTCTTGGATGACAGTGTGAGATTAGGACTATAGTGCTTTGTGCAGACGTCCACGTGCCGCATTGGCGTTCGAGATTGAGAGCTCCATCTTTTGGTGCCAAGTTCCTCTATTTCTACTATTTACAATTCTAAATTCAATTTTTTGATTTTGTATTTCAGTTTCCTATAAATTAGTACTTTCTATCCCAACTCCTTTGTAATGTAATGTAGGAAGTAGAGGTACCACTTTTTTTACATTACACGAACCTCCAAAATATTAAACCTAAATACCAGAGTATATATAACTCAACAAATACCTAATCAATTAAACACTTAGGGCATGCTACTCAAAGAAAGCCCTTGGCCTTATCTGAAATAATATTAAATGTTGGGCCAATGTTGTAAACTCTTGAAATGAGCCCATGATTATAATAGAGATGGAATCTCATATGATAAAATAAGAGCAAAAAATGTTGTCTTTAGGAATTCGGGTGGTTCAAACCATATCTTAATGTGGTATTGATGTTCCCCATAGACACTTTTCCACAAACACACCAAAAGTCCTAGTTGACATAGAGTGTAAAATGTACTTTTTAGCATAATATAAATCTTTGTAAGCAATAATAATAAAAGACACAAACACACATAACATGCAAGTAATGTTATAAATTAAATATTTGCAATAAGCACATCAAGATTAGCAACCATCTATTTTAATATGGATTTGATATGTACTAACAGGTATCCAAAAGCCTCAAATTGTCAACCCCACACTTGAGGAGTCATTTGGATATCTCTCTATGTATATCAAATCCATGTTAAAATGATTATGTGCTAATTTAAGGGCTCTATACTAGGGGATAGGGGATGTGGTCTCATGAAATATCCCCTTTTTAAGGGTGGGGGAGTAGTTTTCCACAAGCCCCCAAAATTATATTAATGGGGCCACCCTTGAATATGAGATCCCAACATTAGAGAGTAGTCCCATAATACATAGTAAATTGATGGTTATAAATGATAAAATTTATCCCAAATATTATAAAAAAAGTTTTTCTTCTCTTTTTCCCCTTCTTTTGGATATTAAAAATTTTATTAAAAAATTTGTTCTCTCTTACATTGTTTAAAGAGATATTTTCCCTTTCATTTTCCTTTTTCCTCCATATCTTGTAGTCAATATTATTCCATCCTCTCTTTTGTCTCGTATTGCTATCCTTCATAAGTTTGCACCCGAGTGAAATTTGGGGAGGCTTGAGTCTCTATCCATGCTTATCATTATTTTTCTTAAAAGAATTTCTATACCCTTCCTAAGTATGTATGTATATGTATATGTATGTGTATGTATGTATATGCATATGTTTGTGTATATATGTATATGTGTGTGTATATATATGCATATATATACACACATATACATATGTACATACATATATACATGCATATATGTATGCATATATGTCTATATGTGTATACATATGTATGTAAACACCCACACACATGTTATGCAGAGAAAGGGAAGACTTGTGCAGTAATGGAAGATAGTTCATGGCAAACAAGGATTAATTGTGCAACAATTAAAGGTCTTGCACATCTAAGTCTTAACTTTATATGCAATAGCCTTTACTTCAATCTCTTTACCTATTTTTAGAGTATACATCCATGACATCCATCACAATAGGTCAAATTATTTCCAATTGAACAAAGTTCTATATTGCATACCACTTAACTCCCCACCACCATATGGTAAATTGATGTTTCAAATGTGATCATGTACAAAAGGTTCTATTTCATGATTTGTGTAGAAATGGATATAATACAATCAAATGTATGGGAATGCGTGTAAATTTATCGATATGCATGTATGGACAAGATTGTGCCATTTGTCGATATGTAATTACATTAAGTCATTCCATCAAAATGGGCCTAAAACTAAATGGGAATTGCCATAGCTATGCAAATTTCAACACTATAGTAGTAAATTTTAATTGGTTTAGTTGTTATATTAGAAACTATATCATGTTAAATCTATTGACAAATGAGGATGAAAATTTATTTAAAGATTTAACTTTCATGCTTATTAAGTGTTAATAAGTTATGGCTAAACATGTACACCCAATAGGACTATTGTATCCTCATGAGATACATGAGTCACAACTTACAAGTGAGTACTTTATTTAACGACTAACCGTGTCTAATAATAAGCCATATATATATATATATTTGATGTGGACATACTAACAAAGGTTGCATATTTCACCTTATTAAATATAATGGATGGTGTACCCGTTTTAGCAAGAAGACTTTTATAGAAGGCCTTTAGCTTACATGAGGTCCTTAAAAAGATAACATATAATCAAGATACTTGTATGACTTCTATATTTTGAAAAAATTGTATGCAACATTACAGACTAAATTGCATTCTAGTGCCACTTATCAACTATAGATAGATGGTCAAATATGAGAGTGTATGTTGGTATACAAATTTTGTCACCTAACTCTATATTCTCTTTCCCAAACAAATGACAACTGAATCGACAGTTGAATCGATTGCAATGATTCTTTGCTTATTCTACAAGACACAACTACCTTCGAATGATATACAAAGAATGAAACTAATGTATGCTTTTTACCAAAAAGCAAGAAAGGTGGTGCTTTTAGCCAAAAAGCATTAAAGGCAATGGATCAACATATAATTTGAAATATAAAGAAGCACAAAGACTTTGATCATAACCAACACAAATTTATATCCATTATCATATAATCATCACCATGAATCATTAATCAAAAGAAAAACATCCACAACAATGACCCAGAAAAAAAATCTCCAATCACTTTGATATAGACTGCAAGTCAATAAGTTGATAGTATATTCAACATAAGAAGAATAAACACTCATTCACCATAACGCAAAGTTTATGATTTTAGAAATCAACTTGTAATGTGCAGTACCTGTTTGTATTTTTAATTTTTTTTTTGTGTGATATTTTATTATTATTTTTTTGTGTTCTTTTAGATAGAGAGAAGATGCAGAAGGGGGTTTAATGTTTTCCTGTAGATGTGGTGCCGGAGCACATAATATATTGCGTATAATATAAACCCAGAAAATATACAATGAATCTGAAGAAAGTAATGACAACCCAGATAGCAAAATAGCCCAAAAATAATTACTATTACATACCCATATGAAAATATGCAACTTGGTACAGCCGCCGGAAATGGACCAGCAAGTGGGTATGGCTAGAAATGCATCAAATCTCTATGGATTGATATAGAATGTTAAAACAGATGATAACAACAGAGAAATAAGCTTGAAACGCCATCCAATGGCCAAGAATGAAGCTGCAATGAAAGAGGAAGAGCCTCCAAAGGACCCACGCCTCAATGGTACATGGTACGACTAAGCTGGAATGTACGGCCATCAGCTATTATAAAAATAGTCCCAAACAATATCAAATCTACTTCTCCTTTGCAATGCAAACTGGTCTCCTCAAACCTCGAATAAATATACAATAGAAATATCAAATAAACCTCTACAATCTCGTCCGTCAAACTCTATTTCGGCACATATGTGAATGCTGAATACATCCACCGTCAATGGCACCGTTGGGTGGTATTGCACACCTGTGGGATACTGTCACTAATGGAGGTTTCTGTCTCCAATAGCCTGATGCAAAAACTCTAACTTCGAAACCCTAGCAGAGCTCTCATAAAAAAAATATCCAACATAGCATAATCCCAAATGAGCTCCAAGTGACCCTTTTTATCTTCCTCCAAGATAGGCGTTGGGCATTTAGGAGGGAAAATAATATTTAATTTCACTTTATGCCTCCTAGGGATGAGCGCCCAAGGTCAAGACATAAGCCTTTGTCTTTATTTCATTAATTTCACTTTTCCGGCAAAATATAATAAAGTCCATATTAATATAAATTAATAAATCTTCGAACTTTAAAATAAGTATGAAGACGGTGTCAGAATTCACTGATCTTTAGCTCGCCGGAAAGGTCTCGACGAAACGCATCTGATCCAACTCTGAAAATCCTGAATTGACATAGTACCCGAACTTACTAAAAATAGTAAGTAACGACCAAGAGCCCACTGAACCAACCATGAGGATGCCAACTAGATCCACTAAATGCGAACCAAGACTCTGTCACTGCCAAGGACCTCTAGAGCCAAACTAACCATAGTTCCCTAACCAACTGCTATCCCACGGGAACTCCATGATGGACTAACCATGTGTCTAGAAGGGGACATTACAGTCCGCCCTCCCTAAGATTGCTTGCCTCAAGCAATCTCAGCTCAGGATGCTCCAGAATCCGCTCGTTCTCCCACGTAGCATCCTCAACCGACAGGTTTTTCCATTTGACCAGGTACTCTCTGATAATCCTCCTTCTCAAATTGCGATCCTTGGTGTCAATGATTGCCTCAGGTACCAATATCAACTTCCCCTCATCATCAAGAGGAGGTAACTCAACTGAAGGTGTCACATTGTGCCCCAGTGCCTTCTTGAGGCAAGAAACATGAAACACATTATGTACCCTACTCCCTGTTGGTAACTCCAACTCATAAGCCACTTCACCAATCCTCCTAGTGACCCTGAAGGGTCCATAATACCGTGGCTTCAACTTCTCCGCTCCACTCTTCTTGAGAGTAGATTGCCTATAAGGTTGTAGCATGAGGTAAACCATGTCACCAACCTCAAATGATTGCTCAGTCCTCTGCTGATGTGCATACTGCTTCTGCTGATTCTGAGCTTTCTGTATGTTTTCCTTCAATGCCCTCATGATATCCTGACTCTCCTAAAGGAAGTCTTTGGCCTTCGGCACCCTACTATCACCAAACAGTAAATCAACAAAGCTCGGTGCCTCATAACCATATAATTCCATGAAGGGTGACATCTGGATGGACATGTGGTAAGTGGAATTATAACAATACTCCCCCATGTGAAGCCACCTAACCCATGCCTTCTGCTGCCCTGAAACATAGTTTCAGAGGTATCCTTCCACCCACTTGTTCACTATCTCTGTTTGACCATCAGTTTGGGGGTGATAACTCGTACTGGGTGTGAGCTCTATCCCTGACAACCTGAAAAGCTCCTGCCAAAAATTACTGAGGAACCTACTGTCCCTGTCACTGACAATGCTCATGGGCAACCCATGAAGTCGAAATACCTCACGAAAGAACAACTCTGCAACCTGAGCTGCAGTATAAGTGATAGGAATGGCAAAGAAGTGTGCATACTTCGTCAACCTGTCCACTACCACATAAATACAATCCCTGCCTTGGACTCTAGGTAACCCTGTGATGAAGTCCATAGAAATGTTGTCCCACTTCCTGTCGGGAATGGGCAGGGGCTACAATAAACCCCCTGGAAGTGAGTGCTCTTGCTTGTTCTGCTGATATATTGGGCACTCTCTCACATACTGCATCACCTCAGTCTTGAGGCCCTTCCAGGTGAACCTCTCTCTAACCTGTCTGTAAGTTTTGAAGTATCCTGGATGCCCTGCCATAGGCAAGTCATGAAATGCCCTCAAAACTTTTTTCTTCATTTGTGAACCCGACACCAAGAAAATCCTGTCCTTGTAGATGATCAAGTCATTTACCACCGTGTACCTGTCATCTTTGATGGTGCCATCAATCACTCAAGTAGCCCACTCATCCTTAGCATATTCTGCTGAAATCAATTCTCTCCAATCATCAGCTATAGCACCTAGTGCACACAGATGAGGTCTCCTGGATAACGCATCAGCAACAACATTCTTCTTTCCTTTGACATAAATAATGTCAAAGTCGTAGGCCTGTAACTTGTTGACCCACTTCTGTTGCCTCTCGTTCAAATCCTTCTGTCCAAGGAAATGCTTCAAACTGTTGTGGTCTGTCTTAACCACAAATTTACTACCCACCAGATACTGTCTGAACTTAGCTAGTGCATGCATGATGGCTAACATCTCCTTATCATATATGCTGTAACTCCTCTCCACACCCCTCAACTTCCTACTCTTGAATGCAATGGGGTGCTTATCCTGCATGATTACAACACCAATGCCTACGCCCGAGGCATCACACTGTAGCTCGAAAGGTTTGCTGAAATCAGGAATGGCTAACACATGGCAAGTACTCATGATTTGTTTGAACCTGTCAAAACACTCCTGTGCCTTATCAGACCAACTGAAAGCATCCTTACGAGTCAAATCAGTAAGGGGAGCAGCTGATTGAGAGAACCCCTTCACAAACCGGCAGTAATATCCACAAAGGCCAAGAAATCCCTTAAGGTATGAGAGATTCTTTGGCAGTGGCCAGTCCACAATTGCCTGAATCTTTTTCGGGTCTACCTTCACACTACCAACACTAATGATATGACCCAAGTATAGCAACTCAGTCATCCCAAACTCACACTTTGACATTTTGGCATAGAACGACTCACTCTCTAAGATGCTCAGCACAATGTCAATGTGTTTCAAATGCTCTTCCCATGTCCTGCTGTAAATTAGTATATCATCAAAGAAAATCAGCACAAATATCCTCAATTGCTCTCTGAACACCTTGTTCATACAGGACTGGAAAGTAGCTGGAGCATTGGTCAAACCAAATGGCATGACCAGGAACTCAAAGTGCCCATAATGACACCTGAATGCTGTCTTCTCCACATCCTCATCTCTGACCCGTATCTGATGGTAACCGGATCTCAAATCAATCTTGGAGAAGTAACAAGCTCCGTGCAACTTGTCAATTAGCTCATCGATTCTGGGAATCGGGTACCTACTCTTCATTGTTTTCTTATTGAGTTCCCTATAATCAATACACATTCTGAGAGTCCCATCCTTCTTCTTTACCAATACCACGGATGATGCAAATGGACTATTACTAGGCCTGATGTGACCCATCTTGAGAAGCTCTTTGATAGCCTTCTCGATCTCATCCTTATACCTCTTTGGGTGCTTGTAAGGTGTCGTGATTACTGGCTTAGCACCCTCCTCCAACTCGATCACATGCTCAAAACCTCTATCAGGAGGTTTACCTGGTGGAATATCACTAAACACTTTGGTGTGTTTAGTAAGTATAGACTGTATGTCAGGAGGATACACATGCTTCTGCTGATCTACTGCAGGCATCACCATAACCTCAGCTGCCCACTCCACCTGATCATGTCGAATCAGTTGCTCCATCCGCTTGAGAGAAACTACTCTCAATCCACCATCTGAAATGCCTCTGAGCACATGTCTAACTCCGTCCACCTCAAACTTCATTTCCATTGTGCACAAGTTGAGAGTGAACTCCTCAATATCATTCAACCACTTCATACCCAACACAACATCCATCTCACCCATACCGACAACATAAAACTCTGATTGGCAAGTGTATCTGTTCAGTTGGATTGATAGAATGGGTATCCTCCTAGTGCAGGTAAGTACAAAACCATCCACAACGTTCACCTTAAAGCCCTCAAATTCCTTAGTTTTCAGCCCTCTCTTGGCGACCAATCCTTTGTCTATGAAGTTATGAGTGGCACTTGTGTCAAGTAAGGCAATACATCGCTGCCCGCTTAGTACCCCTCTAATTCTGAATGATCCTTCCTTCTGAATACTCGTGATACGAGCTGTGGGTCGAGCTAGATCATCCTCTCTATCTGATGCTTCCCCTGAGCCCTCTGATTCTCCACCCTCAGCCTCTGAATGGTAATCCGAGTGGGGTTCCCCATTAATAGACTTGTCGGCTGAAAAGTACTCTAATTGTTTGGCTTTTCCTTGGGCAGCACACTTGTGCGTGGGATCCCCAGGCTCTTGACAATGAAAACAGAGTTTCTTTCTCCTCAAGTCATTCAGCTGATCGCTGTCTAATCTAGAAGAACTCTTATGTTGTTGTCCTGCATCTCTTTGAAATGGTCTCCTATCCCTCTCCTTATCTTTCCTTGGTGGAAATCCTTTGGATTGAAATTTATTCCTCCATACTGATGATTCCATGTCCCGGGCCTTCTTCATGGCCTCCTGAAGTGTAGTAGGGTCAAAACCCTTCACCCATCCGCAAAGTTGATCTGACAATCCGTCAATGAAAAGAACAACCAACCTGCGCTCAGTAATATCTGGAACCATAACAGATATATCCTAGAAATTAGCAATGTAGGAGTCTACTGATCCGCTCTGTCTCAACTGAGTCAACTCCTTGAACTGTAACTCTGGGTCCTTTTTATCAAACATGTCGATCAGTCTAGCTGTAAACTCCACATATGAAGTGACCTGATCATGACCCAATGTAACCTTCCTGTTACTCCACCATTTGTGAGTAGTCCCCTCCAAGTGTAGAGCTGCATAAGTAATAGCGTCCTCTTCTGGCATGGGACTAATCTGCAAGTAGCTATCCAATTTCTAGACCCAAGCTCTCGCGGCGGTTTTACCTAATCTATCGAAGTAAGGAAGTGTCATCTTACTTACTTTCCTCTGCAGTTCTTGGTTCTGTGATCTACCTCCCCTCCGAGGCCTACACCTAGTCCTCATTTTAAAATATTCAGCAAATGTCATCTCATTTTTGAAACCCTCACTGGATGCTCTCCAGTCCCTCAGAATCTCCTCCTGGAACTCTGCCTGAGTAGGATCCTGTTCAGGAACTTGATTCATGGGAGCAAATATCGGAATACTAGGTCTATCTCCCGCAGTGAACTGTGAAGCCCTACGGTGATTAACCGAACCCTCATCATCATCTCTATCTCTGCGCCTATCATCATGATAGTTGTCCCCATTATTCCGTTCTTCCCGATTCCTATCACCGTTATGCCTGTCATTCCCATCATTCCTGTTCCTTTCTCCCCCATCATGTTTGTTTCTATCACCGTCTTGGTACCTGTTCCTGTCACCTCCATTGTATCTGTTTCTGTCACCTCCATGGTACCTGTTCCTGTCACCTCCATTGTATTTGTTTCTGTCACGGTGATTGTCTAAGTCATTACCCATCCGTTTGATGGCATGTGCTAACTCAGCCTGTGCCTCTACCATCTCATGTCGAGACTCTCTCATCTCTCGAGTAAGTACGATCAAAATGTCATGCGCACTAAGTTCTGGTTCTTCCCTATCACCCATATCTCATGTAGGACCTGTAACTGGTGGAAGCTCTCCAGAAAATGGGTCCGTCTGTGATACCTGAGAATCGTCCTCAGTAGTTGCTACCACTATCTTAGTATCTGACTCAAAAGGATCTATTACGGGAACTGGATTCTCTAGATTATTCAACTGTGGACCCTGTGTTCCCTGTCTTGCCCTTGTACTTCTGAATGGATATCTATCAGCTAGTCGCATGTCTCATTTTACTTCTGCATGTCAAAACTAAACTCACAGGATGGCAAGATCTTTAGCTCTGATACCACTGTAATGTGCCGTACCTGTTTGTATTTTTAAAATCTTTTTTGTGTGATATTTTATTATTATTTTTTTGTGTTCTTTCAGATAGAGAGAAGATGCAGAAGGGGGTTTAATGTTTTCCTGCAGATGTGGTGCCGGAGCAGACAATATAATGCGTATAACATAAACCTAGAAAATATACAATGAATCTGAAGAAAGTAATGACAACCCAGATAGAAAAATAGCCCAAAAATAATTACTATTACATACCCATATGAAAATATGCAACTTGGTATGGCCGCTGGAAATGGACCAGCAAGTGGGTATGGCTAGAAATGCATCAAACCTCCATGGATTGATATAGAATGTTAAAACAGATGATAACAACAGAGAAATAAGCTTGAAACGCCATCCAATGGCCAAGAATGAAGCTGCAATGAAAGAGGAAGAGCCTCCAAAGGACCCACGCCTCAATGGTACATGGTACGGCCAAGCTGGAATGTACGGCCAGCAGCTGTTATAAAAATAGTCCCAAACAATATCAAATCTGCTCCTCCTTTGCAATGCAAACTGGTCTCCTCAAACCTCGAATAAATCTACAATAGAAATATCAAATAAACCTCTACAATCTCGTCCGTCAAACTCCATTTCGGCACATATGTGAATGCTGAATACATCCACCGTCAATGGCACCGTTGGGTGGTATTGCACACCTGTGGGATACCGTCACTAATGGAGGTTTTTGTCTCCAATAGCCTGATGCAAAAATTCTAACTCCGAAACCCTAGCAGAGCTCTCATAAACAAAATATCCAACATAGCATAATCCCAAATGAGCTCCAAGTGACCCTTTTTATCTTCCTCCAAGATAGGCGTTGGGCATTTAGGAGGGAAAATAATATTTAATTTCACTTTATGCCTCCTAGGGATGAGCGCCCAAGGTCAAGACATAAGCCTTTGTCTTTATTTCATTAATTTCACTTTTCTGGCAAAATATAATAAAGTCCATATTAATATGAATTAATAAATCTTCGGACTTTAAAATAAGTATGAAGACGGTGTCGGAATTCACTGATCTTTAGCTCGCCGGAAAGGTCTTGACGAAACACATCTGATCCAACTCTGAAAATCCCGAACCGACATAGTACCTGAATTTACTAAAAAAGTAAGTAACGGCCAAGAGCCCACTGAACCAACCACGAGGATGTCAACTGGATCCATTAAATGCGAACCAAGACTCTGTCACTGCCAAGGACCTCCAGAGCCAAACTAACCACAGTTCCCTAACCAACTGCTAGCCCACGGGAACTCCATGATGGACTAACCATGTGTCTAGAAGGGGACATTACACAACTGCACCAACTTTCATTCATATATTCAAAAGCAACTGAAAAGTAATATCATATCAAAATTGACCTTCTACCAAAACAAAGTTTGCCAAAAGATTCTATGCATCGACATGGTTTTCAAATATATAGCCTTGCCAACCATAACTGTGTTTAAAATAATAACGGCTTCTTAGGGACAACCGATTAAAAGATACTTATTATAAGTCATTAAATTAAAAGAAATCTCTCCAGAGCCAATCATTTTTTTGCAAGAAACAAAATAAAGCATATGAAAAGTCATCAATCGACAATTGTCACATCCTCCTCTTGTGTTGCCTTCTTTTCCTTGTTTTGTCCTTCATCTGTATCTGAATCGACCTGTGCCGTTTGAGTTGCTAGTGCCCGTAACTTTGCTTTGTATGCTCTTTACCTGCCAATGACCGGGGTTAACACTTTGTGACTTGGACTGCTAGTGATGTGAGCCCGAAGCTTCTGTTTACTTATCATTTGATCTACATTCGCCATTCTTTTGTGAATCTCTTCAATCTCACACTTGAAGTTTTGAAGGTACATAGCTATCCTCCCAAGCTTTCCTACTGACTTGCCAATTACTGTGTCAATACCCACAAGTTCCTCAGTAATCATTTTCTTGAAATTTTGTTTTACCTCTTTGACCTTGAACAATTTTTCTTCAACTTCATCGAAAGCTTCTATTTCCAAGATTGCAAAATTACAATTGAGGTCTTTTTGATCAGTAAAATATTGAGTCAGCGTGCTCCTCAATTCTTCCTCGACTCCCCCCAGCATAGTCATTCTCCATTCAAGTGTATCTAACCATACTATAGATTCATTTTCCTTGGGGTCATTGAAGATCTTTTCAGCTATGAGGATGTTTGTGTCAATCTTGGTCATTTCTTGAACTTCTTTAAAAACCATCGAAAGATTACTGTTATCTTTCCTAACATTCCTGGACTATCATTGCTTTTACAGACAAAGAAAGATAAAGACAAGGGGAAAGAGTGCCCCTTTTTTTTCATAGCATGATACCTATTGTTCACAGTCGCCATTTGACGAAAAACTTCTAAAAGAACAAGAAAATCAGACGGGTATCTAGGTAATTTTAACGGGGCATTCTCAAAACCCCCAATCCACAAATAAGTAAACCTATCAAACTGGATGTAGAAACTTCCAAACCTCATTATTAATGCCGCCACTTCAGGGAAATTCTCCGTTCCAATGAGCCTTCAATCTTCTTTGCATACAACATGAGAAAAGTATCGTTCACACGACATAAATCTTTCATCCCAACTCCTTTCTGCAATTGCGGAAAATAACAATACATAGGTGTATCTGGCATAAGGAACCCTTGAGCCCTCAAACTAGGCCAGACAAACTCTTTACTGGATAAAATGTAGACCAGAAGAGAACACATGTGAAATGACACCTTCTGATGAAAATTTGTTAGCTGCTCATTCATATGTTCATTTATTAGCTTCGTCCAATCCACATACTAAGATTCACTACAAATTACCAGAATAAATTGACACATCCAATTTTTAAAAGACTCTGACTCATCAATCCCGATGACACGATGCAACAGGGTAATCATGTCAAAGATTTCTTCTTTGAAATGCCCTCTTTTTAAATTGGTGGGAAGCCGAGATTTACCTTTCCTTTCAATTTTTAGCTAGCTCTTAGCAATACAGTTTTGGCACCAATCCTTTTTATCCCAGAAGTAACCCCAACCAATGGTAACAGACACGTCAACAAACTCCTCATGGTCTGGTAACTTTAATGCATGTGATACAACCTCAAAATCAACCTTTGTTACTACAGAGCTGTCAAAAGCTCATATTTCTTGTGATTCAGGGTAATAATTTCTTGCACATGAAATAATCAAATATGGACATGACACGGTGGGTGGAAAACCCCCAGCATGGGCTAAACCACTGCTCACAATCTTCTCTGCAATTGAGGACCTATTTTCTTGTTGCATTCTATTCTAGAAATCTTCCAAGTCTACATGTCTGAGGTCTGTATCCCTTACTTTGGAAAAGCCATTCTCAATCATAGAGGCAATTGGGTACCCCTGATATTTATACTTCATTTTGACTTATTTTGAAAACTAGAGTGTGGAAATTTTTGAACAGGTTAGGGACACCAGAGAGGCCCACAGAGCATTTGGGAAAAACTGACTATCTAGACTCATGAACGGAAACTTGTTCTTCCTCACCCAGATAAATCAAAGACTCAATTTATTACAACAAGAAAAGAAAGGAAAAGAGCTAGTTATTTTTGACTTGATTCTAAATACTCCTCCAAGTTCTCCGTTAATGGTGAGGCCTAGAGCTCCTTCAACACTCTCCCATCACAATGCAGAATATGCCTTTACTCGCAAGGTGGTAACTTCAAAGAAAGCTTCGTATCAAACCTATTAACTCCACATTAAATTTCATTAAAATTGGTGGTGAAAAGTACTGGATGATTCATTTAAATGATCTATTTGATTTCCCTCTGAAAAGTGTGCAAACACTTCCAATCCATTCCGAATTTATTGCGAACTGATAGGTGTCAATACTCTGTGCATATTGAAGGTTTGAAAAGATGGTGCCTTGGGAAGAAAAAAACACGTTTAGTTGGGGCATCAACAACTTTATTAAACAATGAACCAACAAATGAGAGTTCGGATGTTCAAAGAACTTCTGACTCTCTGACCTCAAAGGACTCTTCAACAAAATGACACAAGAATGAATGATAAGGTTAAGACACTGACTTGGGCGAAGAGTTGGGGAATCAGATGGTTCCAGAACTCGTGAACTAGCCAACTAGGGTACAAAAAAACACAAGATCACTGACCAAGAGTGAAAAATGGCTAAGTAAAGAATCACGACTTATAAAGAGGGTAACAAATAATAAAAAATAAGAATGGAGATTTTGACTTAACATATGAATAACTCAAAATTTCAATTATAGGGTAACGATAGGCTCTGAATGGGGACAAGGACTGAACAAGACGTAGATAATCTGGACATTTTGGCACAAAGCCTTATTCCAAAGGGCAACAGAGTCGCACCAAAACAACAACACACAAGGGAAAAACAAGAAAGAAGACTATGATACAAAGAGGGACTTATCAACATTACCAGTTGTATAAATTGAGATCTTGTCCATTATAGGCAAGCGACGTTGGAGTTCCATTTGGATATACTAAAAGAAAAGCATTTTTTCCAATTACTTGTATGATTGTAAATGGTCCCTTCTAGAGAGAATCAAATTTCTTGTGAGCCCCCTTTGGCTCTCTCCTTCTATCCCACAATAATAAAATATCTCTAACTACAAAATTCCTTTGTCTTGCTTTCTTGTCAAAGATCTTCTTCACTGCCTGCTGGTGTCTTGTAATTCTATCCACTAATCCATCCCTTTGTTTCTCAAGCTTATGCAAATACATAATTCTCTTTTCCAATGCTGATTGGAATTGTCCATCCTCAATAGCTTTCTGTAAGTTCAATGCTGACAATTCCAGAGGAATAGGTATAGTACTGTCAATCCTGTACAACAATTAGAAAGGAGACATCCCGATCGCCCTCTTATAGGTTATCCTATCTGTCCACAAAGCCTCATAAAGGCTCTTATGCCATCCCCTCTAATTCTCATCTACCAACTTTTTGACAATTGAAATCAAATTCTTGTTACTTGACTTAGCTTGGCCATTACCTTGAGGATAATAGTCAGATGAGTGAGCAAGACTAATTCCAGTCATAACAAAATAAGGAAAATTTAGAAGAAGAGAAGCTACTAGCATTATTTGCAACAATCTTCTTAGGGATGCCAAATTTGACCAAAATGTTCTCCTTTAGAAAATTACAAACAACTTCAGAAGTGGTGTGCTTTTAGGAATCGCTTCCACCCACTTAGTAAAGTAGTGAGTTGTAGTTAGGATGTGAGTGTGACCAACACTAGAATTAGGATTGATAGGTCCAATAAAATCTAGCCCCCATTGTTGAAAAGGTTCATCGATTACTACATGCCTTAGGGGAAGTGCGACCAAGTGAGGTCTACTGGTAAATTTTAGACACTTTTCACATTTTGACACCCATTCATAAGCATCTTCAAACATACCTGGCCAGTAGAAACACTGTCGTAGGATTTTAAAAGTTGTTACAAAAGTAGAATAGTGTCCTCCACAAGCTTTGTTGTGAAACGTTTCTAATAGCTTCTTCTGTTGCTCCCTGTCCACACATCTTAAGAAGGCTCCATCCACTCCTCTTATATAAATTCCCTTCCCAAAGAACATATTTTCTAGCTTTAAGCTTTAGGTTCCTCTTCTCCTTGGTAGATAAGTGAGGTGGGCATTCATCATATGTAAACAGGTAGGAAACATTCTAAAACCATTCATCGGTAGTACTTGTGAACAAGACCAGAGGTAGCTCTTCATCTTCAGCTCATCAATCATTTTACATAGGCCTTTACCTCTAACCAGGTTGGCAAGATTGAGATCAATGTCGTACTCCTGCACCTTTGCCACCCAAGCTCCTCTTTTATTGCAACCAATCTCTTGTTGGGTCAGAATGCTCTTAACAACAGAGTTAGGAACAAAGACAACATGAGAATGCAAAATATAGAACCTAAAATTTTTCAAAGCCTTCACCAAAACATAAGCATGCTTTTCCAGGGGAGAGTATTTCAATTCATGCTTCTTCAAAGGCACACTCATAAAGGTGATTGGGGCTTCTATCCCCTATTCATTTTTTTGCAATAAAATGGCTGACATAGTATGCTCAGATGCATAATAGTAAATAATGAAATCCTTCTCAAAATCAGGATGTACTAGAGTAGGAGCATTAGCAGTGGCTACTTTAACATCTTCAAATGCTTTCTTACCTTCGTCGTTCCATTTGAAAATCAAATGGTTTTTCATCATTTCCGCAATGTGCCTAGTTAGTTCAGCAAAGTCAGGGACAAATCTTCTCAAAAAGTTGACTTGAGCGAAGAATGATCTGGTATTGCTCTTTGTTGTAGGAAGACTCAGTTACTGAATCGCATTAACCCTCTCAGGGTCAATCTTTATACCATCCTTGGAAACAATATGACCTAACAATTTGCCTTCAGTCACTACAAATATTGACTTCTTAGGATTCAAAGAGATACTGTGATCTCTGCATCGCTGTAACACCAATTCAAGATCATGAATATGATCTGCTCTTCTCTTGGAGAAGATAGTTAGGTCATCGAGATAAACAACAATAATCTTGTTCTTCAAATCTTCGAAATTCAAGTCCATTTGATGTAGGAGCATCAACCTTGTGAAGTCTTTTGGTGTGCATCGTCTCGTCTTACTCTTGTTTTCGGGTCTCTATACCAATTCTGGTTTGATATTGATGTTTTGGAGATCCTTTATTTGTTTTTGTTGCAGTTTGGTGCTTGTGGTTGGGTTTCTCTCCAAGACAAGCTTTTGAAAGTTTAAAATAATAAGAGTGGATCTTTCTTAGTAAAGCCATCTTATGTAAAGTGACAAAGTGTTCTTGAAGTTGTGTATGTTGAAGCCTTTAGGCAACCAAAATTAAAAACACTCTCACACTCCCATCAAACCACACACAAGACAAATCAAGATTCAGTTATGCATGATGGGCACTCATCCCTGGAGTTAGTTCCACGGGTCTCGAGAGTTTTGGCACAACATTCTTGAAGTAAAAAAAAAATGATTCCAATCAACTTGGGAGACAGTCTTCTTGGCAGCGAACAGTTTTGACTGGAGGAAGAAAAACAGTGTTTTCCATGGGCTTTCTGGGCGTGGAACCGTTGTGACAACCATTGGAGATTCAATTTGGGACGGAAACAGTCCCTTTCTTCATGGTGTTTTTATCATTTTCTGCAGGTTTGAACGGTGCTATGGCTGCGAGCTACGAAGGATCTCCATATGTCAGTGAGCCGGAAAATCCTCCACGAGGATGGAAATTGTAAAATTTTATCACTGCAATGTCTTTAGACAATAAAATTTAAGTATTGCTAATAAAGGAGTAGTTAACGTAGAGTATAATCTCTATGTAATCGAGAATGGAAGTGTTAAAACTGCATAAGGTATTGTGAATTGGTGTTTATCTGCAGTTAGAAGGCATATGATATATAGTCTTTGATGATATTGTTTTTAAGGCATAGAGAAGCCGAGTGAGGACGATAAATATATGAGAGAGTTGTGTTAAGGGTATTCCTTATCTTTCCTATATATTGTTACTTCTTTTTTTAAGCAAACCGTGGTGTTGGGTATTGTCAATACTGTTAGATGAACATACATCACTAAAATTCTGAAGGAAACAATGAAAGCTTTGAAGGTCTTAATTTCTTTGCTAAAGATAGACTCTATTATCACATATACCCCTGTTTTAGTTTGTCTGAATCCTCCTGCCAGATTGCCACATTGTCACAATTTAAAAACAGTAATAAAACAAAAGAAAGAAAGACTTGGGTTCGGTTTTCCTCATACCATCACCGTTGCTCTTTGAAAAGTGGATCTTGCATTAATGAGGCCGAATGACATCCTGTTATAAGCAAATACACCAACCGGAGTAGTAAACATTGTTTTATGTTGGTCCTTAGGGGTTACTTCTATCTGATTATACCCTAAAAAATTGTCCAACATGGACATCATTTCTGAACTTGATACAGTTTGCAAGATGTGGTCCATTACTAGTAAAGGATATTTGTCCTTTAGAGATGCTTGGTTTAGGTTGCAAAAATCAATGCAAATTCTAATCTCCCCATTCTTCTTCCTGACCAAAACGATATTTGCAACCCATGTGGAGTGGTGAATAGGGTAGATGATCTTCCCCTACAACATTTTATCAATTTTGCTAAAATTAGCCTCGACCACTTTAGGATTGTATGTTCTCTGCTTCTATCTAAATGGGGAAGTGCCAAGCCTCAGTGGGAAGTGGTGTTGTATTTCGCCATTTTTGAACTTCTTTAAGTTTGTGTAACACCACGTGAATACATCTGTGTAATGAATCAATAAATAAATCAAGCGCTCTCTTTCCTTGGGAGAGCAACATTTTCCAATACAAACAATTTTGGGTCTTCTTTAGTGCCTATGTTGACACGATTATATTCAGCTGATGACCTGATAGATACCATGCTTTTTTGTCTTATATATTGATGGTGTCTATTAAAAAGATCCTCCAGGGAGACCAAACCCTTAGGGATCTTATTCCCCTTTAATTGTATTACCTCAATCCCTTGACCATTTTGAGAACATGCCTCTCCTTCAAGAATGCCATTACTTTCTTCAGTACTCCCTTCAAAGAATAAGTTAGCAAATGACTCAGCTTTTTCTAGAAAAGAAATAATTTGCTGGTCATTATTGAACACTTGCCAGTGGTTAACATTATCAGGCACACTGGGCCTATAAACTACCTCAACCCTATATGATTTGTCCTTGAAGTCTAGGTAAGGTAGGAGAAGAGATGTTGAGACAACCAATGAATCAGCCCTTGTGTTATGATCTCTAGGCACAACTTCTATTGGAAAGGCATCAAAATCCTCAATACAATCCCAAACCCTGTTCCTGTAATGCCTTAGCATCCTATTTTTAACTGAATACAATTTCCTCACCTGCTTCACTATGAGTTTAGCATCACCCTTTGCCTTCAACTGTTTGATGCTCTTTTCTTTGGCCACCGCTAACCCCAGTAGCAAGTCCTCATATTCGGCTATATTGTTGGTGTTTTCAAACTCCAACTTATAGGCAAAAGGAAATTTGTAATCATTAAGAGAAACTAAAACAATACCAGCCCCTGATCCGATAGTGGAATAGCTTCCGTCAAACTCCAGAGTCCATACCTCATTAGACAAGTCAAGGTTGATTATGTCAGAATTCTCTTCAGCAGTTGAAGTAAACATATAAGTGCCTAGTTCAGTCTCCACATATAATATATCTGCCCTTGGATCTCTAGATTTTAGCACTGTAAACTTTGCTTTGGGCTCAGGATTCAAGCTAACCTTTTTACATCCTCAAGTATTAGGGCATGAGACCAATTGATTTGTATTTCCCCTCCTAAATCTTTGTAGAAACTTTTGCTCAGGAGCATTCTATAAGTTGCGCGGACATCGGCCACTAGAATGGTTAACTTTAATCTCTTCTTCGGGTATGCTACTAGAGAAACATGTGCATCCTTGATCTGGCCTAGGATAGGCACTTGTGAAGAATCCATAGAAAAGCGCCTACCATGGGAAGATGTAATTGATAATCCAAGAGATTTAGCTACTTGAGCGGGCATAACATTGTCAGAGGCCCCATAGTCTATGACATAGTTTCTTAGCTTGTAACCAACAATTTACAATGATACATAGAAAGCTTCAGACATTTCAAAAGGATTCTTAGGATGGGAAACTTTGGAGTGGGAATTTGAACAATTTTGAGTTTTACTATCAACAGTAGTTTTATCAGACACTTGTGCATTAAGATGGGAAGGGGAGGGTTCTTGTTTAACATATCTAACAAGCCTATCCAATTTAGAAGGATCGAGTCTAAGATACTCGGATTGAGAGATCTAGATTTTGGTGTTTTTACAAGACTCTATTATATCAAAAGAACTAGAAACAACATCTCCAGAGAAGGAAGTAGAAGGAGAAGGTACCTCAACAGGTGTAGCTCTAGAAATAGCAGTTTCTATCTTTTTAGAACCAGTACTGGCATGCCTTGACAGAATGTACTTCGGGGTAGAGGAGGTGTTACTAGTCTGGCCTTAGGATCCTGCTTCTTTTGCACATGTTGTCCTCTAGTGAACACCACACAATTAGTATTATCTAGTTCAATATACACATCTTCTCCTGAATCTGAATCTTATTCATATTCAATGAAGTTGACACTAGCATCATCAGATTGAACAGGTTCTTCCTCCACAAATGGCTCTTCAGTGTGCTCATTCATTAAAAGCATCTGCATAAACCTCACCATCTCAGGACAAGATGCACCATCATGGTCTGTGGTGAGATGGAAATTGCACACCATGTGATTACCTCTACTTGTGGAAGGACTATTCTCAATAGCTAGCCTTTGAGTAGGCCCAGTTAAAGGTAGAGGTGTGTTGTAGTTCCCTTGTTAGCTACGATCGTTTCTAGGTATATCATGATAGAAAGACTGCTAAGGGCCTTTTGGCATCTACCTTTTTACAGTGATAATATCATTGGCTAGTCTTTGGATCACTGGATTAGTAGAATTAGTGGCCAAAGGCTTTCCAGTCTGTAATTCCTTTTTCCACTTACTGACATTTATCAGATCATCTTCTATAGAGATGACCATTGTTTAGGCTGCTGCAAGATTAGTTGCACCTTCCCTTTTTATGGGGAAATTGACATCAGGAGGAAGGGTATTAATAAAGAACACTTCAGCAGAGCTTCACCAGGTCTCACATTAGTAGGGATTCTATTCATGACTTTGTTGAATTTTGCCACAAATTCCCTCATCTATTCATGTACTTCCTTCTTCATTGAAGATAATCGAGCCACTAATGTGTGCTCTTTATCAGCCGTCTTGAATCTATCCTCAAACTATTGTCTCATAGTTGCCCAATCTCCAATAGATGCTTTAGACAAATGATAGAACCATTCTGCTATAGCATCAGTTAGGGACTCAACAAACAACCTCACAAACACATCCTCATGTTGGACTCCCAGAATGGAACAAGCTGCAAAGAAAGCGTTGATATGCTCATATGGGGCAACTTTCCCATCTCCCCTAAACTTAGGTATTATCTTACTTGACCCTCTAGGAAAGTCATGCAATTGCAACCCTAGTCTCAGAGGACCTATAGCTACTCCCCATGGGACAAGAAGGTTATGAGCCATATTATCTAGGTTGTGAACTGGGAAATTGACTTGTAATGGTAAGATAGTACCATTAAGGATGAGAGCTTGACAAGAGGAACTAGAGGTATCTCTTCGTGGAGGAGGAGAAGATGGCCTACTGGAAGACTTGACTTTTTGAGTGGGAGGGAAAGTGGAGAAATTTAAAGCTTGTAATAGGTCAAAATTTAAATCAGTAATCCCCTTCTTTCTGTCACCCCTAGTATATCTCTTTGAAGCCAATTTTCACAAATGCAAAAAATTAAAAAGCAGATTCTCCAACCACTTATTGGTTATTATGAGGACAATTTTGCTAATTGTGCACTTGATTCCTCAGTCTGTTTGCTTGATTTCTTGGTTTGTTATCGGGGACTGCATGTATTTGAAGAGGTCTCTCTCTTCTAGGCACCACAATTACATTTTCTACAAAGATAATTTCTTGAGCTTCACCAAAGCATCTAGCATTTTCTCTTATTATATCTCCAAGTTCTTCTTCTTCTTCAAGCACTTCGTTCACTTGGTGAAACTATTAATTTGTTCTCCTATTTTGCCAGGCTAAGTTTCATAGACCAGTAATGATATCTTCTTGTTCACCTGTAAGCCAATCTACGTCAGGTTGGAGGACTGGTGTAATTCTTCCTCGGAGAACCATAAAAACCAATGACAAAGTAACTCAATGTAGTAGAGTTGCCAAAAATCTGTTGGTATACAGATTTTGTCACCTAACTCTATATTCTCTTGCCCAAATAGATGAGAACTGAACTAACAGTTGAATGGATTGTAATGATACTTTGCAATGATTCTCTACTTATTTTACAAGGCACAACTACCTTTGAATGATATACAAAGAATGAAACTAATGTATGCTTTTTACCAGAAAGCAAGAAAGGTTGTGCTTTTAACCATAAAGCATTAAAGGCAATGAATCACCATATAATTTGAAATACAAAGAAGCACAAAGACTTCGATCACAACCAACACAAATTTATATCCATTATCATATAATCATCACCATGAATCATTAATCAAAAGAAAAACATCCTCAACAATGAGCTAGAATAAAAATCTCCAATCACTTTGATATAGATTGCAAGTTAATAAGTTGATAGTATATTCAACATAAGAAGAATAAACACTCATTCACCATAATGCAAAGTTTATTATTTCAGAAATCAACTGCACCAACTTCCATTCATATATTCAAAAGCAACTGAAAAGTAATATCACATCAAAATTGACCTTCTACCAAAACAAAGTTTGCCAAAAGATTCTATGCATCGATAGACTTTTCAAATATATAGCCTTGCCAACCATAACTGTCTTTAAAATAATAATGGCTTCTTGGGGACAACCGATTAAAAGATACTTAAAATAAGTCATTAACTTAAAAGAAAGCTCTCTAGAGCCAATCATTTTTTTGCAAGAAACATAAGTAAAGCATATGAAAAGTCATTAATCGACAATTGTCACATCCTCCTCTTGTGTCGCCTCCTTTTCCTTGTTTTGTCCTTCACCTGTAGCTAAATCAACCTGTGCTGTTTGAGTTGCTAGTGCTCGTAACTTTGCTTTGTATCCTTCGTACCTGCCAATGACGGGGTTAACTCTTTTCCACTTGGACTGCTAGTGATGTGAGGCTGAAGCTTCAGTTTACTTATCATTCGATTTGCATTCACCATTCTTTTGTGAATCTCTTCAATCTCACACTTGAAGTTTTGAAGGTACATAACTATTCTCCCAAGCTTTCCTATTGACTTGCCAATTACTGTTTCGGTACCCACAAGTTCCTTAGTAATCATTTTCTTGAAACTTTGTTTTACCTCTTTGACCTCGAACAAATTGTCTTCATCTTCATCGAAAGCTTCTATTTCCAAGATTGCAAAATTACTTTTGAGGTCTTTTTGATTAGTAAAATATTGAGTCAATGTACTCCTCAATTATTCCTTGATTCCCCCCAGCATAGTCATTCTCTATTCAAGTGTATCTAACCATACTATAGATTCATTTTCCTTGTGGTCATTGAAGATCTTTTCAGCTCTAAGGATGTTTATGTCAATCTTGATCATTTCTTGAACTTCTTTAAAAACCATCAAAAGATTACTGTTATCTTTCCTAACATTCCTGGCACTATCATTGCTTTTGTAGACAAAGAAAGATAAAGACACAGGGAAAGAATACCCCTTCTTTTTCATAGCGTGATACCTATTGTTCACAGTCACCATTTTACAACAAACTTCCAAAAGAACAAGAAAATCCGACAGGTATCTAGGTAATTTTAACAGGGCATTTTCAAAATCCCCAATACGTAGATAAGTAAACATATCAAACTAGATGTAGAAACTTCCAAACCTCATTATTAATGCCACCTCTTCAGAAGAAATTCTCTACTCCAATGAGCCTTCAATCTTCTTCGCATGTACAACATGAGAAAAGCGTTGTTCACACGGCAAAAATCTTTCATCCCAACTCCTTTCTACAATTGCAGAAAATAACAGTACACGTGTGTATCTAGCGTAAGGGCCCTTGAGCCTTCAAACCAAGCTAGACAACCTCTTTACTAGCTAAAATGTAGACCAGAAGAGAACACATGTGAAATGACACCCTCTGATGAAAATTCGTTAGCTGCTCATTCATATGTTCACTTATTAGCTTCGCCCAATCCACATATTGAGATTCACTACAAATTACCAGAATAAATTGAGACATCCAATTTTCAATAGAGTCTAACTCATCACTCCCGACGACATGATGCAACAAGGTAATCATGTCGAAGATTTCTTCTTTGGAATGCCCTCTTTTTAAATTGGTGGGAAGCTGAGATTTACCTTTCCTTTCAATTTTTAGCCAACTCTTAGCAATACGGTTTTGGCACCAATCCTTTTTGTCCCATAAGTAACCCCAACCAGTGGTAACAGACACGTCAACAAACTTCTCATGGTCTGGTAACTTTAATGCATGTGATACAGCCTCATAATCAACCTTTGTTACTATAGAGCTGTCAAAAGCTCGTATTTCTTGTGATTCAGGGTAATAATTTCTTGCACATGAAATAATGAAATCTAGACATGATACGGCGGGTGGAAAACCCCCAGTTGATTAATCATGTTTTGGAATGTGTAAATGATTATTGAAGGTTAATGATGTGATTTTGACAACTAATGAAAAGTGCACAAAATAGGGAATTAAATAAATGTTTGAATTTATTTAATTTTTAGATGGGATGAGATGAGCTTAGATAAACAAATATTTGAATTTATTTATCTAAGGTTGGACTATAGAGGAATGTTAATTAATTGAATAAATAGTCCTAATTTATTCAATTAATTGTAGGTGAATAGTGACGAATAATAGATGAATAGTGATTTTATTAATTAAATTAAAAAAAATATTTAATTAATTTTGGGATGAAAATTAGATAATTATTTGTCTAAATGTGACTATTTAATTAATTATAGAGGAAATAGCAGGTGATGACCTGATTATAGAAAAAATAGTGATGAGATGATTTCAAGTGTCTACAATACTTAATTACTAAATCTCCACAATTTGACTTGAAATGCAACATATATCACGAATGCATAGTTACCTCACAATGGGGATGCAAAATTTGGATATGGTGCATATCAAATAAACACAACTAAGGAAATCAATTCAGGGCTTGCATATGACACTGATGTAAAGGGTTACAACAAAATGTTGTGTAGTCAAGGTTATAATAACACCACTTTGGACTTCCTAACAATAGATTTTAGCAATTTTTTATTACCAATTATTGATGTTTATAAAAGCATTTGTTGTTTACAAGTCAAGCATATTTTTACCATAGATTATTCATTATTCTTGGTTGGTTATTGAGTTTTAGGATGTTATCTAAATAGCGAGAGTGAGTCCCATTTTTGTTCCCTATAGCTTTATAGATCCTTTTTAATTTAACATTAGTTATTCCATTATTGTAGAGTTATGGTCATATATTAGCAAGTTGGTTGTAGGGTTCCTCTAGTAGAATAATTTTTTGTGTGTTTTACCTCAACAATCTTTCCTCATTCTAAGTTACATCCACCATTAAGTGAAATTCAAGTTTACCCTTCACAATGTGCTCATTATAACTCAACTTACTAATGGATTTATGAGATACAAGTATAATAAACACCCCCAATGGAAAGGGTTTAGTAAGTTATACTTAGATGGAGTTTTTGAACATCTATCCTTCGTATATACGTCTAAAGGGTAGTTTCAAAATTCCACAATTTACATACATGTCTACCAAGTGTACTTAGGAAGCAATTCTATCTTCATATTTAGTGTTTATATAAGAGTTGGCTATGAAGGTATCCACCAAGATCGAGGAGCTTTAATGAAATCACAAGAGAGACCCAAAATGAAAGAATAATTCTATTCTATCAAAGGATGAAAATACACAATATACATGAATATAACATGGATATTAAATTACAATGAGAAGCCCTTGGTTATATAGGACAAGGTGAAACATAGGACAACATAGAATTATGACAATTGTCTTAATATTATGACTTGAGACACAAAGCAATAACTATCATAAGTTTACCCTAAGTATAACCTAAGTAAACTTAACTAGACAAGTGCGAATAGGTAATATACCCTGTTCACACCAACACCCCCCTTAAGTTCAACTTAGGGAGAATGAGAAAATATGAAAATGATGCAATGATGGATGATGGATGGGTTCTAGATACAAGGTCATGTTAGGTACCCATGTACAAAAGATTTCTCACAAATAGAGTAAAGAAGAAAAACCTGTAGGAAAAAAACCCCTCTCCAAAAGAGAGAAAACATGAAAGAAGTGATGGCAGGAGGACTCATTATGACCCCCCAAGGACTAAATCCAATACAAATATACAATCAATAACCCTCCCATAGGAGAGAATGAGTGATGCAGGAGCATCCCTGGTTCAAGAGCAATCTTACATCAACCAAAAACATTTGCATTTCAGTTTGTTTCTTTTCATTTTCCAGTTTAGTTCAGGTAGTTCAGTCAGTAGCAGTTTCTGTGTTTTGGTCCGCATTCTACCATAGTTACATTTCAGACCTTGCAGAGTTGGATTTAGCATCTAGATTCATTCATGAACATCATATCCAAAATTCAAAGCATCTAGATCTAGTACCAGAAAGTTATCACTATCAGAAGACATGCAAAGCACAAAGAATACAATGAAAGCAGTGATTATTTTCTTTTTGATTTTTCCATATGAAATGCATAATGCAAGTACAAGGAAAGTAAACAAACAAATCCCAAAAAGTGTAGAGGAGTTGTTCACCATCGGTCTTGCACTTTTTGAGAGCAAACACACCAAACAAAATCCCAAGGTGTAGAGGAGTTGTTCACCACCGGTCTTGAACCTTGAGAACAAAAATGCCAAACAAATCCCAAAGTATAGAGGAGCTCATCGCCACCAGTCTTGTACTTTGAGAACAAGCACGCCATACACACACACGCTGAAGACATGGAGAAAACATGATAGACAAGCGATGGAGTGAAACTATTGCTAGGTTCATCAGCATCTCAGGCACATTATAGGCACACACCGATGATTGGGCTTCGCCACAACAACCACCAAAAACACGCTTAAGGGTTGAGTTAGTCACAAAACCGCTCCTCACCTCGCGATGGGGACTTTTTGAAAATGACAGGATAATGCAATCTCTCCGAGAAGTACACCATCCTCGCCTCACGATGAGGGCTTAAGATAAAAAGGATATGCTTGATATCTTGCCTCTGCAGAGGGCTTAAATGATTTTGATTGATTTTTAGATTGTTCAAACACGCTTTACTATGATCTAAAGCAGACAACTTACCTTATATATGCCCCCACCTTAAGGTGGTTGATATCATGTACTGATATTAAGCACGTTAAGGTAGGAAGAAAACACACAAGGGAACACGAGCTCTTGCAAAGCCCATGCCCCCTAGAGGTGACATGTACTTTATGATCGCCAAATGTTCCCACAAACACATCCTTGCAAGAAAAGTGTTAGTGTCCAAATAGTCATGATAAACAATAATGTATATGATCAACTACATGAAAGAGCCAAGCAAGGCAATAAACAAAGTGCACAGAGCAACAGTATTGTTAAAGTGTTGTTAGCAAGATAAGATAACATCAACATCAACATCAAGATAGAGAAATCATAGAGCGATTCCACTAGCCAAGCGTTGAATAATTTGTTACAAATCCATCGTCATGTATGGACTAGGTCCATTTTTTTGATTACTCACGAAAAGGACACTAGGTTCACATCAGTATAATATGTTTTTCGCCATCCGCCAGCTAGATGGAAACACTAGAGGAAGGTCAACAATAAATCAGAGAGGAGAACAAGTGCCTTAGGGACAGTCACGTAGTAGGGTGCCCCCAATTCACCAACCGCAATGCTATGTCTATAAGACACAGCACACAACAATGAAATCAGAGGAGAGGCAATATAGAAGAATGATGATACAAATAGAATAAGGTCACGATAGAGGCAGTATCCTAGTATCCTTGACCTTACAAGAGAATCAAGGGTCATCCTAGGAGGCCTAACAACACGTAACACATCATGGGGGAAACACAACACAGAGGTAAAGGGTTAGAGATACTTACCTATAGAGAGGTCCATGCTAGAAGTCGTCATCAAGGAGGTCATCATCCTCCCAATCCTGAATTGTAGATGAAAGTGGTGTGTAAGGTACCAAATCCCAATTGTTGTTCTCATTTTCAACTTGTTCATCTTTAAGCTCTTCTTGATTTGTTTGAATGTTACGTTGAATGTTCTCTTGTTCATTTGTGAGCCGTTGGGCGTAAACTTGTCTTCTCCTCCTCCTTTCTTTGGTTAGTCTTTTTCTTCTTGTCTTATTGCTTATTTCATCATTGTTGTGTTTTTCCATAGTTTGCGCAGTAGAGGAGGAAGCACCATGTTCAAATCTCATTGGTCTTGGTGGAATATTTTTTTGTTGATGAAAGCCTCCTGATCCATTGAAGGATGATGGGGGAGGGACCTCAGCATAAATGCCATCTCTCCATGGATGAGGTGGGTTATGGGACCTTTCCTTATCCACATTTATTATGTCAAAAATTTCATCAAAGCCATAATAATCTTGTTTTATGCTTGCTTCTTTTTCTTCTCTTATTGGTTGCAAAGGAGACCTGGCCACTCAAGCTAGTTGTTTTGCTTTATATTTTCTATATTCTATGAAAGTTCTATCTCTTCATGGCTCAGGATCTGTCTCAAGTTGTGGCCAAAAGTAATCAAGAATATAGTTCTTTTCCTTAGCCGAAGGTTGGTAAGCCAATGATGTCCAAGTTTTACATGGAAGAGGTCAGATAAGGGGATTATATCAAATGACTGATCCACAACTTTATCACAGACCGAGACCATTAGAGTTACCTTGTCAATGGGTTTCATTAAAGCTCCATTATGTGCTTTAATTCTCAAATTCGACAGTTCATAAGATTCTTGTACCATTTCATGTTTAAGGAGGAAATCTTCTGTGACCACATTTCTCATGCAATTAGGATCTATGAGTTTTCCATGTACATGTTGTTCCATTATCTTTACCGTGACATTCACCGTGACATAAAGAGGCCCTTTGGTATTTACCATTTCTTTGTCATGAGGTGTGAATGTTATTTCAAGCTCAAGGGCTCTTCTTTTCAAATGAGGCCTAGGAATAAACCTAGCATTATTATTGTATTGAGAAGCCATTTTTAATTTTTCAAAGGAGTGTCAAATCATATTTTCAATATCTTTCAAAACTTATGCAAAGAGCAAATGCAAAAGTGATGTCAAATATGCTCTAAAATGCTTGATTTTTCAAATTTTCTCAATGCAAACAAATGAAAGAAGAGGTGTTGTGAAGATTTAAAGAGGGGAAGAAAATGATATGCCTAATAACAGTCCATTAGTGCAATAATACCTTTCACAACACACTTTTGAAGCAACTCTAGAAAGTTGACAAGCCAAAACCTAGTGAAAATAGGTCAAGATATGCAATTTTTCACCAAATCTTCATGCAGACAACTGAAAGATGAGGTCTTGTAAATATTTTCAAGAGGGAAAGAAAATTATATGCTAATAACAGTCCACTAATGCAAGAATATCTTTCACAACACTCTTTTGAAGCAACTGTAGAAAGTCGATAAGCCAAAACCTAGTGAAAATAGGCCAAAATGTGCGATTTTTCACCAAATCTCCATGTAGAAGAGTAGGGCAACGGGTGTTGTAAGGAAAATTATTATGGAAAACAAATTATAACAGTAATAACAGCCACCTAATGCCAAAAAATCCATTACAACACACCTATAGTGCCACTCTAGATCAAACCCTAGTGCAAAAATAGCGAAAATATGCAATTTTTTCACCAATTCTTAATGCAAAGGCCCAAAAGAAAAGGTGTTGTAAGGAAATTGAGAAGGGGAAGAAGATAATAATGCTAATAACAGCCAATTAGTGCAATAAAATCCCTTACAACATGCTTGGAGTGCAAGTCTAACAAGATGAAAACGCCAAATCTAGTGAAAAATGCAACTTTTTCAAGCCCTATACATGAAATTTCACAAAGAGGCCACTATGATGCAAAACTACAATTAGAAATCAGGCCTAATGAGTGTTTTAACAAGGTAGTAAAATCTGAGACAAGATTTTGACTACAACCCTAGCTCATGCAAAACTAGGTTTTCATGAAAAGTGCAAAATTTCAAGCAATTTCTAACAAATCAAGCATGCAAATGCAATGCAAATGAGTTGTAAATGATGAATTTCTGTATTTTGGATCTGATATAATGCAAATAACATAAATTAGTTGGAATTATATGTCAATTAATTCAAATTTTAGAAAAATGCAAGCCTAATATGCCAATTTTTGTAAATTTTCCAAATTTTTCAAATGCAATATTGAAAATAATGAATTGAGTGATAATGAATTTCATATCTGATTTAAAAATTAGAGAATTAATTAGATTCAATTGAATGAATGAAAACTATGTCAACAATCAAACCCTAGAATGCAATTTTTTTAATTTTTCCAAATATATCAATTTTTTTGTAAATTTTTGAATACAATAGAATGAATGAATGCAAATATATGAAATAACACTCAGCAAGGTGCCAAAAAGTTTAAAACATAGGTTCACCAAAAAGTTTAAAACATAGGTTCACCAAAATGTTTTATATGAAAAGGGGGATGATGGGGTTGTTTTTGTTTGAATCCTCCTTTCCACAAAACATTCCAAGGGCTTTTCAACCGAGTGCTTCTCCCATTGAGAGGAGAGTCATCTATCAGATTGGGTTGCCACTTGGTTTTCGATTGGGAAATTTAGAAGTTATCACACGATGTTGCCAATTAATTCTTTTATGCTCTTGAAACCCTAATTTAAGCAAAACAATAATTAAATCTGTGAATTACGACAAATGCTACAAGAATTAGACAAAGGGCAGAGAACCTTAACTCACTATTTTTCACAGTCTGGAAAACAGAAATGTCAGGGACAATGGTGATGGCACCATAGTCTAAGGTACTAAATTTTCTGTGGATTCCTGATCTCCTTCTGACACTGATCTCTACCATATCTTCTATTTTCTGTGATCCGACAGTGGAGGACAAGGTTGTGGCGCCCTTGTCCCGAAATCCCACACAGTGTCCGCTTATTTTTAGATCCTAAATCTTCAATGTCTACCTACCTTCCCTGCAACTCCACTTTCTCCAAATCCGATACCTGTAAGCTGCAATCACAAGGAGTGTGGGAGGGGGTTGTGGTGTTTAGAGGCTTGCCTCAGTCAAGCCCCGAAGAGACATTCAAGTCTTTTGAACACTGTTGTTAGAGAGAGTGTGTATCCTTGTGGGATAGAGGCAAAAATCCAAATGATAATGATGATAAAACACAATATATGTCACCTTGATGATGAATCTCTCATGGAAGGAAGATGCTCTTCAATGCCATGAGGAGAAGATGTAATCCAACTTGCAAAAATAAACACAATAACAATGCTATGCTCTGCAACACAATGATAATCACAAGTATGCCAATAGATTTCAATCATAAACATCATCTAGTTTGCAAATGATAACCTAAACATGCTTGTATATGCAACTATTAAGATTCCTGCCAAGAATTTTGTAATTGAAACTTATGATGTTGGCTTGGAAACCAAATAACGGTCACAAACCTGACATTTGAATTTAGGGTAGATCCAAAATAGGGCTGGACTAGGGCACTAGCGCCCTTGTCCACTCCCTTGTCTTTGTTCTGCCATCATTAAATTAGCACCCCTAGGTCCTATTTGTCACAAGACCCAAGGGTTTTCTCATCGGGAGTCTGAATTATCATGCAAGATACTCTAAATGCAATCTAAAGACCTGGGAGCTAAACCTTAAAGGAAAAAGCCCCCAAGGGTCCATTTTTCTGACATAACACTGATATTCTGTGATCAGGCCTGTGAGCCCTAATTGTAAGCCTGCATGTTGCCGGCTGAATTGTATTTGAATTCTGTGATATACTAAATGACTGAATCTATATTTGCTTTAGACCTTTGAGTTGTTTCTGTTATGTTTACTCTTGCTGCATGGTCTGGACTATTCTCTTTGAGGACCCTCCCAACCGTGACTACATCAAGTGGTATCAGAGCGAAAGTTTAAATCTTTGGGAGTGAATTGAGTGAAATTGGCGAAGGAATTCCATAAGATCTTGCTGTGAATAGATCGCCGAATCTGAGGCAGGTTACCTATGTTGCAACTGATCGCCAATTGTGAGGTAGTTGTCACCTTGTAGCCCGATCACTGAGTTTGAGGCAGTTTGCACTTGATCCTAGGAAGAATGCCACCGAGGAGAATACCTGTTGTTGGTACTATGGCTGGAAGAATGGATGAGATGATGGAGATGATGAAAACAATGCCAGTTCACTTGGATGCTATTGAAGAAGATCAGAGAAGAGGACTTACACCTCCTCGACCTAATGTTGAAATTGATGATGATGAGGAATTTCAATCCGCTGATCAAAATGAAGTAACCCTAGGAGATGAAGAAGAAGAATCAGATCAAGTCAAGATGTTGCAAGCTATTTCAAAGATTGGAAAGAGACCTAGAGTTGATGTATCTAATTACACTGGCAATTTGAATCCTGAAGAGTTGATTGACTGAATAAATGACATGGAAGAATACTTTGAGTATGGAGAAGTTGAAGATCTGGAGTAGGTGAAATTTGCAAAGACAAAGATGAAAGGACATGCTAGTATATGGTGGAAAGAAGTTTAGTTAGATAGAAATAGAAGAGGAAAAGAAAAGATTACAAAGTGGGATAGGATGGTGACAAAATTGAAGAATCAATTTCTACCTGCTGACTATGAGTTGGAGCTGTTGAAGAGATTGCAGAACTTGAGACAAAAGGAGAAATCTGTGGAGTATACTGAAGAATTTCATAAGATGATCATAAGGATAGGACATAGTGAAGCAAAGAAGGAGAAATTGGCTAGATACATCAATGGATTGAGATTGAACATTAAAGAAGAATTTAGTTTGGTAAGGATGACAACCTTGGAAGAAGCATATCAGTTTGCCCTGAAAGTTGAAGAGAAGCTAAATAAGAGGCATGCTCAAAAATAGAGAGGCAGAGGAGGTAAATTTTAAAGAGGCAAAATATTTTTCGGTGGAGAAAGATCATATGTGGAGCAGAATAGACCAAAGAACACATTCAAGAAGGAGGACGGAGATAACAATGCATACCAGAGAGATGACATAACTTTCTACCGTAGAGGAAACCCTGGCCCATACCGGAGTGAAGGATATAGAAGAGAAGGAAGAGGACCTAATAGGAGAACATTCACAAGAACTTGTTTTAAGTGTGGAGGTGAAGGACATAGAGCATTTGAATGTAATCAATGGAGTACAAGTAAGAAGACATAGAACAATGGAAGAGTAGCCTATGTGGAAGAAGAACCTGTTGGATCACTGAGTTCGGTTGGTAAACCTGAGAAAGGAGAATCACTTCTCATGAGGAGAGCACTGTTTCAAGCAGATAAATGAAGAACCATTGCAGAGGAAAAGTTTGTTTGGAACAAGATGCAAATTAGTAGGTAAATGTTGTAAAGTTATAATTGATAGTGGTAGTTCTGTCAACCTAGTTTCAGAGGAGATGGTGACTAAACTGAAGTTGGAAAGATTGAAACACCCTAAGCCCTATTAGATAGCATGGATTCAGGATGATCATAAGGTACTAGTGAGTGAGCAATGTTTGGTGAAATTTCATATTGGATCTTATCATGATGAAGTATTGTGTGATATTATGCCTATCGATGTATGTCATATTTTGTTGGGTAGACCTTGGCAGTATGATAGAAAAGATATAGATGATGGAAGAAAGAATACATACACTATAACCTCTAATGGAAAGAGAATTACTTTGATTTCTTTGGAAGATGATCGTAAGAGTGAAGATGTGGGAATGTTAGAATTTGTTTGGTAGATGGAAGAAAATTTCTGGATGGTTTGAGACATGAGAATATATGTTATGCCTTGATTCCTAAGAAACCTGAAACATTGAAGAAGGAGACTGAAGAATCACAATTGGAGGAGATAAAAGTATTGCTGACAGAGTATGAAGACATCATATTAGACAATGTACCTGAAGGATTTCCACCAATCATGAGTATTAGTCATCACATGGATCTTATACCTAGAGCTAGTTTGCCTAACAAAGTAGCACACAGAATGACACCGATAGAAAATGAAGAATTGAATAGACAGATACAAGAATTGTTGAGGAAAGGTTTGATTAGAGAAATATTGAGTCCTTGTGTAGTACCTGCAATGTCAGCACCTAAGAAAGATGGACAATGGAGAATGTGTATAGAATCTAGAGCAATAAACAAGATCACAGTTAAGTATAGATTTCCTTTACCTAGGATGGATGATATCATGGATTGTTTGAGTGGAGCAAAATATTTGACAAATTAGATTTGAAGAGTGGATACCATCAGATCAAAAACAGAGAAGGAGATGAGTGGAAGATTGCTTTCATGACAAATGAAGGATTGTATGAGTGGTTAGTGATGCCTTTTGGATTGACAAATGCACCGAGTACTTTCATGAGATTGATGAATGAAGTTTTGAAGAAATTCTTGGGTAAATTTGTTATTGTATACTTGGATGACATTCTAATTTTTAGTAAGACAAAAGAGGAACATTTGCAACACCCGAGTCAAGTATTGCAGAGACTGAGAGAAGAGAAATTGTTGAAAAACATCAAGAAGTGTAGTTTCATAAAGGAAGAATTGGTATATTTGGGATTTGTGATTTCTATAGAAGGATTGAAGATGGACCCTGAGAAAGTAAGAGCAATTATTGAAAGGCCTACACGAGAGAGCATTGGAGAAGTCAGATCATTTCATGGATTGGCTAGTTTCTAATGGAAGTTCATTAGAAATTTTAGTTCAGTTTGTAACCCTATGACATAGATGATGAGAGGTGACAGGAAAGACTTTAAGTGGACATCAGCAGCAGACAAAAGTTTTGAGTTGTTGAGGCAGAAAGTGATAGAGAAACCTGTGTTAGCATTATCATATTTCAATAAGATATTTCAAGTAGATTGTGATGCAAGTGGGAATGCAATTAATGCAGTGTTAAATCAAGAAGGTAGACCTGTAGCATATTTCAGTGAGAAGTTGAATGATGCAAGGAAAATATATTCAGTTTATGATCAAGAGTTCTATGCCATAATTCAAACCTTGAAGAAGTGGAGACATTAATTCTTGCCTAAGGAGTTTGTGTTGTATATAGATCATCAAGCTTTGCAATAGTTGAACAGTCAAGGAAAGTTAAATCAGAGACATATGAGATGGGTAGAGTTCTTGCAAAGTTACACTTTTGTGTTAAAGCATAGGAGTGGACAATCAAACAAAGTTGCAGATGCATTGAGCAGAAGAAGGAATTTGCTGACAGAGATGAGAGTTGAAGTGATATGATTTGATGAGTTGAAGAACATGTATGAAGAAGATCTTGATTTTGCGGAACCTTGGAAAGCATGTAAGGAACCTATTGAGACAGATAGGAGTAAGTGGTTGGACTATTTCATTCAGGAAGACATGTTGTTCAAGGGAAATCGGTTGTGCATACCTAGAAGTTCCATGAGAGATAATTTGATCAAAGAGAAACACAATGGTGGATTGGCAGGACATTTTGGCATTGATAAGATAATGGCTTTGGTGAGTGAAAATTACTTTTGGCCTCAGATGCATAAGGATGTTAGGAAATTTGTGCAGAGTTGTAGAGTTTGTCAAATTGCAAAAGGAAGTAGTCAGAATATTGGATTGTATAAACCTTTGATAGTACTGGAGAGACCTTGGGAAGATATAAGTATGGATTTTGTAATGGGATTGCCGAAGACATAAAGAGGACATGATTCAATATTTGTAGTGGTGGACAGATTTTCAAAAATGGCACATTTCATACCTTGTAAGAAGGCAACTGATGCAGTGCATGTAGCTAATATATTTTTCCAGGAGATTGTAAGATTGCATGTATTACCTAAGAGCATAATTTCAGACAGTGACACATGATTTCTTGGATACTTTTGGAAGACACTTTGGAAGAAGATGAAGACAGATTTGACTTTTAGTTCAAAATTTCATCCACAGATAGATGTACAGACAAAGGTAGTAAATAGGAGTCTGGGAAACTTGTTGAGATGTTTGGTTGGAGAGAAGGTAGGAAGTTGGGATTTGATTCTATCACAAGCAGAGTTCGCATACAATAATTCAGTGAACAAGAGTATCGGAAGAACACCTTTTGAGATTGTGATAGGAACTAACCCTAGATGAGTAGTAGAATTGAGAGACATCAGCATGGAGGAAAAGAGAGGTGCATAAGCAGAAGAATTTGCAGAACATATGAAGACAATGCATAATCAGGTGAAGAAACATTTAAAAGAGGTGAACAGTAAATATAAAGAACAAGCAGATGAGAAAAGGAAGCATAAGGAATTTGCAGTTGGAGATGAAGTAATGGTGTATTTGAGAAAAGAAAGATTTCTAATTGGGACATATAACAAGTTGAAGATGAAGAAGTTTGGACCTTGTAAGATACTCAAAAAATTTGATTTAGGAAATGCATATGAAGTGGAGTTACCAGAGAAATTGGGTATATTACCTATTTTCAACATTGCAGACCTATATCAGTATCATGAAGCAGAGTTCAGTGACAACATTGAAGAAGACTTGAAGAAGCAGTGACCACAACAAGCACTGAAGCAGATTGAAAACATCTTGGACAACAGAGTTGGATGCAGCACCAGAGGAAGATAATACAAAGAATGCCTTGTGAAGTGGAAAGGCAAACCGGAAGAAGATTCATCATGAATTTCTTAGGTTGAGGTGGATCGTCTTAGTTTTCCACCAGCCCCAGCAAAGTGAGGGATTCACTTTTTCAATAACCCTGGATGTTTGATGCAGGAGCATCCCTAGTTCAAGAGCAATCTTGCATAAACCAAAAACATTTGCATTTTAGTTTGTTTCTTTTCATTTTCCAGTTCAGTTCAGGCTATTTAGTCAGTAGCAATTTTTGTATTTTGGTCCGCATTCTACCACAGTTGCATTTCAGACCTTGCAGAGTTAGAATTAGCATCTAGATTCATTTATAAACATATCTAAAATTCAAAGCATCTAGATCTAGTACCAAAAAGTTATCGATATCAGAAGATCGACTGTTTTCTCATAACAGAGCATCCTGACAGTTTCAGATAACCAGCTGAAGAGAAGACTTGCAGAGCATTTCACAACTTGTGAAGTTTAAAGACACATCATTCAATATTGTTTTGTTCATGGCTGACCTTCCCCGAGATCCACACAATTCCATTCATTTGCAAAGGAGTTCTATTCTTTTAGGTCCGACCTATCCATGTACACACGTTACAACTCTTCATCAGAGTTTGTAATCCTCATTGGCCGACGCGGAGGAGTCTTTGGTCCCTAAGATGATATAAATTGATGTAATAGATGCTTAAGAAAGTAGTTAGCATAAATTTAGAAGATGATAGTTTGGAATTATTGCGAAGGAACTTTAAAGCTATATCTTGTGTATATTCTGATATTCTGTGATCAGGCTTGTGAACCCTAATTGGAAGCCCGCATGTTGTCGGTCGAGTTGTATTTGAATTATATGATATATTGAATGATTGAATATGCATTTGCTTTAGATCTTTGAGTTGTTTTCGTTGTGTTTACTCTTGCTGGACGATCTGGACTGTTCTCTTTAAGGACCCTCCCAACCGTGATTGCACCAAAGAGTAAGATGATAGACCCCACATAAAGAAGTAGCTCCTATGCCAATGATGAATGCTTAAAGGCAAATGTTGAAGAGTATCCAATATCTACAAACAACATTTAAGAAATAAATCAAATGGAACATGTAGAAGAAACTCCATCTCCAAGAAGAGAAATGAGGGAAGAAGTCTTATGATGTGTGCCTCTAAAAACTGGTCAAATGTCCACATGTCAAAATTATGAGATAATATAATACAAAATATAATTAGAAATAATGCAATGCAAATGAATATATTAGATGATGGATATAAATACCCTTAAACCATAACAAATTATGTGGAATAAACTCACGAGAAAAATAGACTACACAATAGACTGAAGACAAACTATTAACAAGTACATAAACAAACAATAACAAACTAAACAAATTGGCTACGACAAGATAATGATGGAATATGCCAACATTCCCCCTATATTACATCATTGTTTTAAAGTACTAATGAGAGAATCCTGAAAAGTTTCAAATTTCACATTTCTATGAGGCTTGGTAAAGATGTTAGCACATCGTTCTTGAGTAGAGTAGAATTGGAGTTGAATATTATTTTTTTAAACATGTTCTCATAAGAAGTGGTAGTCAACGTCAGTGTGTTTGGTGAGTTCATGAAACATTGGATTACGATCAACCTTGAGAACACTTTTATTGTCACAATGGAGGATTGTGGGTTGGTTTTGAGGTACTTCTAATCCTTCTAGTATGCAACGTAGCCAAATTGCTTCACAAACTACTGCACTTGCCACATGTTATTCTGCTTCAATTGAGGAACAAGCAATTGTGGCTTGCTTCTTACTTCCTCAAGATATAAGACGTGAACCTAAGAAGAAAAAAATCTAGATGTGGATTTCCTATCATAAATAGATCTTGCATAATCTATATCTATGTACCTTATTAAGAAAAATGATCATTCTTTTTATATTCCAAACCATGATTCATTGTACCATGGATATACTTTAGTACCTATTTTACTACTTTCCAATGACACATCTTTGTTTCTTGCATGAACTGTGAAAGATAATCGACAAAAAAACTAATATTTGGTCTAGTTCTGGTCATATAAATCAATCCTCCAATCAATTATTGATAGATAGTTTCATTGACTTGAGGAGATGGATCAGAAATAGATAACTGCAATCGTGATTCTATAGATGTAGACATGGATTTATAATCCATCATTATATACTTCTTGAGCAATATCTTGGCATATTTTCTTTGAGATACAAAGATATGGTGATTTGTTTGTCATACCTCTAAGTTGAGACAATAGTGTAACATTCTGAGATCTACCTTATCAACTGCCTTCTTCAAATCATTCTTGCTCATTTAAACCATTATTTCTGAGCTACCTATGATGACCAAGTCATTTACACATACATTGATAATCAGAATCTCCCTCCTTGTTCCTTGAGGTAGAGATTTGGGTCATATGGATGTTAGCTAAATCCATGTAGAAAATTCTCATCAATTTTGATATACCAAGCTCTAGGAGCCTGTTTGAGACCATAAAGAGACTTAACAAGTTTGCATACCTTTTCTTCTTTACTAGGTGTAATATACCCTTCCAATTGGGTCTTATAGACCTCCTGCTTAAGGTCTCCATTAAGAAAGGAACTCTTCACATCCATTTGATATAGCTTCCATCCAAACTGTGCAACTAAAGCAAAAATCATTCTGATGGTTTTGATCTTTGTTGTGGGAGAAAATGTTTCCTCATAATCAATCCCTTATTTTTGGGCATAACCCTTAGCCACATGTCTGGCCTTATACTTATATATACTACTATCTTTCTTATACTTGGTCTTGAAGATCCATTTACGTCTAATGCATTTCTTCCCTGGTGGAAGATCAACAAGCTCCCAAGTCTTATTTTTCATTAGGTATTGATATTCTACATCCATAGCTTCCTTCCAAGGCTTTGATTCTAGTGCTTCATGAACATTTGAAGTTGAAAGTTGTCAACTACTGAACTCATTAGTGCTAGATTTACCTCATTGCAAACCATACTATGAGTACTCAATCCTAAAATTGAAGTTTTTGGAACTCCATCTAGCTTTGCATCATGAATGGTACTAGTATACCACTTGGGAATAAGTCGTGTGACATTTGTGGGTTGTTGAGTCAGATTGATTATCAACATGTCCATCACTTTTCTCATCCGAGTTGAATATAGGAGCACTATTTGGAGTAGGGGATGATGTGGAAGGTGAGTTGAACTCACTCTTCTCATCAAAATGACATCTTTTCTAAGGTATATCTTCTTTGTAGTAGGATACATAAGTCGATAGGCCTTCAACTCATTGCTATACCTAAGAAGAATATATTTCATGGATTTCTCATCAAGCTTCTTTCTTTTTATTACGAATGTGCATGTATGTTGTGCAACCAAATACACAAATATGAGATATAGATGTCTTAACTCTTGTCTAGGCTTCCTCTGATGTGATGCCATCAAGTGCTTTGGTTGGTGCCCGATTCATAAGATAAATTGTTGTATGCACAACTTCGACCTAATAGTAATGTCCCAAATGAGAATCCTTCAATATGCTATGTACCATCTCCATGATGATGCAGTTATGCCATTCTACAACTCCACTTTGTTGAGGTGTGTAATATGTAGTCAGTTGATGATGAATTCAATTTTCCTTCAAGTAGGTGGAGAATTCTATGCTGGTGAATTCCCCCTCAATCTGAGCAGAGCACATGAATACGATGATTCATCTCTTTTTCCACAAAAGTTATAAAATCTTTGAAGTAGGAAAAGGCTTCATCTTTGGTCTATAAATAATAGATCCACATTTTTATTGTGTGATCATTAACAAAAAAGTTGAAAGTACTTGAAACCATTGTGACTATATGACATGGGTCCACACGAATTGGTATACACAAGCTGTAAAGGTTCATTGGCATGATGCTCACTAGTATTGAAGGGTGGTCAATGTTTTCCAGTGAGACAACTATAACAAATAACACTCGTCTTCTCAAGTGAGGGAAGACATTTCACCATGCCTATTAAGAGTATACAAATAACTAGTGATTAAGTGACCAAATCGACGATGCCATAACATAGAAAGATCATTATTATTTTTCACCAAAGCTTGATTATTGTTGATAATATCAAGCCTAAACATTTTACCAACTTCAGAAGCACTTGCAACAATCTTTGAACTTCTATATTTATCATGGATGAGACATACCTTTTTATCATCATTTTTGTCAAACTTAATCCTCAAGTTGTGGTCAAGAAATTGATTGATAGATAGGAGTTTTTTGGTAAGTCTTGGCACATATGAGACTTCAATGAGCCTGGAATGATGTATGTCAAACTACAAGGAGATTTCACCAATAACTTGGATGTCATAGGTGGTATCATCTCCAAGAGAAACTTTACCATTATGGGGTTTCAATGTGAGAAATTACTCCTTTTCTCTAGTCATGTGCTTTATAGCACCTGAGTCCACATACCAAATTGAATTTGATTGTGAACTATCTTCAGAAGTGTGGGCAGAAAACACATACTTCTCTTATTGACCATCATCTTCTTCAACAATATTTCCATGTTGTTGTTTGTTCTTATGATCCCATTGTGCATTTCCACTTTAAAATGACTTCTTTTGATGCATTTTATTGTTGGATGATCCTTTTTCTAGAGAGTTGAACCAACATTTTTTACATAGCGTCGAGTCCTTTCACAAATTGGACACTTCTTCTGAGATTGAGATTGATTATCATATTTGGGAGGTCCACCATACTGCTTCTTAGGATTCTTGCATTTATTGTTGGTGTGAACAGGGTTATTACCTATCTGGTTTACCCATGTGTGAATAATTCATATTATTTAACTATTTATTAGTTAAATAATATTCACACATCACACATAATTCACATGTTAAGTTGACTTAGTGAGTCTCCTAGATGTTTCTAGTTGTGTCTAGTTGTTAATAGGTGTTGATAGTTGTCATCTTATCTTATAGTTGTCACATGTCATAGGATTAAGACACTTGTCACATGACTACAACATCCTACATTTCATCCTTGTCTTTATAAGCAAGGCATATCATGTACGTTAAAACAATCTTGTACCAATCTTTTGCATTCATTGATAGAATAGATTTATTCTCTCATTTGATCTCTCTTGTGCTTTCACGAAGTCCTAGATCCTAGGTGGCTCCAATCATAACCAACTCTAACATGGTATTAGAGCTCTAGGAAGAATCACTTTGTGTTAATCATTATTTGAGAGATCTTGAGTGCAATTCATGGTGGATCTTGATAGTTGAATATGCTCTTTTCTTGTATTAAATGATGATCTAGAGAATCAGAAAGACTTGATGCAAATACTAGATTTGTGAGGGTTTCCTCCTTGTGGCATTGTATTGTAGGTTTATTTTGGAGCGTGTTTCTGCAAATATGAATACACCATTATGTTCAAGAGGTTCGAGATAGTCAAGATCGCCTTTTATTTCATCCAGATCGGACATCAGAGGCCAAATCTATGAGGGTTTGAAGTTGGGAGGTGCATGCAAGATCCAATGGGTACCTAATCTATTGGAACAGTTTGGGTCAAATCAGACCATGCGATCGCGCTCAGAAGGCCCAAAAACCCCAAGATCAACTGTCAATTCGTCAAAATCAGACAAAGTTGCAGCAAAAGGCAAATTCTTTTTGCAAATCACTGCCATATAGAATCTCTGCAGAGAATATTCCCTCTGCATAGGGAATATTCTGCCGGCACTGGCGAAATCTTTCATTGGCATTATCGAATCATGTCACATGTATAAATCCAGTGTGTAAATTTATAGATCACTGATAAAACATTTGTTTTTCTACAGAAAATTAAAATTTGCAGGTTCGTACCCTACAATCACAGGGTACCCTGCGCTTAGGGTACACTTAGGCCTTCTCAAGGTGACACGTGGCCACCCCGACCCTTTACAGCCTGACAACATGTGTTTTTACTACCCAACTATTAGTGGGAATTGAGTCTTCGGTGGTGATCCTTAAAATAATCATCAACGGTGATCCTTAAAACAACCACCGATGACCAAACACACATCGGCGACCTCATATAATAATTGGTGACAATAAATTAAACCACTGGTGGCAATCCTAGCCACCGGCCGGTAGCGCAATACAACCCGATGGTGTATCTAAACTGTTCGTATGCAATAAAACTTCCCTCCAGCAAGGAAAAACCTCTCAGCGATTCCTAAAACCCACCATCAGAAAGGTAGTTTTGGAAACTTTCTAGGCGGTTTCTGTTAAAACAGTGGTTTTCTACCTTGCTAAAGGCAGTTTCAAGCTATCTAATAGTGGTTTTAGCATTTTCTGATAGTTTCAAAAATACTAGCGAGCGGTTTCGGCATCTTCGGAAGGAATCTGAAATATTCTAGACCTAATTTTTTTTGCGTTTTGCTGACGTCATGCATGACGCAATAATCCTGTTGCAAGTATGTGCCTAACCGGTGTTGTCATTGATGTCAACATATCTGTGTTGTCATTGGTGTCAACTGTACTCTTGTTTTGATGCTTGCTTGTAATGAGTTAAGTGTTGAAGATAATAAGTATTCCTGGTATAGCAGAACAATCTAGTAGATTGCTCCGCATTTCTTGTAGAATGAATATCCTTGTCCATAGATTGGAAGTTATTTAGATACATGTCTGAAGATGCTATGTTCCAAGTTTGAGCCTCCGGTATGAAGCTTTGAGTGAGTTATGTTCATTAGAGTGAAAACAATTTTTTCTATGTATTCAGTGGTGACAAGGAGAAAGTATTTTGCTCCACATTTCTCTGCATTTAAGTACTTTGGTCTGTGGTTCTAGAGTTAAGTCTTGGATGATGTTATGTGTCTTCAACACAAATGGTTCATGATTTGGTGGTCCACAAGCGATCTTTTCTTTATGACAGTAGCTGACAGTGTGGTTTATATGCTCCGGTTGAAGAATCTTCTTGACAGAATGGTTAGAGATTGTGCGGTTGTTCCTGGTGATTACAATGTGCTTGTGGATGTCTCCTGATCATGTCCCTACCTTTGGATTGGTCCGCAGAGAGAAATTTGGATGGAAGATGAAGACTGTGTTGATAACTGAGAGGGGGGGGTGAATCAGTTATCCTAATTATTTCTCTTATTGAACTTTCCTTTTAATTGAAGCAGCATAAAATCAAACACAAAACATTAACCATGAAGTAAGAAACACATGACACAGTATTTTTGACGTGGAAACCCTGTTAAGGGAGAAAACCACGGGGTGATTAACCCAAGAAATATTCTCTGTTAGAAGAATAGGAAATTACAAAAAATGGCACTTGCCAATTAGGGCTCACTGCCCGAGCACACTGCTCACAAGAGGCCCACTGCCTACAAGAAGACACACTGTCTACAAAGTGATGATAATCACAGTCTTGAACTGATTGGAAGCATCTGCATATGCTGGAGTTCAGTTCCGGTTAGGCTCAGTACACTGATCTGCTGCACTTCATCTTTCCTCTGTTGTTTGTTCTGCTATCTTTCACATACCAGATCCTTTTTGCTACCTCTGCTCTTTCTCTGGACTTATTCGCATATCTCTCCACATCCACACACTTTACAACTAAATCCATCCTCTATATATATCCGCACAAGTAATTTCATCACCTTTCTAGTCGGCATCCGGAACAGTCTAGTTTCTTACAAACTTAGTTCTGTCGGCTGAATCCTTGCTCACCAAGCAATGCGGATCAAGCATATACTTGTAGATATCATCAATTATGTCGGCCAAACATGATTCATGCCTCCGCAACCTTTATCATCATCTGTAACACATCCGGAAAGTAGTCTGATACTCTGTCAGTCAGTTCTTCCTCTGTTTTCACTGTCTCTCAGGAATCCGGTACTCAACTATTCATATCTTTTTCCTTGTCCATCTCCGGAGGCTAAATCCTTGGAATATACTACTCAAGATAGTTCTCTTGACTTCCCCAGATCCGCACTGTGCCAAGACACTTCCTCTGAGAGATCCGGACCAATCTGTCGGACCTTGCCACATGCTCTGTTCTTGTTCACCGGACCACAACAATCTTCAATCTGACTTCTGGTAGAGATATATCATGACTTGCGGATATGTGGGATGACCTTTGTTGCCATCAATGACAACAACCATGAATCCATATAGTGTCTCTTGCCAACAATCTCCCCCTTTGGCATTGATGGCAACACTTAGTGAAAAATGACTAAGTGTTTACACTATGCTCCCCCTTTGCTGATGCTCTGTCTTTATATACAATTTCCGGAACTCCCCTTGAGTTGGATTCCTCATTTTTCACTGCTCCTCACTCCCCCTTTGACATCAATGGCAAAGGGTAGGGTCCGCACACCAAAATTTTCAAAAATTTTCTATATATAGCCGCATATTTACATACTCACATATACTGCAGAATGTCTGCAAAGGATGTCTGCAGTTGAACCATTTCAGTAGCCCAACTTAGCTTCATTCTGTCCAAGATTGAAATGTGACCACTCAACAAAAATGCAAAAGCTTCTGCCCGCCTGAGATCTGTCGGATCTTTTGTATGGGCGGTGGTCTGGGCATCACTGATGGCCTCATGCATAGTTTCCAACTTAGGGACTATAATCCTTCTAAGTTCTCCCATCCGGTTGGTAATGTTCTTCCTCTCCTTCTCAAGATTCTTTATTTCATTCAAGACTGCAATAGTCTGACATTCTTGATTTATTATAGAGGAAGAGAGAGGATCAAAACTTTGAGATAAGCTTTGAAGCTTGTCCTGTTCCTCTTTTATTTTCTTGTCAATTGCTGCTGTTGCCTTTGACCAAGATATACAAAATTTGTAGATGTCACCGCCATCCTTAAGAGCATTTTCTAAGCTCTTTATTCCAATGCTTACAATCTTCCTATCCTTAGAGATTAATTCTAATATTTCAGAAAATCTTTTATCCAAAAATTCCTTCCGGACCTTTTCTTCAGCTGATTTTTCTAGAGAATTAAAATGTGTATCAATACTGCTGACTAAGGTTTTTAGATTACCGGAAGTGGAGGCTGTCGGATCTATCTGGATTGATGGCATGATCTTTACAAGTACTCCGGAAGCAGCCTCTATCAACTCACAGTCTTCCATATGAGACTTCAGGAGCTTTTCATTTGCCTTGGCATTTGCAAATGAAGCTATCTTCATTGTTTGTACCGGAGAGAGAGAGTCAAAATCAAATGGACCTTTTAGAAGCTCCGGTTCATCAATCTCTAGAGTTTCTTTGCTCAAAAATTGTTGAACAGTTTGTGCAGTGTCTCTTGCCGGAGACAGATGTTTCTTTTCTTCTGCAGTCTTAGAACTGTCAACCTCTTTGTCTGTCACCACTGCTTCCTTCTCCTGCAATTGCTCTTCTTCTTTGGATCCGGAGACTGTAGGGGAAACCGGAGGAGAGATGCTAACTTGTTCATGGGCTACTTCTTCTTGAGCAGAGGGTCCCAAGTCCTCACTTGTCTGTTCAGGGCTTACTTCTTCCGGAACAGAAGATTCCAAATCAGCAGCTGTTTCTGCACCTAAGTCCTCTACAACAGGAAGATTGAACCTTTTAAAGGCCTTCCGGAGGATCTCTTCTGTTTCTTGGGCCACTTTGTCAGTCTCACCAAGCATGAGTTGATTCATCCTGGCTTTGCTTCTGAACTCATCTTTACAGTCCTTGAAGATAATGTTCATTGTCTTGGGATCAATTTGAGGATATAGCTGAATAGCTATCTGCTCCCGGATCTCAAGATCTTTAGCATGAGCATTATTTTTCCTCACTTCCATTTCCTTTTCTAGGCTTTTAGGAATAAGAGATATTATTTCAATGAAAGCCTTATTATATATGTTAAGATATTTCACTGTGGCCTCCTGCAGAGTCTTTTGGTCTGCCTCACTGAAGTCATCATAGGATTCAGTCATTGGTTGAAGGTTTCCATCCACCGTGACCGACTTGATTATGCTCTCTAGTGACAGAGTGGGCTTTTCAACAGTTACCTCTGCCATTTCCTCCTTGTCTTGTCCTGTGGAGGGCTTACCGGATCCTTTCTTTTTCTGTTTCTTTACTTCTCTTACTCCCTCATCTGATTCTGTTTCCTCTTCATCCTTTTGGCTTCCATAAGCCCTTGTGGCTTTTGCCTTTGATCTCTTACCGGATGCCTGGACTTCCGGTTTTGAACTTTTGGTTGAAGGAGGTGCAGATCTCTTTGTTGATCTGGTCCGGGTGGGAGCTCCAACCGGAGCACTTTCTTTGCTTTTCTCTTCTTCCTCGGCCTTCCTTCTCTTTTCCCGGCTGGCATCAAGTGCCTCCTTTGAGATTCCAAGACCTTGAGCAATGTGCTCTACTTCTTTTCTCACTTTTCTTTTGATCTCAGGTTCCCTGAGTTCTACATGTAACTTTATACTCAGCTCCTCAAAGGTTCCAAACCTTTCTGCCTTAGGATCTTTGGGCTGACTTAGCATGTGTTGAACATGCAGCTCCACTATCTGTTCATCAACTTCATACCCCATGGGCATGATCCAGACAGTCCTTGGCTCCACTGCCTCCATCAGGCACTGATCAGTGTCAACCATAAAGCACACTGAGTCCTTGTATTTCTCAATGAGAGATTGAGGAATTCTCTCTCTTGCTTGCATCATGCTCTGAAAGTTTTTGAAGTAACCCCATAGAGCTGAATTTCTCGCTTTTGCATCCCCAAGTCCATGCAAGTAGTCTCTTATCTGGACTGCAACAGGTTTGTCATTTTGCCATACCCATCCATTTGTTCCGGGTAGCTCATTCATGAAGTAGAAGAATAGACATACAATCAGAGTACCATACTTAAAGGAATTCTTCTTATCCTTCTTGATTTTCTGTATGTTTTCCATTAATTGGCTTAGTAGCAGTTCGCAGAGATCATATTCTGCATTCTTTCTTAACATTTCATAAGCAGTGTATATTGCAGTTCCGGATACAGAATTCTCCCTGCTGGAGTGATAGATCTTGTATCCTATTATCATTGATGCATATTTGATATCCGGATCGGAGATGTCTTCAATGGTCATTGCCCTTTTGTCAAATTTTGATCCGGTGGCCTCAGTTACAATGTTGTTCTTGACAGATTTGAGGATAGGTACTCCTCCGGAAGAGTATAGGCCAGTTACTGCTCTAATTGCCTCTTTTGTGATCTTGCAGGGTCTATCTAGCCATAGAAAGTTGTCATGCATCCTGCTCAGTACATACCGGACCCATTCATCCTCTTCAAAACAGGGGAAATGAATAAATTGCTCAAATTGTTTCTTCTGAATATCCTTATACTCTGGTTTAAGCTCAAAGGCATTGTCAATCAGCTGCTTGTGATAGAGGTCTCTTAATTTGAAATCCCCAAATTCCTCAATGTTTGCATGTATGTAAACCCTAATGTCTTCGGTGTGTAAAACTCCGTGAGGAACACTAGAGAAGGCTCCTAGTGGGTCAACCTCCAATGATTTGTAGGGATGTTTCTTGAATGAGGGGCGAGGTCTATCGGAGATCTTAACTATGTTTGGAGTAGCCATTTTTCAAAGATTTGCAGTGAGGTAATGAAAAACGGAGAATACCTTATGCGCCTTAGGTTTGCACGGAGTGGTTGGATTGATTTCTTTATCCAATAGCTTCGGCAGGAGATCCTTGGTGTGCTTGAAGAACCTTGTTGCAGAGCTCCACTTTTCGCTTCTTCTCGAGTGCAGAATGAGCAAATGACCTTTGAGAAATCCCTTAAATTGCTCCGCGAACCCTAATACCTGTCTGCAATAAATGCTTCACCTACATCATTCCGGTTTGCCTTGTCTGGATAGCTTGGAGTATCCCGGATTAGTCCTGATCTATGGATATCATCCGGATCTATCAATCATGAATAAATCGAGGTGGCATATTACAAGATCATCTCAAACACTCTGTCCAATCCGCAGAACAAGATAGTGCATTTCCGGATCTTTCCGGACCTTTTTGTAATCCTTTATCATACCGGAGCATTTCCCTGAACAGGTCTTATTTGATCGATCATAGCTTCTTCATAACTCCATGCGGACCTCTGAAAACTTGACTGAAGTATCTAAAGACTCATATCTACAAACCCTTTGATCCGCATCTTGTGCCACATCCGGCACCACTTGTTTGGCTGGGGGAACAAGATTTTCTTTGAGTCTCCCCCTGAGCCAGAGCTCACTTTTAATTTCCGGAAGAAATATCAGCACCAGAGTCTGGTGCGGATCCAACCTCTACATTCTCTGAACTTTTCTTCACCCAAATCTTGCTCATCTGATTCCTAACCTCATCCGCATTCATCTTTTGTTTACCCTTGTCTTGATTCTGATTATACACCGGACCTCTTTTGTCCTGATTCTTGTTTCTGCAGACTTTAGCATTATGACCGGACCTATTGCAGATTTGGCAAATAACATTCCTTTGCATATTTGACTGATATCCTCTTGATCTGCATTGATTAGCCCTATGACCTATTCTATTGCATGTGAAGCATCTACCTTTGAATGATTTGTTTACTTGCATAATTCTACATTCATGGGATTTGTGTCCATACCTTTTGCAGTTGAAGCACTGTCCGGAGAAGGATGAATTATTCTGATTCATTCTCATTCTGCACTGATTAGCTTTGTGACCAAAGTGGTTGCAGCTGTGGCAGTATCCATTGAAGGATGGATATCTTTGAGCATTTGGCTGTCTTACCGGAGGTCTTCTAGGCCTGCTCCTTGGATTTTCTGATCCAAGATTCTTCTGACCGGATCCGGAGCTTTCTCCTTTCTCATATCCCAAGCCATACTTGTCATCTGTCCTCTTTTGACTTCCAAGAAGAACTTCAAGTTGAGCAGAACTTATCTTGAATTTCTCTTTATATTCATTTGCTGTTTGAAGGTCTCTTTTGAGAGAGGCAATTTGATCCTCAAGTTTTCCTTCATTATCTTTGGCATCTTCAAGATCAGATTCAAGGTGTCTGATAATCCTGTCCATCTGGTGGCATTCTTCTATTTTTTCTTTAAGAGATTGTCTTAGATTGTCTTCAGCCTTTCTTTTTTCTTCAATCTCTTGAGTAAACTTTATAGTTCCTGATTCCATTTCATGTCTTAACATAATGACTTCTTTTGATAACTTTTCACATAACTTGGTTTGCTCAGTCAATTCCTCATTTGTATTGCTTTCTTCACTTTGTCTTGCCAACTGTTGAAGCAGCTCCTTTCTCTTTTTCATAGAGAGACTTAATTTGTCTTTTAATTCTCTCATGAATTCATCAGCCTGTTTGAGTCTTTCCTTTAATTCACTGACTTCAGAATTTGACTGTTCAAGATCCTCAAGGGCAGTCTTGAGTTGCTCCCTTAAACCATATGCATCCATTTGAAATCCCAGATCTTCCTCAAGCTGTTAGGCTCTATTAGGAGGAACTTGGCTCTGATACCAATTGTTGATAACTGAGAGGGGGGGGTGAATCAGTTATCCTAATTATTTCTCTTATTGAACTTTCCTTTTAATTGAAGCAGCATAAAATCAAACACAAAACATTAACCATGAAGTAAGAAACACATGACACAGTATTTTTGACGTGGAAACCCTGTTAAGGGAGAAAACCACGGGGTGATTAACCCAAGAAATATTCTCTGTTAGATGAATAGGAAATTACAAAAAATGGCACTTGCCAATTAGGGCTCACTGCCCGAGCACACTGCTCACAAGAGGCCCACTGCCTACAAGAAGACACACTGTCTACAAAGTGATGATAATCACAGTCTTGAACTGATTGGAAGCATCTGCATATGCTGGAGTTCAGTTCCGGTTAGGCTCAGTACACTGATCTGCTGCACTTCATCTTTCCTCTGTTGTTTGTTCTGCTATCTTTCACATACCAGATCCTTTTTGCTACCTCTGCTCTTTCTCTGGACTTATTCGCATATCTCTCCACATCCACACACTTTACAACTAAATCCATCCTCTATATATATCCGCACAAGTAATTTCATCACCTTTCTAGTCGGCATCCGGAACAGTCTAGTTTCTTACAAACTTAGTTCTGTCGGCTGAATCCTTGCTCACCAAGCAATGCGGATCAAGCATATACTTGTAGATATCATCAATTATGTCGGCCAAACATGATTCATGCCTCCGCAACCTTTATCATCATCTGTAACACATCCGGAAAGTAGTCTGATACTCTGTCAGTCAGTTCTTCCTCTGTTTTCACTGTCTCTCAGGAATCCGGTACTCAACTATTCATATCTTTTTCCTTGTCCATCTCCGGAGGCTAAATCCTTGGAATATACTACTCAAGATAGTTCTCTTGACTTCCCCAGATCCGCACTGTGCCAAGACACTTCCTCTGAGAGATCCGGACCAATCTGTCGGACCTTGCCACATGCTCTGTTCTTGTTCACCGGACCACAACAATCTTCAATCTGACTTCTGGTAGAGATATATCATGACTTGCGGATATGTGGGATGACCTTTGTTGCCATCAATGACAACAACCATGAATCCATATAGTGTCTCTTGCCAACAGACTGTTCTTAGAAGACATAATGTTAACACCAGTCTTGGCCGACCTGGTTGTTCTCACTATTTGCGGAGATGCATTGAAGATTGTGGAAGCATGTTGTGGCGTGGAAGATTGCATTTGAGTCCCAGCTAAGGCATAATGTGATCTGCATACATCTTTTCCTTAGCTAATCGTGTTTAGGTCTAGACCTATTTTTATGAATGTTTGTAATGCCGACCTTAGAGATTGTTCCAAGGGTTGATGAATGTAATGCTGACCTTGATGTACATTCCAAGGTTGATGAATTGTATAAAAACATGTAATGTAATTGTGAAAAATATGTTTAAGTGCAAAAATGAAAAGATAGGTGTGAAGGTGTAAGAAGAGCAGAGTAGAGGAGATATATTGTGCTTCAATGGAATTGAACTCTGGCATGAAGTAAATGCTATCAAATTAGTTCACCAATCCTTGGCAGTGAGCCACCCCTTGGTAGTGAGCCGATCTTGGCAGTGAGCATTTTGGGTAGTGAGCCCTAAGGCAGTGAGCCTCTATTTTTTGATATTGCTATAACATATATATTTCTGTGGGCTAACACCCACAGTGGTTTTTCCCTTATAGGGTTTTCCACGTAAAAATCTAGTGTCTCATGTGCTGACTGTGTTATTGTGTTGAGCTTCTTATTTCATGCTTTCATGGTTAAATCTAAATAACAGTAAATAAGTGTTTGTTGCGTTGATGTTCATAAGTGTTCAAAGTTTTAGGGACAACTGATTCACCGCCCCTCTCAGTTGTTCGGTGCATTTCAACAAATCTATCAGGTGATGTCATTTCCTAACGTCCATACTGGATATTTCAGCGACATTCCAAAGATTCTTGTCGATGACATCACCAATCTGGCTGTTGATGTCATCTTCTGTCTACCCTTGCTAATGTCACCATTCCAACCGCTGATGTCATCTTTCTGATGAATCTGGGGGAATATTCTAGAAAATATCAAAAGATTCTAACCAAAGATTCTGTAAACATCAGTACTGCGTCAACAAACTTGGCCCTATTTGTCCCCCTACCTCCATTGAGCTTTTCGTTTTGATAGCTAATCTTTGGAGGCTCATATCTGGCTCATTTTTGCACTATTTTTCATGCATTTTTTTTATTTTGGATAAAATTTCACCTACTTTGCAGTGTTGGAATCATTTTTTGATTTTGGTGCTTGGTTTGTCTAGAAGTTGTAGTTTCTCTCACCTGTACCTAAGCAGTTCCCATTTTCAGAACTTCAAAGGCTTGGTTCGGGCTCATACGGTAACATTTTTTGGTGAATTTTTTTTGAAAGTGCATGATTTTCAAGTACTTTCTAGATCTATAATTAGTTTGATCTAGTTTTTTCTCATAAATTGTACTTTCAATTCTAGCCTAATCTTGGCTTTTGCATTGTACCAAAATCAAAGACCACTTTGTTGTTTTGGCATGTGGCAAATGTAATTAGACTGAATATAAAGTCCCACAATCATTTTTTGCTGGGGGGTGATCTCATTGATTGAGTAACACGGGGTTGTACTTGTGTTTTTTTTGTACTCTTGTATCATGGATCCAAACAAACTTCCTCTACTCACACCATATAACAATCATGAGTGGATAACTAAAGTGGAGATGCATCATTTAAGAAGTTTGAAAATTCATAGAGTAACAATGGGTAATTCCTTATATTTTTACACTATATTTATTTATTTATTGCCTATTGTATTAACTAGATGCAAATCCTATGTTGTCATATTGTGCGAGTTGGCACGGTGATGTGTCATCCTAAATGACATATGACCACATGTAATTTTGTCCTCACATGAGGAGATAGGCATCCCACTTAGTGGTAGGAACATTTTGCAATGTGTCGGCATCTTGGATGTTGTGTAAGGGAATATTGACCGAAACAGTCATGACAGATTCCTATGACAAAGTTATGACATGTAAGAGTAAAAAATAGGAGATTCTATGATAGGTGAAGACATGTGTCGAAGAGCATCTTTGAAAAAGGCATCTTTGGGCAAACCCAAGGTGGACTATGACATGTTGTAAGAGAATATGCTATTTATAGCCTGTGTATGACAGATTCTCTTACAACTGTAAGTTATGATAGCTATGACAGATTCTATGATGGTTGTAAGAGTTGTAAGAGCATCTATCATAGCCCATTTTAGAAATAGGCGACCTCTTTGGGATGGGGTGACTTGACAAGTGTCATAAGCATCCTACAGTGTTGGACAAGTGTCCATAGTAATGGGTTTTAGGCCATGAGGCCATGTGGGACGCCCATCCTAATGTGGGGAGCTATTTTTGCCTTGTATTTGTTATATAAAGAGGTGCTTTTGAGAGGAGAACTACTACAGGTTTGACAGGTACTGTTATGTTGCCGGAACATCTCTAGATACGAGTGTCGAAGACTCCTACAAGAGCATTGGCTCTGTGTTGTATTGTAACCTTCATTATTTACGGAATGCATTTGAGCTGTGTTTTGGAGTGTGGGGTTTTTCACCCGTAAGGGTTTTCACCACGTATATCTTGTGTCTCTCTTCTTCTGTCTCACTTTCCTATGTATGTGTTTGCTGCAATATCTCTGTTAGTGAGTTAATATAGCTATAATTGTAAAGATAAAATTGAATTTGCACTCTCCTCTTCTCATTAGATTAGTGTAGGAAGCATTTTCCACACACCTAGCTTCCTTTCAGTTGGTATCAGAGCCTAGTCAGTTTTGGTTCTAGCTGCTGGGTAGGGGTTTTTTTAGATAATCTTAGGTTGAGTGGGAGTGTTGTGCAAAGCATTCTGTCTCTTGTTGCAACAAGGAGATGGCAACCACATTCAGAAGATTAGAGGTGGAGAAGTTCAATGGCACAAATTTTAGGTTGTGGAATCTCAAGATGGAAGACCTACTTGTTGATCGTGACCTATGGGAAACTGTATCTGGTGTAGAACCTATAGCAATGTCACAAGCTGATTGGGACCTCAAAGATCGGAAGGCTAAGGGTCTCATAAGACTCTGTCCTGTTGAATGTCCATGAGGAGAAGAGCACGAAAGACCTTTGGAAGAAGCTGGGTGATGTTTATCAGGCCAAGTTCTTGGTGAATAAGTTTTTTCTGAAAAAGAAGTTGTTTGCTCTGAAGATGGAAGAAAGAGGATCTGTTGCGGACCACATGAATGCTTTTAACATGATTGATGCACAGTTGACATCTGTGGGTGTGAAAATGGAGGAGGAGGATCGATGTAGGACCTTGCTTTGTTCTTTGCCAGATTCATGGGATCATCTTGTCATGGCTATCAGAAGCACCACTACCACCTTCAAGATGGAAGATGTGGTGTCTTCGCTATTATCTAAAGAGATGCAGAGAAAGTCTTCTAAGGCAGCCAAAGAGGCTCTTGCAGTTCATGGAAGACCCAAAGAAAAAGGGAAGAAGAAGGACAAGAAAGGTGAAAAGGGCATATCCAAATCCTGTGAGAGATCCAAATCTCCTAGAAAGTCCAAGGCTCTTTGTTGGAATTGTGGGAAAACTAGGCATTTCTGAAAGGAATGCAAAGAGGAGTGTTGGTTTTTCTTCTGAATCAGCATTAGGGTTTGCCAGTTCTAATGTACAGGCAGATTCAACCAACTGAATACAGGAGGTTGCGTGAGCTCCTCCCCTTCACTTCTGGTTCTGCCGCACCAAGGGGGGTGTCCCTATTTACTAAAAGTATGACCTTGACTAGCTCAATGATAGAAAGATATAACTTGACAGCAACAGGCAGAATACTCTCACGTAAGGACCAAGATTTGTATAACAAATCCCAAATTTGGCAACATTCTTGGACATATATGTCTGGTTGGGTATGAGAGTACGCAGGGATCCTAATCCTACTCCTACAACTAACAGGTGGAAGGATGAAATGGTTTGATTTGATTTTTGGATGCAAAGCTGGACATGGTATATAACCTCAACACAGAGCTAGATTGGTGCCTATCCAGGGCTTGAAGTCGGTAGACATACACCTGTGAATGATCAGCATGAACAACTAAAACTGGATTTCAGGGGGATATACATGATATCTGCCTTACAGATATCTCCCAATACAGAGTGTTAAGCTGTCTATACTTATGGCATCCCTATTGCAGTATACCCTTCCCAATATTCAATCTGAAAATAGTTTAATCTACCCCTTGAGCAGAAGTTAAAAGATTAAACATTCAACACAGGAATTCTATGTTCTAGAATCTCAGACATTCCTTGAATGCCTGGACTCAGAAGAAAGATACATGCAAAACTGGAGACAGAATCAGCATAACACATGCAAACATAGCATTATTCATATAAAATTAACCATGAAATCAGTGGATTCATGCACAAACGTACAACAGGAGATACATAAACTCGCAAGTTTTGGCAGTTGTATCTTATTACAGAGCCAAAATGTCCAGTTTTCAACAACGTCAAAAATGGTAACACAGTCTGCCTATATTGGCCAGAAAGTGTACCCGTAGCAATTAATTACATGGTCAAAAATCAAAAATCTGCCAGATACAGACTCCACAAAGGAATGGCACTCAAAAGTTATTGCAGCAACAGACAAGAGAAGCCTCGAGCCCTGCGCTGCCATCTGGGAGTCTTCACTCAAAAATTAGGCGACATGATCATGTGTACCATTGCCCATACCTCTGCACCATCGCCATTAAAGGCCTCAACCACCCGCGGTCTACCTGGAAACCGTCGCTGCGTTCAAACAGAAGTTCCCGCTAAAATGCACTTTACTGAAGTTTCAAATGTGCAGGAAGAATAGTCCCACATTGGTGCCGCGGAGACTCCTTCAATACCTTAAAAACATGGTCGCGAGCATAATAGGTGTCGAGCGCCTTTTGCCGCGCTCGACGCATAAGCCTTCTCCAAAAGCCCATCGCCAAAACCCAAGCCATCGGCACACCCTAGAATTCTCCTTCCGATCTCAACGGTCTCGCCGACCGCTACCTTCGCTTCCCCATCGGCCAGAGATGCATCATCAGGCCAACCATCCAAACCTTCGCCGAGCTCATCAGTTACACTGATGAAGCCACCGCAATCCCCTGTCGGCCAGACCAATACCGCCGGCCAAGCAAAAGATCCCTCTGCTAATAGACCACACTCTCACCGATGCACCAATGAATTATACTCTGCTCCTTCATCGGCGAGACCTCCCACTATCAGCCCACCACAATCCATCCTCGCCGACAACACAAGTCACGCCGAAGACCATACACAACACTTCCCTTCATCGGCCAGAGATTAGTCTATCGGCCAACCATTTCACCGTTCACCTGACAATACAACCCATGCCGATAGACCTTGGCTCTTCCCCTTCCGTCTGTGTAACACACCATCGGAGCATCCAAAAAGCTTCCTGCCGATCTCAAAGGTCACGCCGACGACATCTTCGCCAGCCACACACTGCTCCTCCATCGGCCAAACTCCTTACATCGGCGGGCCACAAATTTGCTTCACCGACAGCCAAACACACGCCAATGGACATCCATCGGCCATACCAAAACAATCAGAGCACTCAAGAAATCTTTCGCCGATGAAGCCAATCACTCCGATAAGACCAAAAACATAAAGCCTTGAACCGTTGAACCCCGTGTTGGCAAGAGACACTATATGGAGTCATGGTTGTTGTCATTGATGGCAACAAAGGTCATCCCACATATCCGCAAGTCATGGTGTGCCTCTACCGGAAGTCAGAATGAAGACTGTTGTGGTCCGGTGAACAAGAACAGAGCATGTGGCAAGGTCCGACAGATTGGTCCGGACCTCTCAGAGGGAGTGTCTTGGTGCAGTGCGGATTTGGGGAAGTCAAGAGGACTACCTTGAGTAGTATATTCCAAGGATTTAGCCTCCGGTGATGGACAAAGAAAAAGATATGAATAGTTGAGTACCGGATTCCTATGAGACAGTGAGAACAGAGGAAGAACTGACTGACAGAGCATCAGACTATTTTCCGGATGTGTTACTGTTGATGGTAAAGGTTGTGAAGGCATGAATCATGTTTGGCCGACATGATTAATGATATCTACAAGTACATGCTTGATCCGCATTACTTGATATGCAAGGATTCAGCCGACAGATCAAAGTTTGTGTGAAGATAAACTATTCTGGGTGCCGACTAGAAAGATAATAAAATCATTAGTGCGGATATATATAGAGGATGGATTTTGCTGTGAGATGTGTTGTAGTAGAAGTGCATAAGCGAACAAAGAAAGAGCAGAGCAGAAATAGTAAGAAAGATCCGGTATGTGAAAGGAAAGCAGATTAAAGAACAAAGGAAAGATGAAGTGCAGCAGATCAGTGTACTGAGCCTAACTGGAACTAAACTCCAGCATATGTAGATGCTTTCAATTAGTTCAAGTACTATATAACATTCTTTTGTAGACAGTGTGTCTCTTTGTAGGCAGTGTGCCTCTTGTGAGCAGTGTGCTCGGGCAGTGAGCCCTAATTGGCAAGTGCCATTTTTGTAATTCCTTATTCTTTTAACAGAGAATAATCTTTGGGTTAATCACCTCGTGGTTTTCTCCCTTAACCGGGTTTTCACGTCAAAAATACTGTGTCATGTGTTTCTCATTTCATGGTAATGTTTGTTTGTTTGATTCAATGATGCTTTGATTAATAAGAAAGTTCAAAAGAAGAAATAATTAGCATAACTGATTCACCCCCCCTCTCAGTTATCAACAATTAGTATCAGAGCCAAGTTCCTCCTAATAGAGCCTAACAGCTTGAGGAAGATCTGGGAGTTCAAATGGATGCATATGGTTTAAGGGAGCAACTCAAGACTGCCCTTGAGGATCTTGAACAATCAAACTCTGAAGTCAATGAATTAAAGGAAAGACTCAAATAGGCTGATGAATTCATGAGAGAACTAAAGGACAAATTAAGTCTCTCTATGAAAAAGAGAAAGGAACTGCTCCAACAATTGGCAAGACAAAGTGAAGAAAGCAATACAAATGAAGAATTGACTGAGAAAACCAAGTTATGTGAAAAGTTATCAAAAGAAGTCATTATGTTAAGACATGAAATGGAATCAGGAACTATAAAGTTTACTCAAGAGATTGAAGAAAAAAGAAAAGCTGAAGACAATCTAAGACAATCTCTTAAAGAGAAATCAGAAGAATGCCACCAGATGGACAGGATTATCAGACATCTTGAATCTGATCTTGAAGATGCCAAAGATAATGAAGAAAAACTTGAGGATCAAATTGTCTCTCTCAAAAGAGATCTTCAAACAGCAAATGAATATAAAGAAAAATTCAAGATAAGCTCTGCCCAACTTGAAGTACTTCTTGGAAGTCAAAAGAGGACAGATGACAAGTATGGTTTGGGATATGAGAAAGGAGAAAGCTCCGGATCCGATCAAAAGAATTTTGGATCAGAAAATCCAAGGAATAGACCTAGAAGACCTTCGTTAAGACAACCCAATGCTCATAGATATCCATCCTTCAATGGATACTGTCACAGCTACAATCACTTTGGTCACAAAGCTAATCAGTGCAGGAAGAGAATGAATCAGACTAATTCATCCTTCTCCGGACAGTGCTTTAACTGCAAAAGGTATGGACACAAGTCTCATGAATGCAGAAATATGCAAATAAACAAATCATTCAATGGTAGATGCTTTGCATGCAATAGAGTAGGTCATATGGCTAATCAATGCAGATCAAGAGGTTATCAGACAAATATGCAAGGAAATATTATTTGCCAAATCTGTAACAGGTCCGGTCATAATGCAAAAATCTGCAGAAGTAAGAATCAGGATAGAAGAGGTCCGGTGTATAATCATAATCAAGACAAGGGTAAACAAAAGATGAATGCGGATGAAGTTAGGAATCAGATGAACAAGATCTGGGTGAAGAAAAGTTTAGAGAATGTAGAGGTTGGATCTGCACCAGACTCTGGTGCTGACATTCCTTCCAGAAATTAAAAAGTGAGCTCTGACTCAGGGGGAGACTCAAAGAAAATCCTGTTCCCCCAGCCAATCAAGTGATGCTTGATGTGGCACAAGATGTGGAGCAAAGGGTTTGTAGATATAAGTCTTGAGATGATCCAGATAAGATTTCAAAGGTCCACATGAAGATATGAAGAAGTTGTGATCAATTAAGTAAGACCTGTTCCGGGAGATGCTCCGGAATGACAAAAGATTACAAAAGGTCCGGAGAAATCCGGAAGTGCATTGTCTTATTCTGCGGATTGGACAGAGTGATTGGGATAGTCTTGTAATGTGTCATCTTGATTTGTTCATGATTGGAAGATCTGCATGATGTTCATAGATCAGGACTGATCCGGTACTCCAAGCTATCCGACTAAGGCAAACCGGAATAATGTAGGTCGAGCATTTATTGCAAACAGATATTAGGGTTTGCGAAACAATATAAGGGATTTCTCAATAATCACTTGATCATTCCACACCCAAGAAGAAGCGAAAAGCGGAGCTCTGCAACTAAAATTCATCAAGTTCACCGAAGATCACTTGCAGAAGTTACTACATACAGAAATCAATCCAACTACTCCGTATAACCGAAGGCGCACAAGGTATTTTTTGTTTTCAATATCTCACTGCAAATCTTTGAAAAATGGCTACTCCGAATATAGTTAAGATCTCTGATAGACCTCGTCCCACATTCAAGAAACATCCATACAAATCTTTGGAGGTAGATCCACTAGGAGCCTTCTCTAGTGTTCCACATGGTGTATTGCATACAGAGGACATTAGGGTTTATATTCATGCAAATTTTGAAGACTTTGGGGATTCAAAATTGATGGATATCTATCACAAATAGTTGATAGATGACTCCTTTGAGATTAAACCACAGTACAAAGCCATCCGGGATAAGAACTTTGCACAGTGCATCCATTTCCCCTATTTTGAAGAAGATGAATGGGTCCGGTATGTACTAAGCAGAGTGCATGACAACTTTCTATGGTTGAACAAGCCCTTCAAGATCACTAAAGATGCAATTAGGGCAGTAACCGGTCTGCACTCATCCAGTGGATTACCTGTTCTCAAGTCTGTCAAAAATCAGACAGTTAGTGATGCAACCGGATCTAAGTTTGACAAGAGAGCTATGACAGTTGAAGACATCACTGAACCGGATGTCAAATTTGCATCTATAATAATAGGTTACAAGATCTATCACTCCAGTAGGGAAAATTCAGTATCGGGAACTGCAATTTACACGGCCTATCAAATGCTAAAGGAGAATGCAGACTATGACTTGTGTGAGCTTCTTGTAAACCAACTTTTTGAAAATCTGCAGAAGATCAAGAAGGACAAGAAAAACTCCTTCAAGTATGGCAATTTGATCCTTTGTCTCTTCTTTTATTACATGAATGAGCTTCCTGGATCCAATGGATGGATATGGCAGAATGACAGACCGGTTGCCATCCAAATCAGAGATTATTTGCATGGACTTGGGGATGCTAAAGCAAGAAAAATAGCTCTATGGGGATATTTCAAGAACTTCCAAAGCATGATGCATGCAAGAGAAAGAATACCCCAATCCCTTGTTGAAAAGTACAAAGACACAGTATGCTTCATGGTAGAAATAGATCAGTGTCTAATGGAGGCAGTAGAACCAAGAACTGTGTGGATCATGCCCATGGGGTATGAAGTGGATGAACAGATAGTGGAGCTACATGTTCAACACATGCTAAGTCAGCCCAAAGATCCAAAGGCAGAAAGGTTTGGAACCTTTGAGGAGCTGAGTGTGAAGATCTATGTAGAACTCAAGGAACCTGAGATAAAGAGGAAGGTGAGAAAAGAAGTAGAGCATATTGCTCAAGGCCTAGGCATCCCAAAGGAGGCACTTGATGCCAACCAGGAAAAGAGAAGAAAGGCTGAGGAAGAAAAGAAAGAGGCAGAAAAGAAAAGCAAGAAAAGTGCTCCGGTGGAAACCTCAACCCGGACCAGATCATCAAAAGGATCTACACCTGTCAGAACCAAAAGCTCAAAACCGAAAGTCCAAACATCCGGTAAAAGATCTAAGACAAAAGCCACAAGGGCTTATGAAAGCTAAAAAGATGAAGAGGAAACTGAGTCAGATGAGGGAGTAAAAGAAATAAAGAAGCAAAAGAAGAAAGGATCCGGTAAACCCTCCACAGGCCAAGACAAGGAAGAAATGGCAGAGGTAGTTGTTGAAAAGCCCACCCTGTCTCTAGAGAGTGTAATCAAGTCAGTCACGGTGGATGGAAAACTTCAACCAATGACTGAATTCTATGATGACTACAATGAGGCTGACCAAAAGATTCTGCAGGAAGCCACAGTCAAGTATTTGAACATATACAATAAGGCTTTCATTGAGATCATATCTCTAATTCCTAAAAGCCTAGAAAAGGAATTAGAAATAAGAAAGAATAATGCTCAGGCAAAAGATCTTGAGATCCGGGAGCAGATAGCTATTCAGCTATATCCTCAAATTGATCCCAAGACAATGAACATAATTTTCAAGGACTGCAAAAATGAGTTCAGGAGTAAAGCAAGAATGAATCAACTCATGCTTGAAGAGACTGACAAGGTGGCCATAGAGACAGAAGAAATCCTCCGGAAGGCCTTCAAAAGGTTTAATCTTCCTGTTGTAGAGGACTTAGGTGCAGAAACAGCTGTGGACTTGGAATCATCTGCTCCGGAAGAAGTGCCCCTTGAACAGACTAACATCTCTTCTCCGGCTTCTCCTACAGTCTCCGGATCCCAAGAAGAAGAGAAATTACAGGAGAAGGAAGCAGCAGTAAAAGAAAAAGAGGTTGACAGCACCAAGGATGTAGAGAAAGAGAAGATTCCAACAGAGAAAACCACAACTGAAAGTGGGAAGAATGTAAAGACTCCAAAGGACAAAGCTGCAGAAGAGAAGAAACATCTGTCTCCGGCAAGAGACACTGCACAAACTGTTCAAAAGTTTCTGAGCCAGGAAACAATAGAGATTGATGAACCGGAGCTTCTAAAAGGTCCATTCAACTTTGACTCCCTCTCTCCGGTACAAACAATGAAGATAGCTACATTTGCAAATACCAAAGCAAATGAAAAACTCCTAAAGTCTCATATGGAAGACTGTGAGTTGATAGAGGCTGCTTCCGGAGTGCTTGAAAAGATTATGCCATCAGTCCAGATAGATCCCACAGTCTCCTTTTCCGGTAATCTCAAAACCTTAGTCAGCAGTGTTGATACACATTTTGATTCTCTAGAAAAATCAGCTGAAGAAAAGGTCTGGAAGGAATTTTTGGATAAGAGATTTTCAGAAGTACTAGGATTAATTTCTAATGATAGGAGAAATATGAGTATTGGAATAAAGAGCTTAGAAAATGCTCTTAAGGATGGCGGTGACATCTACAAATTTTGCATCTCCTGGTCAAAGGCAACAACAGACATTGACAAGAAAATAAAAGAGGAACATGACAAACTACAAAGTCTGTCTCAAAGTTTTGATCCTCTCTCTTCCTCCATAGTAAATCAAGAATGTCAAACTATTGCAATCACAAATGCAATAAAGAACTTTGAGAAGGAAAGGAAGAATATAACTAACCGGATGGGAGAACTTAGAAGGATTATAATCCCTAAGTTAGAAACTATGCATGAGGCCATCAGTGATACTTAGACTACCGCCCAAACAAATGATCTGACAGATCTCAAGAGGGCAGAAGCTTTTGCATTTTTGTTGAGTGGTCACATTTCAATTTTGGATAGAATGAAGCAAAGTTGGGCTACAAAACTGATCCAATTGAAGACATCCTTTGCAGACATTCTTCAGTTCATGTGAGTATGTAACATACGGCTAAGTATAGTAAATTTTTGAAAATTTTGGTGTGCGGACCCTACCCTTTGCCATTGATGTCAAAGGGGGAGTACGGAACAGTGAAAAATGAGGAATCCAACTAAGGGGGAGTTCCAAAAATTGTATATAAAGTTAGAGCATCAGCCAAGGGGGAGCATAGTGTAAACACTTAGTCATTTTTTCACTAAGTGTTGCCATCAATGCCAAAGGGGGAGATTGTTGGCAAGAGACACTATATGGAGTCATGGTTGTTGTCATTGATGGCAACAAAGGTCATCCCACATATCCGCAAGTCATGGTGTGCCTCTACCGGAAGTCAGAATGAAGACTGTTGTGGTCCCATGAACAAGAACAGAGCATGTGGCAAGGTCCGACAGATTGGTCCGGACCTCTCAGAGGGAGTGTCTTGGTGCAGTGCGGATTTGGGGAAGTCAAGAGGACTACCTTGAGTAGTATATTCCAAGGATTTAGCCTCCGATGATGGACAAAGAAAAAGATATGAATAGTTGAGTACCGGATTCCTATGAGACAGTGAGAACAGAGGAAGAACTGACTGACAGAGCATCAGACTATTTTCTGGATGTGTTACTGTTGATGGTAAAGGTTGTGAAGGCATGAATCATGTTTGGCCGACATGATTAATGATATCTACAAGTACATGCTTGATCCGCATTACTTGATATGCAAGGATTCAGCCGACAGATCAAAGTTTGTGTGAAGATAAACTATTCCGGGTGTCGACTAGAAAGATAATAAAATCATTAGTGCGGATATATATAGAGGATGGATTTTGCTGTGAGATGTGTTGTAGTAGAAGTGCATAAGCGAACAAAGAAAGAGCAGAGCAGAAATAGTAAGAAAGATCCGGTATGTGAAAGGAAAGCAGATTAAAGAACATAGGAAAGATGAAGTGCAGCAGATCAGTGTACTGAGCCTAACTGGAACTAAACTCCAGCATATGTAGATGCTTTCAATTAGTTCAAGTACTATATAACATTCTTTTGTAGACAGTGTGTCTCTTTGTAGGCAGTGTGCCTCTTGTGAGCAGTGTGCTCGGGCAGTGAGCCGTAATTGGCAAGTGCCATTTTTGTAATTCCTTATTCTTTTAATAGAGAATAATCTTTGGGTTAATCACCCCGTGGTTTTCTCCCTTAACTAGGTTTCCACGTCAAAAATACTGTGTCATGTGTTTCTCATTTCATGGTAATGTTTGTTTGTTTGATTCAATGATGCTTTGATTAATAAGAAAGTTCAAAAGAAGAAATAATTAGCATAATTGATTCACCCCCCCTCTCAGTTATCAACACCCCGAACCAAAAGGGTTCAACACGAGGGTTCAACGCGATGGTTCAAACATCAAAAATAATACTCCATAGGAAACAAAGCTTCGAACCATTGAACCTTGAACCAAAATAAAAAGGTTCAAGCGGGAGGTTCAACGATGCAATATTTGCGCAAGGTAAATGCATAATGCGACCCATTAGAAGAAAATTGAACCCTGAACCGCTGAACCACTGAACTTAGAGAAAAAAGGGTTCAAGTTCAAACCGAAATGTCGAAGACACAAAAACGAACCCATGCCGATGGAGAAAAGACGAAGACCCCTCCTCAAGAAATGAGATGCAGATGCTAAAAAGTACTGAAGGGGTGCCAAAACTTAGAACCTTTTGGATATTTTGGGATGGTGCCTGCATGAAAATTGCTAAATTAACTGACAGTGAATTCAGGCACCAACAAGGAGAAGAAGAAGAAGAAGAAGAAGAAGAATGCTCCTGACTCAGATTTTGACAAGTCACAAGATGATGGTGATGCCTTCATCACATCCCTGACCACCCATGCATCTGATGATGTGTGGTTGATTGATTTTGGTGCATCATTCCACATGACCTTGCATCGAAGATGGTTCATGAAGTATGAAGAGTTTGATGGTGAAAGAGTGTACCTGGGTGGTGATTCTCATCTAAAGATTGTTGGTCATGGAAGAGTCTTAATTCGATTCCCTAATTGACGAGTGAAGGGGATCACTTGGGTATACACATCTCAGGCCTGGCACGGAACCTACTTTCTGTAAGTATGTTGAATGATGCAGGTGTGCAGGTTGTCTTTTCGAAGGATGAATGCAAGATGACTAGAAGATCTATGGTGCTTGCGAAGGGTACTCAGAGAGGTACTCCGTTTTAGCTGAAGGCATGCACTTCACAGTACAATAGTTCTTCTGACTCGAAGAAAAGAGCTGCAGTCACTTCATCCCCACCATCTAAACAAGCAGTGAAGAAATCTGTTGTAACTAGTTCTGATGGTAGTACACATGCTATAGAAGCTAAGCTTCATGTTGAAAAGATAATGTTATGGCATTTGAGATATGGCCACATTGGTGAGAAGGGTCTTAGAACCCTTAAAAATAAAAACCTCGTTGAGGGGTTAAATGATTGTAATCTCGAGTTCGACTTTTGCGAACATTGTGTATATGGAAAACAAAACCGTGTTCAATTTTATTCTAGTTCTCACAAGTCTTCTGGTGTATTGGATCTTATTCATTCTGATGTGTTTGGTCCTATTAATGTTCAATTTTAAAATCTGTATATTTTGTATCTTTCATAGATGATTATAGTAGGACATGGGTTTATTTTATCAGAAATAAGACTGAAGTCTTTAGTCAGTTTAAGGAGTTTAAAGCCTTTGCTGAAATCAAACTAGTAAAAGGATTAAGTGTTTAAGAACTGACAATGGTGGTGAGTTTTGTTTGACAGAGTTTGATAAGTTTTGTAAAGAGCAAGGGATTGAAAGACATAAGACAACTCCATACACCCCACAAAAAAATGGAGTTGTAGAGAGGATGAACAGGACACTGATGGAGAAGGCTAGTAGTATGCTTAGTGGAGCAAGCCTCGAACAAAAGTTTTGGGCTAAAGTTGTAGCCACTGCTTGCTATCTGGTAAACAAATCTCCTACATCAGCGCTTGTTGGTAAGACACCTATGGAGGTGTGGTCTGGTAAGAAGCCTTCAGTTAGACATCTTCATATTTTTGGTTGTGAGGCATATGTACATGTGCCTAGGGAGAAATAGTCTAAATTGGAACAAGACTGTTAAGTGTATTTTCATTAGCTATAGTGTCAGTGTGAAAGGATACAAGCTTTGGGATCCTATGGCTGAAAAAGTGTTGTATAGCAGAAGTGTTATCTTCAGAGAGCTAACACCTTCTTCCATTGTTCTACATCCAGAATAGATAGAAAAGAAAGAGGATGTGGTTCAGTTTCCTTCTACCCCTGAGAAGACTGAACAGATAGACCCTGTGAGACCTGATGATGAGGAGAGCTCTAGCAGCTCTGAAAGCTTAGAAGAAGTAGAACCTCAACCTCAGCCATTGAGGAGGTCTACACGAACAAGAAAGCAACCTGATAGGTTTGGTTATTCATTACTTGATTCTAGTTGTGCTTTTGCTTTACTTACTAACACTGATGAGCTGTGAAAGAGGCTATGAGCATGAAAGATGCAGGTTCCTGGAAGGAGGCCATGCAAGATGAGATGGCTTCTTTGGAGAAGAATAAAACATGGGACTTGGTGCCTTTTCCTGAAGGACGAAAACCTGTTGGATGCAAATGGGTGTTCAAGAAGAAATTCGGTGTAGATGGCAGTGTTGAAAAGTACAAGGCTAGATTAGTTGCGAACACAAGTGAAGGGAATTGATTATGGTGAAATTTTCTCTCCTGTTGTAAAGCTGACATCCATTCGATTTCTGTTATCTCTTGCAGCTGCTTATGACTTAGAGGTAGAACAGATGGATGTGAAGACAACTTTCCTTCATGGTGATTTGGAGGAAGAAGTCTACATATCACAGCCAGAGCATTACATAGAGAAAGGTAAAGAAAATTTGGTTTGCAAGTTAAAGAATTCTTTGTATGGTTTGAAGCAGTCTCCTAGGATGTGGTATTTGAAGTTTGATACCTTTGTGTTGTCAATTGGATATCTGAGATCAAAATCAGATCATTGTGTGTATTACAAATTTGACAATGATCGCATTCTCATTATTGCATTGTATGTTGACAATATGCTGTTGATTGGGAATGGTAAGAATATGATTTCTAATTTGAAGTCTCAGTTGTCAGCACAATTTGAGATGAAAAATCTTGGGGCAGCTAGGTACATTCTGAGAATGAAAATCAGAAGAGACAGAACTAACAGAAAACTTTGGTTAAGCCAGAGTAAGTATGTGAAGACCGTGTTGGACAGGTTTAGCATGGCAAATTGTAGACCATTGTCTATTCCTGTTTCATTGGGGACGAAGTTGTCTGTTAATGATTGTCCAAAATCTCCTAGTGAGGTGGAGGACATGAGCAAAGTACCTTATGCTAGTTCTGTTGGCAGTTTGATGTATGCTATGGTCTGCACAAGACCAGACATTGCCCAAACAGTGGGAGTCCTTAGTCGATTTATGGCTAATCCTGGACGGGTACATTGGGATGCAGTTAAGTGAGTGTTCTGATATTTGAGGAGTACTTCTGAGTATTCCATGTGCTATCACAGTAATTCTACAGGACCTCTACATTCAGTTTGTATTCGTGGATTTGTGGATTCTGATTGGCCAGGTGACATTGACAGTAGGAGATCCACTAGTGCCTATGTGTTCACTATGTTTGGTGGTGCAATTAGTTGGATGAGTAAGTGACAACCTGTGTCCACTACAGAAGCTGAGTACATGGTAGCAACTCATGCTTGTAAGGAAGCCATTTGGCTTAAGAGATTGTGTTAAGATATTGGTGTTGATGCAGGACATATTACGATTTGTTGTGACAGTCAGAGTGTGATTTGCCTTGCGAAGAATCCAACTTTCCATGCCAGAACAAAGCATATTGATGTACAGTTTCACTTCGTGCGAGACATGGTAGAGGATGGGAAGGTAAATTTGGATAAGGTAGATACTTTGAAGAATGTTGCAGATGCATTGACAAAGCCAGTGGGCACAGAGAAGTTCAGATGGTGTTCGGAGTCTATGGGCCTCTCGGCCTATAGTAGCTAAATAATGTTAATTCTATTGGCTCTTACAAGGTGTTTGATAATTGGGAGAATGTTGGGAATTAAGGTGTCTCAACCTTGGTAATTCCTTATATTTTTACATTGTATTTATTTATTTATTGCCTATTGTATTAATTGGATGCAAATCTTATGTTGTCATATTGTGGGAGTTGGCATGGTGATGTGTCATCCTACATGGTATATGACCACATGTAATTTTGTCCTCACATGAGGAGATAGGCGTCCCACTTAGTGGTAGGAATATTTTTCCATGTGTCGGCATCTTGGATGTTGTGTAAGGGAATATCGACCGAAACGGTCATGACAGATTCCTATGACAAAGTTATGACATGTAAGAGTCAGAAATAAGAGATTCTATGACAGGTGGACATGTGTTGAAGAACATCTTTGAAAAAGGCATCTTTGGGCACCCTAAGGTGGACTATGACATGTTGTAAGAGAATATGCTATTTATAGCCTGTGTATGATAGATTCTCTTATAGCTGTAAGTTATGACAGCCATGACAGATTCTATGACGGTTGTAAGAGTCGTAAGAGCATCTGTCATAGCCCATTTTGGAAATAGGTGACCCCCTTGGGATGGGGTGACTTCACAAGTGTCAGTAGGCATGGGTTTTAGGCCATGAGGCCATGTTGGACGCCCATCCCAATGTGGAGCCATTTTTGCCTTGTATTTGTTATATAAACAGGTGCTTTTGAGAGGAGAACTACTACAGGTTTGACAAGTATTGTTATGCTGCCAAAACATCTCCAGATATGAGTGTCGAAGACTCCTACTAGAGCATTGGCTCTGTGTTGTATTGTAACCTTCATTGTTCACAGAATACATTTGAGTTGTGTCTTGGAGTGTGGGGTTTTTCACCGTAAGGGTTTTCCCCACGTATATCTTATGTCTCTCTTCTTCTGTCTCACTTTCTTGTGTATGTGTTTGCTGCAATATCTCTGTTAGTGGGTTAACATATCTGTAATTGTAAAGATAAAATTGAATTTGCACTCTCCTCCCCTCATTAGATTAGTGTAGGAAGCGTTTTCTGCACACCTAGCTTTCTTTCAGTTTCCACGTAAAAATTTTGGTGTTATGTGTGTTCATTTTGTTTCTGCTCATGTGTTGTTAATTCATGCTTCAATGTTTACATCATTAATCTGTTTGTAAGTTGTGAAAGAAGATTAAAAGAAGAAAAGGTTTAAGTTGTGGACAACTGATTCACCCCCCCTCTCAGTTGTCTGACCTAATTCCAACAATTGGTATCAGAGCCGGTTCATCTAAAAGAAGCTTCAACACTTGAGGAGATCCAAGATGTTGACTTACAAGAAGGAAAGTTCGAGATTTGATGGAACAAATTACTCCCTTTGAAAGGTGTGCATGCAGTGTCATTTGCAATGTATGGGTGATGCCTTTTGGTTGATAACTAAGGATGAGTATAAGATTCTGAAGAAAGGCCCTTCAACTCTAGATGAACTCAAGGAAGCTAAATACAATATTCGAGCTAAAGACGCATTGTTGAGTGCTCTGACTGATACAGAAATGACAAATGTCTTGAAATTGAAAACTGCTCATGAAATCTGGAAAAGGTTGGAAACTCTGTATGAAGGTGATAAATATGTCAAATGTGCCAAGCTACAGAGCCTGAAAGGTAAATACGAAAGGTTGATGATGAGTGAAGATGAAAACATTACTTCCTACATGCAAAAGGTGAATGAACTTGTGACCGGTATCAGGAGTGTTGGTGGAACATTGGAAGAATAAGAGATTGTTGCCAAAGTGCTTAGATCCTTACCTGCAACATACAAGCATAAAGTTGCTACCATTGAAGAGATTAGGACTGTGACAACTGTTACAAGGGATCAGTTGGTTGGTAAGCTTTCATCATTTGAAATGAGTGAGTTTGGTGATTCTCTTCCTAAGTCTGAATCTGCATTTAAGGCTAGTGTTTATGGAAAACAAAGCTATGATCCAGGTGAAAACTCTTCAGGAAGATCAAATAGATTTGAGAAGGCAAGGAAGGATTTGAAGATGATGAAATTGAGGCTGCAGAACTTGAAGCCCTTATTGCCAAAAGATTGCCAAGAGGATCCGGTAAGTATGAAGGAAAGTTTCCTTTCAAATATTTTTCTTGTAATAAGATTGGTCATTTTGCCTCAAGGTGTTCGGAGAGGGTTTCAAAGCCAAACCCTAACAGATCAAAGGCTCAAAAGAATTGTTACTATGTCCAAGAAGCTGATGAAGAAGGAGTCACAGATGATGAATCTGATATGAGAAGTAACTCAGGAAATGAATGGGTGTTAATTGCCATCAAAGAAGAAGATCTGGTGTCTACTGAATCTACTAGCTATGTGAATGTGGAAAGTGCCTTGGCTGCTCAGATTGAAGAAAAGGATGAATGGGTGATTGACAGTGGATGTTCTCATCATATGACTGGTGATAAAAGTAAGTTCATAAGTTTGGAAAGATATGAAGATGGAATCATGAAGTTTGGAGACAATTCAACTGGTAGAATTCGTGGTAGAGGATCCATCTCTTTTGATGGTAAGAATAACACTAATGATGTTTTATATGTAGAAGGATTGAAGCATAATCTTCTCAGTGTTGGACAGTTGGTTGACAAAGGGTATGATCTCCGATTCAAGGATGGAAAATGCAAATTATTAGCAAGCTCCGGAACTGTGATTGCATCAGGTACACAAACTAAAGGTAACATCTTTCATTTAAGTGGAACTAGAAAAAGTTGTTTGATTGCTTAGAGTTGGTTATGGCATAGGAGAATGTGTCATGTGAATTTTGATAATATTGTCAAGATAAGTTCTACTCAGGCTATGAGAGATCTTCCAAAACTTGTGAAACCTGTTGATAGCATGTGTAGAGAATGTCAATTGGGTAAACAGAACAAAACTTCATTCAAGAGTAAAGAATAATTTTCAAGTGGACTGTTGGAACTTGTGCATACTAATCTATGTGGTCCTGCTAGAATTAGAAGTGTGCAAGGAGACAGATATTTTATGTTTCTGATTGATGATTACTCTCGGATGATGTGGGTAACTTTCTTGAAAGAGAAATCAAAAGCTCTTGACAAATTTGAGGTGTTCAAGGTTATGGTGGAGAATGAGATTGGTGTGAAGATAAAGTGTCTGAGATCCGACAGAGGTGGAGAGTTTACCTCTGGTGAGTTTGATACATTCTGTGAAAAGCATGGAATAAAAAGACAGTTATATGCTCCTAGGACGCCTCAGCAGAATGGAGTTGTGGAAAGAAAAAACTGGACCATTCAAGAAGCTGCTAGGACCATGATGATGGAAGCAAATGTTCCACAAGTCTATTGGAGAGAAGCTATGAGTACTGCTGTCTACACTCTTAACTGGGTGCAGATCAAAGGCAATTCTGGTAAGACACCTTATGAACTATGGTTTGGTCATCCTCCTACTGTGAAATATTTTAGAGTTTTTGCTAGTAAATGATATATCAAAAGAGATGAGGATCTAAGCAAGTTTGATGCAGGAAGTGATGAAGGAATATTTCTAGGTTACTCTACTCAAAGCAAGGCATACTGGTGCTTTAACAAGAGATTGAAAAAGATTGTTGAAAGTGCTAATGTCAAGGTTGATGAGAGCAAAGAAAGACCTTCCAGGCCTTGTGGACATGATTCAGATGATCAAGATGAAAGTCAGTTAAAGAAAGCAAGTTCAATCCCAGATTCAAATTCAAATTGATCCCAAAAATCCAGTGACTCAAGAAGTTAGTGCAGATGTTGAGGAACAAGCTCAAGAATCAAAAGTTCAAGAAACTCCCAAAACCCCAAGCTATGTAAGGTTGAATCATTCTGATCAAATCATAGGAGACAAGAATAAAGGTGTTCAAACTAGAAGAAGAATTGTTGAAGATCAAGTAGAGTATTGTTTGATTTCAAAGATTGAACCAAAAACAGTGAATGAAGCTTGTAATGATGAAAATTGGGTAAAAGCAATGGAAGAAGAATTAATGCAAATTGAAAAGAATCATACTTGGGATCTTGTTCCTAGATCTGAAAACAAAAATGTAATTGGAACCAAATGGGTCTTCTGAAATAAATTGAATGAAGATGGTGAAGTTGTGAGAAACAAAGCAAGATTGGTATGCAAAGGATATTCTCAAGTAAAGAGAATTGATTTTGAAGAAACATTTGCTCCAGTGGCAAGAATTGAAGCAGTCAGATTATTTCTTGCATTTACTGCTTTTAAAGATTTCAAAGTTTACTAGATGGATGTCAAGTCAACATTCCTAAATGGAGAGTTAGAGGAAGAAGTCTACATTAAGCAACAAGAAGGATTCCAGTTGTCTGATCAAGAAGATATGGTCTACAGATTGAGGAAAGCTTTGTATGGACTTAAACAAGCCCCAAGAGCCTGGTATGCAAGATTAGATAAGTATCTGCTAAAGATAAGATTTAACAAAGGCACAACTGATAGTAATCTTTATTTCAAGATTGATCATGAGCACATCTTAATTGTTGAGGTATTTGTTGATGATATCATTTTTAGTGGAAATAGAAGCATGTGTAAGAAATTTGCTGATCAGATGCAAAGTGAATTTGAGATGTCCATGTTTGGTGAAATGAATTTCTTCTTAGGTCTGCAAATCACTCAGTCAGATAAAGGTATCTTCATATTTCAGTCTAAGTATGTGAGAGAATTGTTGAAAAAGTTTGGAATGGAGGACTCAAAACCAATAAGTACTCCTATGGTAACCGAATGCAAGTTGAGTAAAGATGATTCACCTAAGGTAGATCATAAAAGGTATAGATCAATGATTAGAGGACTGCTTTTTGACTCAGACCAAACCTGACATTATGAATGTAGTTGGACTTGTTGCTAGATTTCAAGCTGATCCTAGGGAATCCCATGTTGTAGCAGTCAAAAGAATTTTTAGATATCTAAATGGAACATCTGATTATGGTTTATGGTTTCCAAAGGATAATGACTTCACTCTTCGTGCATATATAGATGCTGATTGAGTAGGAGATGTGGATGACAGGAAAAGTACTAGTGGTGGTGTATTCTTCTTGGGAAGGAGATTGGTTTCTTGGTTGAGCAAAAAGTAGGAGGCAATATCTCTGTCTACTGTAGAGGCAGAGTATATAGCATCAACAAGCAATTGTACTCAAGTCTTGTGGACGAAGCAAATGTTGAAGGATATCATAATTGTGTTTGAAGACTTTGTTACAATCTTTTGTGACAATTCAAGTGCAATAAACATCTCAAAGAATCTGGTGTTGCATTCAAAGACAAAGCACATATCCATCAAGTTTCACTTCTTGAGAAAAAAGGTAAGTGAGAATGAAGTCAGATTGGAGTTTGTTTCTTTAAAGGATCAAATTGCAGATATATTCACCAAGCCTCTGCCTAAGGATACTTTTGAGTATCTCAGAGGGAAGCTAGGGGTTATTACCCCTCCTGCTCAGAACTAAGATGCACTAGTGTGCACCAGTTTGGTGGAATTCACAGTCATATCTTGTGATCCGGATTGATGTTAAGGAGATACTACTCAGGGGAAGTAGTCAGTATGCAAATTTTGGAGATCAGTCTGAAACAAAAAGGGGGAGAAAAGATTGCAAATATGTGCCCTTTGCCATTGATGTCAGAGCGGGAGAGAAGTCATGTGAAAAACTAGTTGCTGATGAAAGAGGGAGTAGTGATGAAAGTGGTTGCAGAAGTGATAAAAGAAAGGGGGAGAAATCCTTGTCTTGATGGTTGACTCAAATTTTCACATCATATGTTGCCATCAATGACAAAGGGGGAAATTGTTACAAATATGTGCCTATGATGTGTTGTCATTGATGTCAACATATCCCTTTGTCAGAAATAGGGGAAACAGTGCAGATCAGTGAAGTAGATTGCTCCACATTTCCAGAGGAATGAAGATCAAAGTACACAAACCATATGGTTGTGTAAAGGATTGTTTGAAGTAGCTCTAGTTAAGATTTGAGAGGTCTGTATGAAGATTTGAAGAAGCTATGGCCATCTGAGTAGAACTGGGTTTTGCAGTGTTCAGAAGAGACAGAGTGACAAGAAATTGGTCCGGATTGCTCCACAATGAAAACTTATGATCTACCGATCTAGAGGCATGTTTGGGAAGTTAGTGTGTATCCTCAAGTGGTTCATGGTTTGGAGGTCCGCAAGCAATCTTTCTAGTGTGATAGTCATGGCAGACAGTGTTCTTGAGGTACCGAATGAAGATGCAAGTGATTATGATGATTTGGAGTAGTGCGGATGTTATTGTTGAATTCAATGTGCTTGTGGAGGTCTCTGGATCGTGTGCCTGCTATGGTGGAGGTCCGCATTGAATATTGAGCTTGTTGTTGAAGATTTCCTCCTTGGTGTTGCTGTTCTTCCCAGTCTTGGCCGACCAGATGTTTCAAGCATGTTGCGGATGATCTAAGAGCAATTCTCTAGAGCGTAGCGTGTTGATCGAAGAAGATTCAAGTCCCAGAAAATGTTTGGCCGACACTATAAGGATTAGATGTAATACTTTGTATCAAATCAAGTCTTGTAATTGTAATAGTTTGTTAGGCCGACCTTGAAAAACAATTGTAATAAGATGTTTGTAAAGCCGACTTTGATGATCATTCCAAAGTCGATGTCATATATAAATAAGTGAAGTGAGGCCGTCAAAAGGGATGATGCAAGTGAAGATGTGGTAGGGCAGAGTAGAGTGTGGAAGCAGAGTAGAGGAGTTATGCGCTTCAATGGGACTGAACCAAGCATGAAGAAGATGCTATTTCTCAGTTCATTCTTTCTGTATTAAACATAAAATCTTGTAGGCAGTGAGCCTCTTGTAGGCAATGAGCCTCTTTGAGCAGTGAGCTCTGGGCAGTGCACCCGAAGGCAAGTGCCTTCCATTTCTTTGAAGTACTTTTAACAAGGTATGAATCTTGTGGGTTAACCCCCACCATGGTTTTCCCTTAATCGAGTTTCCACGTAAAAATTCTGGTGTTATGCGTGTTCATTTTATTTCTGCTCATGTGTTGTTAATTCATGCTTCAATGTTTACGTCATTAATCTGTTTGTAAGTTGTGAAAGAAGATTAAAAGCAGAAAAGATTTAAGTTGTGGACAATTGATTCACCCCCCCTCTCAGTTGTCTGATCTAATTCCAACATGTTGTCCCATGAGGTTTTCTCCTCTTCTCCACTTGAGATTTGTTATACAAGGGTACTTGACATGGCCTAGTAGCCAGGACCCATCCATCACCATCATTGCATCTTGCTTTAGTCAACTACTCCCTAAGTTGCACTTAAGGGGGGGTGTTGGTGTGAACAAGGTTATTACCTATCCGGTTTACCCTTGTGTGAATAATTCATATTATTTAACTATTTATTAGTTAAATAATATTCACACATCACACATAAGTCACATGTTAAGTTGACTTAGTGAGTCTACTAAATGTTTCTAGTTGTTTCTAGCTGTGTCTAGTTGTTGATAGTTGTCATCTTATCCTATAGTTGTCACATGTCATAGGATTAAGACACTTGTCATATGACTACAACATCCTACATTTCATCCTTGTCTTTATAAGCAAGGCATATCATGTACATTAAAACAATCTTGTAACAATCTTTTACATTCATTGATAGAATAGAATTATTTTCTCATTTGATCTCTCTTGTGCTTTCATGAAGTCCTAGATCTTGGGTGGCTCCAATCATAGCCAACTCTAACATTTATGGTGTGTGGTAATTGCATGCTCCTCCTCACTATGTTCTTGACTTAGAGACTCCTCTTTCTGAAGTAGATTTACTAGCTTCTCAAACATGGGTGTCTATTATGTGACATTCAATGTTGTTATAAACACTTTGTATTTTTAAGGTAATGCTCACAGAATAATAGGCACTAGAGTAGCATCCTCAAATGTTTCACCCAATGCTTGTAGTGAAGCTCTCAACTCAACAACCCTTTTGAGAAAGGATTCCAATTGTTCTCCATTCTTCATCTTCAGGCTATGTAGTTGACTACAAATTTAGGATCTGATTTTGATTCTTTGCCTCATACACTTAATTGAGCTTGTCCCATGCATCTTTGGTTGCGGATGAGTCTCAAATAAAGGCTTGAACTTCATCAAACACATTGAACATAATGATCAATTGGGCCTTCCTATTGGCTTGATCAAATTACTTTTGTTCATTAGCATCACTCACATGTCATGAAGTGGCACCGCCAACCACATCCAAACTTCTTAAAACTCAAGTTGAGTTCTGAGTTTGGTTTTCCATATGAAATGATTATTCCCACGTAGCAATTAGGAATTTGGAAGAAAAAACTTTGGAGAACTTCTTGCCATTGTGTCAGAAAAATAGATGTTATTTTATCTTATTTGTTGTCACTCAAATTAGTGATTTGTTGCATAGGAGAGGATAACTTAACGATAAAATTAACACCTTAAAAAATATAGCTGGGTTGAATACTAAAAACACCCCCATAAAATAGCTTCAAGAGTAATTTTACAGTAGCTCATCTCAAAGGTCTCTATATCTGGTTTCGAATAAAACAAATGGAACTGAAAAACTAATAACCCAATTGGATTTTATGTCAAAGGTAGTGGCAAGGGGTAATGAAGAAAACATAAGTATTTTGTAATTTATACCTAATTTTTAATGTTGGTTGGCCTCCAAATCCCCGTTGGCAAAAATGTTTTCCTCCATCCTTTTTCTCACAACCTTATTTGCAATTGTTGCAATGCTTCACATGTCCAGCCATGGGAGTGCTCAATCGAGAGGATATAGTCTTAGTTTTAATGATAGTGATCAAGCTTCAATAAACATCGAACTTTCTAATTGTTCTACTGTGATAGGTCCTGAGTAGAATGAACGGAAGGTCATGTAAATATAGTTGGGCCTATTGTTGTTAGGTGTGAAGCCTACACCAAGCCAAAATATTCTAAAGCCCAATGCCACAACAATTCTAATTGCAAGCACAATTCATGACTTGGTTGAGGTGAGGCAATCACCATAATTCTGTCTATATGGCATTAGGGAAGTAGAGTTCTGAAGAGGAAGCCGTAGTATTTGTTATCCTTTTGGATGAATCAAGTCGCATTCTTATGGTTGCTATTGTTTGCTTGCACGACAATGTGATAAGGACTAGACTCCACAATAATAGTATCTCCTATTCCTGAATCTCTCTGGATGAAACTCAAAATGTGATGTGATGTAATTCACTACAATGCAAATATTATGACATGCATTGTATCCTAGTTTAACCTTGCTTTGATACCATATTAGAGAATATAATGCAAAATATAATCGAAAAGAATGCAACACAAATGACTATATTAGATGATGGGTATAAATATCCTTAAACCATAACAAATTCCATGGAATAAACTCACGAGAAGAATAGGCTACACAGCATAATGAAAACAAACTATTAACAAGTACATAAGCAAACAATAACAAACCAAACAAACTAACTATGAGAAGATAATGATGGGATATGCCAACAAAAATAAAAGGATGTCATAATGCAATGAGGTGTAACCACTCCAAAACCCTATGTAGACTCATGAAGAATAATCTCCAAAGACAAATATGATGAGATAACATTTGTGTTGTAACTGTCATCAAAGAGGAAATGCATATCCTCAAATGTGTCCTCCAAATCTGTAATATGAGACTCACAAAACAAATCTGATATACCTATCAAGAAGTCATCTCACAAAGCTAAATCTAAAAGACTAGAATAATCCTGCTCAACTGAAGTAGAGGAAGCCATGGAAATGTTGATCTCTAAAGAAGCAGGAGGAGGAGGAGATGGAAGCTCAACACAAGTTTGAAGAACACCAAGGTTCAAGTGACCAAACTTCTCAAAAATACAATTCACACCTAATGCATGAGTGTGAATATAAGTAAATAGAATTGCAAAATCATCAAGGGAAAAATGGGAAGATGTGTACAAGTGAGATGCATGATCAATCATCCCAACAACAATGATCTTTCTACTCTCCAAGTCCCTAATGATCATTAAAGCAAGTGTGAACTCAACAATCTTCCCTATGCCACTATGTGTAATCTAATAGATGGAAAGGAGACTGGTTGACAAGAATGGAACACAAAGTACATCATGAAAAGTGCCTTCTCCCGTGTTAATAGATCCTTTTCCACAAACATGCATATATGTGTTGTTCCCCATCAAGACGTGTGGTAAAGTACAATGCTCAAATGAAGAAAACGGACCTTGTGACAAAGACATATGATGAGAGGCTCCAAAATCAAGAAGCCATCTCCTTGACTCAGGAATTGTAGATGCCAAAAGAGCTTTTCCTTTCATCTTATCTATCCTATTTGTTACTCTGTTTATCCCTAATCATGTGGATGATGATGTTGTCGAACAAGAGGATGAACTAGATGACATTGATGAAGGCAATTTGATATTGTACTTTTGAAGAAGGTGTGAACTCATCAATCCTTTTTTCATAACACTTATGGTCATCATGTCCTAGTTTTTTGCAATATGCACATGTGGTTCTCTCCTTCTTAGATGATTTCTCTTTGGAAGAGGAAGAGGACTTAGGGGTATTGTTTGAATCCTTTGCTTGCTCATCGTTCTTGAAGTCCTTATTTTTCTATTTCTTTCCTTTGCTAGTTGTCATTGAAAGGGAACTGAGTTCTAATTTCTAAGTTTGATGATTGTTTTGATGCTTGTTTGTGAGTGTTTTCATAAGAATTACATATGCAAATATAGTAGAAACATAACACAACTTTACATTCATAAAACATCAAAATACCACACCAATCATATCTTTATTTTCACCATAAGAGGTCTGATTACAATTTATGACAGATTTGATACACTTATGACAGCGATTACAAACCCTATTCAAATTAAAGATTTGAATAGTTATACTTGTTCCACATACCCGATGATTGTGTCTCCTTCACATGTACAATGATATACTCAAATAGCAATGAAAGATGACTAAATATATGTGTTAGAGATCTGATATGACAACAGCTCCACAAATTGAAATATGATATGAAATCTAACATGCAAAAATGATGTAGAAGATACCCACAATCCCTCCAAAATAAAGCGCTAGATCCTCCGATGTTGAGCGCCTAACCCTAGGCGATAAAAGATGGTGAATAGATGATAAACCACCATGAAATACCCACAATCTGCATAATATGATGCGCATAAATCACTCCTTGGGCCAGCCGTAGCCTCCTTGCATGCATGATGATGGCAAATCAAACCCTAGTGCCTATCTTTATCCAAATCGCCTCAATCCAAATTGATATTTCGAACAAATCTTCATCAATTTAGTCTTCAAACCTTATCTAATAAAAACTTGTAGAAATAATATCTTTGAAGCTCCAAATCTATGCTAAAACCTGCAAATAAACTCTATAGCAAATCCTAGATGGATTCACCTCTCAAGTGGCACTGGGTTTTTGTCCAATCCACTAATTTCCAAGGATTTTCATCCTTATAAATGGTTGAACTTCTTGTTGCAGCTCAAAGGAAAATATGCAAATGACAAAATACAATATAATGAAATGAACCTCCAAACACCTCTTTATAAAGCCTCCAAGAGGATCGGCCTATTTTGCTCAATTTGACATTATTTTGAAATCCATAAGAGGTGCAGCACACTTGGGAATAAAATATTATTATTATTTTTAATTTATTTTTCCTTCTTCAAATGGGTCGGCCCACTTGACAAATAAAATAACATTTTATTTTGTTATTTTATTATATCTTATTTTTCCTTTTTATAAAGTGACTTTCCGTTCTCCAAATTTCACTTAACCAACTTTCCTTTCTCCAAGTCACTTTAGCTACAATGGCTCAACAATTCATTCCCTTACGAAGCGAATTAGCCTATGGGAATGGTGAATAGGCTAATCCTCCACTACTAGGTGATCACACTGGAACTGGGGACATTACAAGATATTAGCTCATTAAGGATGGCTCTATTTCCTTGCTTTGTGACAATCAAAGCATTGATTATAAGGTCAAACTTTCATTACTTTATTCATGGAATAAGCCCATAAGGATACTCTTTATCACTTCATTCAAGTTAAGAGCAGGTAGATCAAGATGTCAATTAACCATCAAACAAAGAAATAGAGATCTTAGCCTTATACTTGATGTCTTATCCCCTTGCTTTGTGACAATGAAAGCATGATCAGAGTGGTTTAAAACCCAATATTTCATGCACTAACAATGCATATGACAGTACACTGTCACTACATTCAAAGCAAGTAGATAGCATACGAATTGAGGTGGTGCATCATCCAGCAAACAAACAAGTGGTAGGTGTATTTACTTCAATTTTCGTGAGAGAAGTTCAACAAATTCAAAATTAGGTTTTAAGTATCATATAACCTCAATTGACCACAGGTTGACAACATAACATGCAATTAAGATGAAATTATCATATACGGAAGCCATTATTAGCAAGATTTGTGTACACTAATTTGAGGTGTGGTAGATAAGTTTAGACATAGCAAATAAATTTGGGGATGTGTTGTCAAAGCAATGCATTATTAACACATGTAGCTGCTATAGCTGGAAGCTCTTAAATTGCAATGCTATTTTCACTATAAGATTCCTGCCCCTATATGTATTGCTCAAGCAAGCCAGTTCAATACATGGGAGGTAAAGTCTTGCATGTACTTGTTTCATCTATTGAATACAAAGTACTAATTCTACGAAGTGTATATCTTTTCAGTTGAGTGCTATTATAGTTAGCACACAACTTTATCATTTATAGTATGTGCATGTTTGCAGATACAAAACTTAACACAATCAATTGTTGTTCCAATAAATTTGGTATTCTTTCTTGATAACAGATGCATAATCTACTCCAACAGAGCATTTTAAGTTTGGATCTCTATAACATATCTGAATACCGTTGTTGGGTCATTGTCATTTCTCTGGTTGTAATACATTTTATTGAACCAAACGAGCCCTTGCTTCCTCAGTTCTCAAATCAAACATAGATACATGGAAGAAAAGCTGTCAGAATACCCTGACAACTTGAATATATCTTGTTGCTTATGACTAGCAAATTTGCATCTTTGATAGTATTCTGATTATTCAAATATATCTTATTGCTTGTGACTACTAGAATTTACATCTTTGATAGTAAGTAACTTGTAACGTCATTATATATTGTGTTTGGGTAAATAGTAACCATAATATTACCATATAATTCCCACGCACTGGACTCCTTAAGCACATATATGCATTTGATGCTTCACTTCTATGAAAGCATTCTAAAGCCTTTACAAAACGCATATGAGTATAAAACAAAATATTTTGACTACAAACTGCATGCAATTGTGGGTTAAGCTATATTTCAATCCCATTCTTGCATGAAGAATTTCAATAATTACAAGGGAAAACGAATTTTTAAGTTTGCATTTTTATTGGAAAGGAAATAAATAGAACCATCCTTTATGAGCTAAGATAGGAAATAGAATCATCTTCCCTGACTTCTGGAATGTTTTATTTACAAATGATCAACCTTTATCATCATGAATGAAATTTGGCTGAAAAAACTGGGTAAAAACTGTCCAGTTCAATTTCCTTCAAAATTTCAGATGCAACTGAGAGATAAGAAGAGTGTCCATCTACTACTTCTGTTACATCAACCTGTAACAAGGTAAGCTTTTGTATTAGATTCATCATATATCTTGTCCACACTTCAAATACAAGAGAAGGAAATGCCATATTCGCCACAAACACAGAAAGCTCATGCATTAGCATTCATACAACTCAAAAAATAAGATATGTAACAAACATTTTCAATGCCAGGAATGTCCACTGGTTGAATTCCAGCCAATCCTTGGGTAAGAAGGCTGCACACATGCCAGAAGAAATAATGAAACTACTGTAGATCAAAAACTATCTACGTAGAAATTTAAGAATCTCATCAATGAAAACATGCCTTGCACGGAATGTAACACCAAGTATCCAATCATTTGTTGAGTAGCAATTTATAAATCTTCCTGCTACCATCTGAAAAAGGAAATAACATAGATATACTTAAGAACTGGTACTGTAGTTTAAAAATCCAAATTATTGTACTGCAAGTTAACAGGTTAGCTTCCAACTATAGCAATTAGGAAATAGATGATTGTAACATGCAAAACATAAAGCATGGAGAGAATGAACACTGAATATACATCAGAATGCTATATGTCCATATTAGGTAAGATAGTGTCATGTCCTGTTACTAAGGCATTGTTTAAATTAAAGATTTAAACATCATGATTAAAACGATGAAGTGCTTTTGTGAAATGCGATGTTTAGTTTGAATGATAGAGATATATAATATTATTAATTTATATTGTTTAATAAATAATATTAAATAATATTATTATATTAAAATATAATATATTCATTTTAGTTGACAAGGTATACTAATATATTTATAAGTGATAAATATAAGTATAAATACAAATAATTGCAATTTTATTATAGTTATCATTATCACAGATAATATTATAATTATAAAATAGAACAGTGATATTATTAATATAATATAAGTATAAGTATTAAATTAAGAATTATGATTACTAATACAACGATGATCATAAAGATCAAACAATATAGATAAGAGTCAAATACTTATAAGTATTTAGACATCATATGAATCGAGGGTATAAAAAGGCATGTGCAGTGATTAATAAAAGCAGCATCTAAGACAAAACTTAAATGAGCGCTCAGAATAAAACAGCGATCAATGACAAAAACCATGGAAGCAGCGATTTGCAAGAAAAGCCAAGATGAAGTTTAAAGGCAGCGATTCATATCAACAGCAAACTATCAAGACCAGCGATGAGTATATACGAATGTTTACTAAAACATATTTACTACTACCTAAAGGCAGCGATTAATGAAGGCTGTGATCTAATAAGGGCAGCGGTTGATATGAGGGGGCATCACCCTTCAAAGGGATGCCTCCCTTCATAAGGCACGTAGGAATATAAATTAGACAGTAGTGGGATTTTTGGAAGGAATTATATCCCATATGAATCGAACAATCATCTCATCGATCTCTGCAAATAGAAAATATACCATCGCCTTTCATCATCAAATCAGACCAATAATCATTTCTCTCTCCAATATAAACATAAGAAGGCAGAACCAATAACTTTGAAATCGATTCACTTCCATGTGTGGAATCTGAGTATATCAATATCAACGGCCAGCATATAAGGCATTTCTGGTCATCATTATATCATCTTGCAGTATATTGATCTGCCACCGATCCAATATTACATCTGGAGTAAGCGCAGAGAATTACAGGTATGTGACATCCAATTATACTACGATTCATATTTCAAACTAAGCGGAAATAGAATTATTAATATTAGTGGAATCATGAGATCATCTTATAGGACACAATAAATGAAGTATAGAATGATCAATGCAATCTCTACGTCAAAATGAACAATTGAATTATTGGAATTGCATATAGGAATCGACATAAGTGATTTGCTAACACATAGAATGATGATTATCTATCTTAGGATATAATCAGATTAGCATAGTTACTAATGCATGGGTAAATATGGAAATCTAATCCTAGAATAAGCTGAAACATGTTAAGTAATTGTCATAGGAAAATGATGCAATTGATAAAGTAAGTAAATAGATTAAATGTATATGAGAATACATGTCAAATAACTGATATAGAATAAATGAAGATGGAATCAAATATGAGGATTATAGAATATCATGTAAATTCATGGAATAGATGGAAATCTAATATGATGATTCAAGTTATGATTAAGGCATAAACCTTGCCTATATAATGAACATTATTCCTATAAGGAAGCAAGATAGATATTGTTAAATTACATTAGCAATAGTAAAGATAAGTTTCATAAGTATAGTCATGGAATACCCGGGATGAGAAAGTAGGCCTCATAGTTAATCCACCAACACACCATATAAGTTGAGACTAAGGGTTAGCAATTGACCTAATGATGGGTAACGCTCGCGCTGGTAAGATATCACCCCTCTGAGCTAAGTAAATAGGCCCTTATCTCAAGATGGTGAACTATCACCCCTCCGAGATAAGTGGAAAGGCCCTTGTCTCAAGTTGGTGAACTATCACCCCTCCGAGACAAGTGGAGAGGCCCTTGTCTCAAGCGAGTGAGAACATCACCCCTCCGAGACAAGTGGATAGGCCTTTGACTCAAGCTGGTCAAGTCCTTCACCCCTCCGAGTCAAAGGAAAGAAACATTGGACCCATGGCAATATTGCACCCTAATAAACCCTCTCTTGTTGGGTGAGTGGTTTGATTAACATGAAGGCCCAAGTATGTCTCTCCCGAGGTAAATCATGAAACATGTATAGTAGATATAGAGAAAGGTATAATGCATATAGAATTATGATTATAAGGTTTGATTTAATATATATTTGTGGATAATGTAATTGGATAAGAAGGATTGAATTATAATGTACTCTTTTACGAGTTGAATTTGTTTGCAAGGTTGCAAATATTTTGGCTTGCTAGAAGGGGACATTACAGATAGAGAAAATTGTTTCATTTGATTGATAATATCATTAGACCCCAAAATATTGTCCTTGAATTGAGATGTCAAAACCTACTAATCATACATTAATTTGTACAAATATTTTTCCCCAATATAACTATAATGCCCACAATAGACATCCAAAAACCACAACAAAAAATTTTCTTTTAAAAACATATAACTAGGTTCATTGATTCTCAATTTTTTGTGCAGCAGCAAGTTCTCCCTTGGATAACTAAATTGCCAGTTTACGAGTCTACCGCTTTCAGCTCTATGATGACCAGTTTAATGTGTTACTTAGATCCCCACGAACCAAACTCCAATCATTGCCATCGGAAGCCAGATCAGTTCTCCTTTCTCTCAGTCCTAGGCTTCTATGGTAATCCAGTATTAGAATTAATCACCGGGTCGACGCCAAGGTGTAGCATTGGCTAGGTGAAGCCTTTCGATCTCATCATAGGCAAAATGAAGTTCCTCCTCAAGATCTAATGCTTCATTATTTGTAATATCCCTGATGGATATTGGACTGAAATTTTAAAGCTCTGATACCACTGTAATATTCCTAATGGATATTGGACTGAAATTTTTAATGCTCTGATACCACTGTAATATCCCTAATGGATATTTGACTGAAATTTTTAATGCTCTGATACCACTGTAAAATACCCTTCTAGAAATGACTGAAATTTTTTGCAAATTTAGATAAGATTTCTTGCACACTTCAATTAAATAACTTCACCAAATGAATAAGGAATTGTAGCACATCAAACTCACATCAACTTTGCACATATGAAAATGAAACATGAAATGTCAAGTGGCTGGAATTTATTTCAGTCCATGTCTACTTTTATATCAGACTTAATTACAAGTCAATTTGAAGCCCAAATACATCAAACTTTGCATACAAATATAGCCCAAAGCCTCTAGAATGATGATAGCTATTAAATGGACACAAAACACTCTTGAAAGAACTTCAATAAAATTCTGATGAAAACTTTCTGTATGCTGATATGACTGCTGAAAGTGTACTTTTTTGCCCAGCCAAGGGTTTACAATGAAATATCATGAAATAACTCCTCCACATGCATTCTATGGATGTATAGGAATGTCTTCTATCAAGAACCACTCTTCAATCTTCAAACCCTTGATCAAATTCACCTAAAAAGCCCTGAAATTCCAATGTAAAGTTGCTGTTATAAAAATCAGACCCTGCTGTTGCAAAATCAGACCCTGCAAAATATGAAAATATCATCCACAATGTACTCCAAATTCACTAAACTACCTTGGTAGTCAATCCTCTACACCAAGAGCTTCAAATAGATATCAATGTCACTTCCAACTCTTCAAATAACCTGCAAATGTAAGCCAATGATTAAATATGTATGACAACATCTCACAAATTGTTATGGGATCATCACCACAACACTCAAGGGAACATCTCCTTGAAAAATAACTAGAAAATCGGAATTTTCAGTCATAAACAATAATAAAGAAAAAACATACCATAGCATCATTCGTTGCAAAATGAAGTTCAAGCCATCTATTTAAACTCCTCAAGCTTTGATGTCCATCCTCTTGGCAATTTTGGAATGCATTTTGAAATCCATCAATAGAAATTAAGGAAATGGAACAATATTGAATGATCTTCACTTGAAATGCTTTCATTTAAAACAATCTTCAATTATTTTAAATGAATTTTGCTCCTCCTCTATGGATCGATCCTCCTTAAGCTTGGCCTTTGACACTTGCATTGAATTTTGAGATTGCAATCATTTAAAATCTTCCTCTTTGCTTGGGCGATCAGCTATATGCATTTAATTTTGTGTTTGAAATGCATTTAAAATCCTTCTAACCTCCAACTAGTACTTGCAATGATTGGGCGATTGCATTACATAAACCAATCTATCCAAATGCAAGCATTTAATAACCTTCAAAGCATTTAAAATCTTGATCCTTGACATAACCAACTTGGCATTTAATTTATGAACTTGCATTTAAAATGCTCCTCTATTCTTGCTTCAATCCACAACTACCTCATGTGCATGCATTAAATGATGATATTTGCATTTAATAAAAACCCTCAACCGCTCCAATGCAAATATTTAATAATAAAATTTGCATTTAAAATATTTTCAAAGCTCAATATCAAATTAAATGCAATCATTTAATTTCCACAAACCCAATCGACCTCATATTCCATCGATCCAATGCAATCATTTAATAAATAAATGTTGCATTTAATATATCCTTCCTTCATGTTTGGCGGCCAGCTATGAATCATATGCAATCATTAAAAATCAAAACCAACCTCATAATTGAAAATACAATTCCAATATTGCATTTCCCATGTAGCTCAAAAACACACTTAGCTCATAATTTGGGACATTACATTATTTTCATTCTTCTTATCTCTTGAATCTTTCCCTTCTTTTTGGTTATCTTCATCACTCTTTGCTTCCATTGCCAAGAAGAGTATTTCTTCTCTATCACTGTTGAAAAATTCTTATCGCTTTCCTCCGATGAGCTGTTATATTCCTTGGAGTAAAGGCTCTTCTTGTACCTCTAGAAGTTCTTCTTCTCTTGTTGACCTTTCTTATATTGTTGAAGTCCTCTTCCTTTCTTCATGTTATAGTCCTCTTCATCATTGCTGCACTCATTTTGCCCTGTGGACACTTAGAAGCAAAATGACTTATTCTACCACAATTAAAACATTTAGATGGTAACTTACCTTGGTACTTACCTGATCCTTTCTTTAGCTTCCTCATGAAGTGGCCTTCTTCTTCATACGTTTCATTGTTTGAACTATCATTTGGTTCATACTCTATTCTTTCCTTTCCTTGATGCTTTGAAGGTTGCCTCCCTTTCGGAAGGTTTATCCATGGTTCTCATTTCATAGGCAGTAAGAATCCCATGCAACTCGTCCTTTGTTAGTTTATCCAAATCTTTCATTTCTTCAATCGCCGAAACCTTGGGATCAAATCTTAGTGGTAAATATCTTAATACTTTTTGCATGATCACGGCCTCTTCAATTGTTTCTCCAAGACCTCTTATAGTGTTCACTATCTCATCGACTCGAAGCAAATAAGAAGCTATGTTTTCTTCTTCTTTCATTTTGAGGCTTTCAAATTGTCTCCTATGGGTTTGAAGCTTTGCCTTCTTCACTTTATCATCTCCCTCATAAATATTCTTTAGCTTAGCCCACATCTCCTTAGCAGATTTGCAACGCATTACTTTTACAAGCTCCGATTCAAACAAACCGCATAAAATAGCATTCTTATCTTTGACATTATTTTCACTTTCCCTCTTTCCGGCTTGATCCGTAGGTGGGGTTGCTGGAGTAGTATAACCATTCTCAACGGATTGCCAAATATCAAACCCTAGAGCATTTAAATAAGTTTCCATCCTTATGCTCCAAAAGGCATAGTTTGTCACATCAAATAGTGGTGCCCTGTTTGAGGAAAACCCATATCCTTCTTGACCTGCCATGTGTGCTTTCAAGATCTACCTTCTAGTGGTTAGGTTATTCGTGAAGGAACCCGCTCTGATAACAATTAATGAGCACATAGTTATATTGAGAGGGGGGCTGAATTAGTATAACACAATCTTTTATTTTCAAACTTTAATTAACCACACTAATATCACACATGCAAGATCTAGCAATCACGAACATAGAAAGAACACAAGATTTACGTGGAAACCCTTGCAGGAGAAAACTCCGTCAAAATATTGCTTTTATCTTCTCTTGCAGGCACCAACCTACTGCTTTTACAATTCTTCTTTTGTGAGTACCAACCCACTGGAGACACCAATTCCCGCTTGTAGAATTTGTATGCACCAACCCACTGGAAACACCAATCCCCACAACTGAGCACCAACTCAGTAAGAGACACCAATCTTTTTTTTTGATAGGCACCAACCTTCAAATTCTTCAATGAGTATTAATGTTTTCCTTCAAACAAGTCTAATCCAATTTATACCCAGTCCTTTCACAAATCTGATCCAAATCACGCATAATCTTCTTTCACAAAACTCATCACAAATATGACAATGTCTATCTTCAAAATCTGATCACAAATATGTGTTCTTCCTTTGCTTAATAATATAAATCCCTCTTACACAAATCTACTCTCAAATCAAAAAATAATTCTTTTTCATTGCTCACACTTGACCCACAACTTCTCTATGCTTTTATAGTCTCTCAAGAGAGGAGACTCTTTTGAATGAATGTATCTTCTGTCAATGAAAGCAACCCTTCATTAAATCACACCCTTTGTTGATTGCACCCTATTGTGACCTAATCACACATCGCCCCATTGCAAATGGGGACCCCCTGTTTTTTTTGAGCTCTGATGCTTTGTATTAAGTTTTTGATGATGTCTTAGGTTGGTTGCATGATGAAGTTAGTGGTATCCTTATTCAAGACTCATTCACTTTCGTTCTGAGACTAATCCTGATGTGTGTTTGAGATCCTGAAAATGACTAAGTCTGGTATCCTGATATCCTGAAATCCTGAAAAATTGACTAAGTCTGAAATCTGGTGGATCCTCCAAATTCTAGATTTTGTATGTTAAATCCGGTGGATTCAAGACCTATCTCAAACATCTTGAAAGGTATATTGAAAAATATTTGAAGTATAAGAAATTAAATATATTTTTCAATATACCTTACCCTGAGAGAGTTGAAAAAATGGCTAAATACTGAAGGGAGCGCAAAATCCTTGACTAGTGCGACAAGACATGAGGAGGGCGCAAAATCTTGATGAAATGCGCCACATTCAACCGGAGCATGAAATCATTAACCAATGCGCCTTAACCAACACGCCACCTTAAGATAGGGATAAAATGCAAGATAAGATGGAATTTAAAGACTTTTCAAGAAGCAATCAACATGATGAACCAACGCGCCCCAACCGTTGCGCCAATGTTGAGGGAAGTTAAGTTTTGAATGTCACAAGATGAGGATTCAAAATCCTCAACCACCGTGCCCTATCCCATGCGCCAATGTGAGTGAATTCTAGTGAAGTCTAAACAAGATTAAGGAGATTCTAAAACCCCATCTCAAGCGCTTAAACCAATGCGCCATGTACATGAAGATGAAGTGAAGGTTTCAATGAGTTTCAAGGAGAGATTGAAATGCTTAACCGGCGCGCCACATTCATCGCGCCAAGGGTGATGAGGGTAGAGTGGTGTCTTTCAAAGCATTTATCAAGAAGCAATCAAAATCATCAACCAATGCGCCAGTGATAGAGGATCCAAAAACATTCAACCAAGGCGCCATTACCTAGAGGATCCAAAATTGCCAACCAGTGCGCCCATGTTAGAGGAATCAATTTTGGTTGTTAGAAGGCAATTTCTATGTGAAAGAGAAATTTTTATTGCTTGAAGTCATTGAAATATCAAAAGGGAAGTCGATTTGATGATAAGGGTTGTTGAATGCTTAAACATGCTTCTTATATGCTATGAAATCCGATGTTATCCATTGTTTGATATGATTGTTTTCTCTGCAGGTGCTTGGATTGAGCTAAGAAGTCACCTAAGGAGCTAACATCCAGAGTCACCTTCATTCAAGGAAGTCAACAAGTTGCCATGTTAGAGAATGCATTATGTAACTTCTCCAAGTGATCACTTCAAGTTCAACATGCCGACATTTCTTCATCTTCATCAACATCAAGCATCCCAAAGACATCTATAAAGTTTCAAGTTCCTCCGGTACATTCAAGCCTCCTTGAGAAGTCATCTACTCTACATATAAGGAAGGTGTTATCATCAATATCTACACTCCAAAGGACCCTTTCAAGTTGGAGAATTCCATCATCTGCATCATGTCAAGGTCATCTATCCATCTAGCTTCAAGTGCTCTCAATTTTCAAGTCTCCAAGAAGTCTCTTATTTCATGAATCAAGTATCATCATCATCATCTACTCTCTACATGAAGATGTATCCAAATAAGATCAATCTACATCCTGCGAGAAGAAACATCACAGTGTTAAATTAGATGAGCAACAAATATCATACATCCAGTTTACAAAACAATGAACAAAGGCGAGATCTACAAGATGCATTCTCAGACATTCATGTTCATTCAAGGCAATCATATTCGAAGACATCACATAGATAATACAATTTGGGAATATGTCCACAAAACAAATTGAATAAATAGTTGGAATCAATGAGAATTGCTAAGATGGCACCTACGTGGCATGTACATCACCATTCATCCAATCACAATTCGCCACATCATCCAACAAGCAAGAAGCTAAAGAGGACGTCCATGTAGAAGATGCTCTTAAAGATTCCATCTTATCTTATCTTCTTGGAAAACGTGCATTGAAATAGCAATTTGTTGTAACAAACTGCCTTGTTGGCACAATTTAGTCCATTGGCTTTGCCAATCAATCTAAGCTATTCATTGTAATCTGGACTTCTATATAAAGGCCTTGTTGCCTCATTTGTAAATCATTAGAGATTAGATCTAGATCATTAGATTGTAGATAGGTAGGAGTAAATAAAAGAAACTCTCGAAATTTTCTGAGAGGACTTGAAGTTGTTGTACATATTTCTCAAGATTAATACAAAAACATTGGAGTTCATTATTTGGTGTTAAGTGTTGTCTTGTGGAATGACATGGTTTCTTGTATCTTAATGAAATGGAGAGATGTTTCAAAATAGATTAAAAGTAGATTAGAAGCTCTTTGATGTAATGTATGTTTGTATTGAATATTTGATCAACTCCTAGCTCATGGTTTTGACATTCATTGCTGGTGAAGTGTTGTGTAAAGCTAGTCTAAGCCTCATCATTTGCTTAAGTTCGATTGTGGATGCTTGTTTGAGCTGCGCCATCCGATGGGTGCTTATATGAGCCTTCATGGTTTGAAAACCTTTCGCTATCCTTAGGAGATTGCACCAACTTCATGTAGTTGTAGGCATCCTTGGCGAAGTGGAGTTAGGTTAATTAAGGAGTTTGTCTATTCATGCATCATCATTGCTTCATTGACCTTAGATTAGCTTCCTAAACCTTTATCTTTTGCCTTTTCTTTATCATTAAGACATTGTATATAAATCATCCACACTCAAGGGAGAAATAAACTGAATGAAAGAAGAAGAATCCAACGTAAGTCCCTTTGTGATAATCAGCAAGATCACATGTAATTACTGAGTCTATCCACTACAATCACGAAAAAGGAACCTTGGAGTTACTTCACTGGATCACATAGTTCAACCTTTGAAGAGCTTTATTCAAGAGAGAGTGGGATACTCTAGTGTTTTTACTCTATTGTTGACTTGTCTAAAAACAATCATCAACACACCCTACTTCAAAACTTAATCGAACTCCTTATCATAAATAAATCGCACTTCATTTTTCTAATCGCACCTCTTATTTTTTTAAATAAGACAAATTTTTGTCTTATATGTATTGGCGCTTGCCCATAAGGGGAGTCGGCTGCCTTTCAACAAGTTTTAATAAAACATGAATTTCTCCTTGGTGCCAAAGGTGGTCGGCCACCATTGAGAGGTCGGTCATCATTAAAATACACTTTTTAATTTTTGTTTTTCTCCAAGGAAGTCAGCTGGGAAGGAAATTAATAAATTCTTCTTTTGAAACCTCTTATCATGAAGTCAGCCTCTTATCATGAAATCGGCCATATTTTATCATGTTTAAATCTTTAATTTAAACATATCATAATCGTCCATGAGGGAGTCGGCCTCTTTCCTGATTGTTTTTATTCTCCACTGAATTGCTCTAATTACTTATGTGGTATTTTCTTTGACTTCGATGACAACAATCCAACAAGGGGGGCATTGGAATATGGGCTTTGAATGTGGGCGCCATCCCTCTCTTGTTTTGGCTAATGGTTTTCCTAAACCATTTATGGTTTCCAATTTGTACCTCATTTAATAGTGCTTGGAGTTGTAGTTTGTCTGAATTAATTTTGTAAGTACCGAAATCACTTCAGATTTGAATGTTGGTGATACTTCTATAAAAGCTTGCTTTGCAAGTGTATTGTAACCATGTTGTTTATTGAATAATACATTAGGCTACTTTGGAGTGTGGGGTTTCTCTCCCGAAAGGGTTTTCCCCGTGTACACCTTGTGTTATGGTATAGTGTTTATTTTATGTTTATATGTGTTTCTACCTTATGTAATTATAAAGATTGAAAATGTGCACAACACTCTCCTCTAAAGATTACTGTAGGAAGTGTTTTCAATGTATCCTGCTTCCTTTTAGTTAGGTTTCATTTATGCATTGTCCAACATCAATTCTTGTAATGCGTAGGTTGACCTTGTGGGTTATGAGAATCAATGAAAATGTGCTCTTTTGGTCCCTGGCATGTTGAAAATGTATTTTTCTATAGTAATTGTTATCTACTCCTTAGATTACTAAGGAATTTAAAATAATTTTCATTTGTTTCCAATATTCCAAAAAAATCCAATTATACCAAGCATCAAAGTCTCCTGCCTCAATTAATGGGATTCATCAATAAGTATTGAAGTTTTGACCTATAGAAATGAATGGTGTTTGCTATTGGTTTTAAAAACAAGACATTAAATATAATGGTGTCCTGCTGTATACTTCTATATTGCTCCGTATAACGAAGTAAAATTCCTGCATAAATTGAAGTGTTGAAATCCCATTTGTGAGCATGGGATCTGAATCACATATTCCATTGTTACTGCATATGACATTACAAGCTGATGTGAAAGTAGGGCAGCAAAAAGCACAACTTTTTCCCAGAGAGAGAGAGAGAGAGAGAGAGAGAGAGACCTTCCGGGTGGTTTTCCAGCAATCCTTATCGAGGGGAATAGGTGCTCCAAGGAAAACCACCCTTTCTACTATACCAGCTGTCAAAATTATTAACAAATTAGGTTAATTTAATATTGTATGCATTGCAGCTAACTGCAACAGTGAAATCATAAATGCATGTATTGACCTGTCAAAGCATACAACCTACCACTTTCCTCTTTTTTTGCCAACTCCTGCAAACATTTGAATATCATCCGTGCTCCCAGTGAGAATCCAATTAGGGTCACAGGCCTATGTCATTTCAACCAGATAAACGATTACATAATGTGGAATGTAATTCAAAAACTGGGTAATATAAGTGGCCATTCATCTATAAATTTGTAAAAGACCTGTTACCCTGCAACCCCTTGAGCAGGACTTGAGCAAGAAGAACTCCAGCTTTGTCTGATCTGAAAAACAGATACAATAGTTTTTCAATCTGTTGACAATACTTTTTCAATCTGTTATATAAGATCTGAAAATTGGTCAATAACAATTCATCCAAATGTTGACTCTTTGAAATGATATTTAAAACAGACTTCAAATAAAAATTCTTTAATATTATTTCTTTGAATTGACTGGTTATAATCCCACTGACCTACTCTGGTCATTTGTGTTACTCTCTTTGTTATTTCTTAACTCCCCAGTAAGAGCTTCTAATTGTTCTCTACATATCTTATTCATATTAAGGCAAGGAATGTACAAACCTGTCCACAGCTATTGACCAGTTTCCATCTATTAAATTTGTGGCAGAAAGCAACGCAGCAGGCCAAGCCAAGGCAGCTACAAGTGTGCTCAATACTGTAAGCATCGCCCCTTGTTTCATTAATTCAGTTGTGATATCTGCAGTTGATAAACACACTTCTTTTATTAACAGACTTTGCATGTGTATTGATACAAACATTATAACACGTTTCTACATTTGCTATTTGTAAAAGGTAAATACTGAATTTACTTGATGTTAACCAGTCCTGTATCGCGGTGCTAAGGATAATCAAATTCTTCGATTCCCAACGAACAGCATATCTGTATGAAAGATAATTATGTAAGAAATTACAACATGGACAAATGTTCTTTCTAGATCTGAAGATATTTAGGACTCCCCATCCTTGGAAAAGAAAAGAATCGAGGATTTTGACAAAAAAAAGAAAGCAAAGCCAAATAATCACTGGCAGGAATGATTTCGATGAATTTCTATTGCAAGGACAATATGATTTAGTATTTCTATAGCAAAAGCACACAATATTTATCTTTAATTGAATTCCTTAGACTTATATAAAAAATTTAAACCATGTATCGGGTGGGCATGCATGATGATTGCAGGTAGTATGCCTCGACTTTGAGACAGGCATTTGTGCATCATGATGTCATTATATTGTAAGATTTGGGTATGGAATTAGCCACCCAAGATCAAGGAGTTTCAATGAAAACACAAAAGTGACCCAAGATGAGCAAATAATTCTATTCTATCAAAGGACGCAAATATACAATGATGAGCGATTAGATTGGATTGAGATTGCTCATATGAGATCTACAAGTGGGTATTAATAAGATACAACACCAAGAGATGTGAATGTACAGCCAATGTGGGATAAAGGAGATGGAGTCACATGTGTGCAAAACCATAGATTGCATACTCAGCAAGTCACCAAGTACTCACCCAAAAATCCGCAAATCGAGTTTTCCTGGGTTTAACTTGTTGTGCCAAATCAAAAAAATTTGCATCATTAAGGCATTTTGTGTAAGTCTAGAAAATTTTTCGTCAAAAAGTCAGAAAGTAAAAATTTCTAAAAAAAGAAATTTCTATTTTTAGAAAGTTTCTAAAAATAGATGTCAAATTAGGTTTTCTGGGTTTCTTAAGATACAAATGATGGCAAAATTTTCTAAAAATAGGATCTCCGATTCAAGTGTCGTGCTTGATTCTGATTGACTGATTTCACTTCACGATCAAGGTGGCCCAGACAGAATCTACAAAAGGTCGTGTTTTCTCTACTGGGTCAATTCCGCTTTTTCAGATGGTGAAGCACGAGCTCTGGAGCCATCAATAGAGTAATTTCATCTACTAGAGATCAGTTTCATGTTTTCTGGGTTGTTCAGACAATGCTGTCTAGCAGTTGTCGACGGACGAAGAACGGAAAACGAAGCACGACGAATCTGAAAAACGAGGAAAAGATGGAAATTGTAGTAGATCAAAATTGACTAAGTCTGGGAAATCCAAGCGCCCCTGGAGGCTGGGGGCGCCCAAACAACCCAGTGTTAGATTTTTTTTGCGTTTTTCGAAAAACGTCAAAAATGCCTCGTCAGCCTACTTCCAGGTGGATAAAAGCAATCAAACTCAGTCAAAAGGCCTGTAAAAGCAGGGGATTCATCTCAGATATGCTCAGGCTATCCAGTCTACCCTCATCTTGATGCCTGTCTGTAAAATCCTGAAATTGGCTAAGTCTGATGTCCTGAAGCCCTGAAAAACTGACTAACTTTGAAATTTGGTGGATCCTCAAAAATCTAGAATCTGCATGTTAAATCCCATGGATCCGAGAACTATCTCAAACATCCTGAAAGTATATTTCAAAATATTTAAAGTATACTTAAATATATTTTGAAATATACATCAGGCAGGACCTTCGAAATCTGGTGGAATTCAAGATTTGCGGCAGAAATTGAAAAATTCCAAAAATTTTCTAACGCATGGAATCTCAGGCGCCCTAGGAGGCTAGGGGCGCCCATCTTCTCTAGACTTAGTTTATTTTTCATGTTTTTCCGGGAATGAAGAAAATTTGCAAATCTTCAAAAATGAAAATTTAAAATCTCAAAAAATGGCTAAGGCATGAGATTCCAAGCGCCCCTGGAGGCTAGGGGCGCCTAGGTTATCCAGTGTTAGAATTTTTCTTGTCACGACAGTGTTTCCTTCCAGCCATTTCCCGATCTTCGTTCGGTGACAGTTTCCAGGAATCAAAATTGTAGTCAAACGTCATCAAATCGTCAGTTCGAGGCTGGAGATCAAATCAGGGTTGATAAAGCTTCAAATTGCCATGATCAGTCAACTTTTTCAGTCAATGGTGTCAGTGTGCCGTCTTGTTGAAGTTAGGAGCAGGCCATACTGGAGTCAAAACGAGTGCAAAAGTTTCAAAACGAATGAAAAATTGGCTAACACTTTTGCAACCTCGCGTGTTTGATGACAGCATCAAAGAAGATATTTTTTATCATCTCACACATGAAGCCATAGGCAGCTATAAAATAGGGATTCTTCCTATTCGAGCATATCAACTTGGATTTGTGCTTTAAAAGTTGCTTTCCTCATGGATAAGTTTCAAGTTTTATGCTTTCACAAAGAAAGTTGCTTTTTCGCCCTAAAGTTCTATAAAACAAGCTTTTGGCCTCCTTATTCAAGTTGCATCCAAAGGAAAGAAAGGCATATTTTTCTTCTCACGAAGATTCGAAAGCCCAAATGTAGTGTTTTTTTAGCGTTCTTCATAGTTTCGAGAAGGGAAGCATAGAGGCACATTTTTTCAAGGTCCTTTTTTCTAGGGGATCATTTTTCAGAAACAGGGCCGGAGCTTTTTCAGTTTTCATCTAAAAGGGTCTATCTGGAATTTCATCCTCTTGAAGATTGGAAATTTTTATCTTTTCGAAAATCTGCTTTTTTGCTGCTTTTTCGGGAAATCCTCTGCTTTTTCAAAATCCGACGATCTGGGTTGCTTAAGAACGAGATTGTCTACAAAATCCACATGCTAGCTTTTTCTCTCAAAATTTGCTTTTTGAAAGAAATCAGCAAACAGTTTTCAGCCTTTTGCGCAAAATATTTCTGAACATAGGCGAGAAGGTGTGGCATGATAACAAGAAAAAAATATTAGAGAAGAATTGCTCGAAAGTGGCTGAAAGAAAAACAAAATGTTTTGCCAAGGAACATTGGACATGAATGACTTCAAGGTGGTCAGATCCCATCTTGGTAGAAGTACCCAGCACACAAATGTGAATCTCTGAGGTTGCAGCAGATGATCTGAAGGAGAGAGTGTTGAAGGATGGAGAAGATAAAGCAGCCCTCAATCGTGAAAATAGGTAGCTGCGGCAATATATTTATATCAGTGGATGATGTCACCAACAAGGCAAGAATGAAGATGAGGATGTGACTCAAAAGAAAGCAACTTTAACTCAAATGCTTTTTGTTTTAAAGCATTTGCTTTCATCCAAATCTTATCCATCCTTAAAATAGTCACTTTGTAATAGTTGGAGCTTTCTTTGCTTTAAAGTAGATTGTTTTAAAACAATTGTTAGTTGTAATTTTTGTCTTAGAATAGAAATAAAGCTTGCGAGTTGGCAAGTTAGGTTAAATCAAGGAGATTTTAGGGTTCCCTATTCTTTTCATTTAGTATAAATAAGGGCAGCCTTGCCCATTGTAAGTAATGGTGTTTGTGATAGCAAGATTTGCTGTGCCTATTCTAGCCTGCAGAAATTGTTATTCCAAGTGCTTGTTCACTTTGTGTTATCTGTTTTCCAGTGTTTGATTGCATATTGTATCCCTGCCTTTTGCTATAATATTGTTGTCCTAGAGTTGTAAGAACTTTATGATATTGGGAATAGAAGTCTCATGCCTGCCATTTGCTTTGATTTTCTATCTCACGATCATCTAGTTTTGTCGTTAGATGTGTGGCTTGTGTAATCTTATTTCAGTTTTCATCTTAAAGTACAATGAGTCTTCTGATGTGAATCTGGAAGAAGTTTATTAAAGCTTTTATGTTAAAAACAAATCATTCCTTGTTAACTTTTAATCCCTTTGCTCTGAATTTACTTAGGTGATCAAAAACGTCATTTAGTTTAGGCCTAACTGTAGTTAGAAGTTTATTAAAAGGAAAAACCTCTGCTGCAGCGAATAGAGTTTTATAGCCATGTGCTTGCAGCTGAGAAACAAAAAAAAGATAAACGAATTTAATTTATTTATCTTTTTAGCAAACATCAGTAAAAAGGGAACTTCCCCTCATAATAGAAGAGCAGTTTAACTGTGCATAGCTGTCCGTTTCCAACTCGCATTCCAGAGGTGCGAATTGAAACGCCAACATAACTCGCAAGTGAGAGAGTGTTGGTTTTGAGTGAAAAACTTGTCGGCTTTTGCGCAATTTAATGCCATAAACTCGTTGGTTTGTCTGATTAAACTTGTCAACCATTCAAAATAGGTTTTACATGCTGACTTTTGCCCAAAAAATGCACAAAAAATGTGAAACGTGTAGAAAAAAATGATTTTGAAGCCTTTAAAAACCCTATTCAGGTCTGTCCATGACACACTAACAACATTTGGGCATTTTGAAGCGAATTCAAAGGATTTTTTAAGAGATTTGACGACCATTTTTTTGCAATTTCGGATGTGCACAAGGTTTTTTTTTCCCCTTTTTTTTCAAGCATATGAATTTCTATATCATTTCTAATTTTGTAGGCATGTAAAATTTAGGAATTTAAATGCATTGAATTGAATTTATGCGAATTTTTATTGATTTACACTTAGACAAATTTATGTGAATCAATTTTTTTCTTTTTCTTTTTTTGAATAGAGGGTTTATGTTTTAGTTTAAAAAAAATTATTTTTGTCAAATTCATTAATTCGTTTACTATTAAATTACCATATTATTGTATTTACTATTACGTTTCAATTTTTCAAATGCATCTCAAGTTTATATGATTTTTTTAAATAAATTTATGTTGAAATTGTTGTATTTTTATTAAACGCTATTTTTTTGTTTTTATTAATTTGGCAGGTTAGTATAAAATGGCATCCAGCTCTGCATCAGGTTCAGACTTAGAAATTGGAAGTCATCTCGTTGGAACTAAACCCCCATAAGCCGTGACCTTGCTTGGAAACATGGCATAATGGGACCAGTAGTGGGGAGTGTGATTTGTACCTAGTGCACAAAGAGCGTTGGTGGAAGCATCAATCACCTCAAATACCATCTTGCAAGCATTCCTAATTGCGACATCAAGGTGTGTGATAGAGCCCCAAAAGAGGTGAAACAAGAGATGCTAGTAGTTCTTGCAGTACTGGAGAAGAAACTGGAGAGGGCCAAGGTACAAGAAGCCATACAAGTAGCCATTGCTCCTAATTTGCCTAAAGAAACTGATGTAGATATGATAGGCATTGTGGGCTTTAGTCACGGTCCACGCATACGTAACACATCCACCTCCTTCAGCTCAAGTAAAGCTCAATTTTTTGTGCGTAAAAACGTACCTGGAGTACAGCCTTCGCTACAAGGTATAGGGTGGAACGAGGAAGTGCACAAAGAAATAAATAAGGCATGCACAAATTTTTGGTATTACAACAACCTTCCCTTCAATGTGGCTAGGAGTTCATATTGGCAATATTTGGTGACATCATTAACAGTTGCAGGGAAAGGGTACAAGGCACCCTCTCCAAAAGACTTAAGTGGGAACTTGCTCTAGGATCCTATTGCAAACACAAAGTTAATTTTTGAAGAACAAAAGAGGTAGTGGCAAAAGTATGGATGCACTAGTATTTCTGATGGGTGGATGGATGGAAAGAACTGCACTCTTATCAATAATTTTGATAGCTTCAAATGGCCAGATGGTATTCTTGAAGTCAATTGATGCCGCTAACAAAGTAAAAAATGAAGAAAATTTGAGCCTTATGTTGGAGCAAGTTGCCTTAGAGTTGGGGATACAAAATGTGGTGCAAATTATCACTGACAATGCAATAGCATATGTGGCGGCTAAGATATTGCTTTAGGAGAGGCATCTATCACTCTTTTGGATCCCTTGTGCAACGCATTGCCTTGACCTTCTTTTGAAGGACATAGGAAAAATTGATTGGGTGAGATCAGTTGTAGAAGCAAGAAACATCACAAAATATATTTATAATCACCCTTGGGTTCTTAACTTGATGACATATCACACAAAGAGGAAAGAGCTTGTGCGACCAAGTCTCACAAGGTTTGCAACTCACTTCTTAACGTTGCAAAGCATTACTAGTTTGTTGACACCATTGAAGTTGATAATACATAAAAGCCAACAAACAGATATTACATAGTTAGATAACCATATTATCAAAATATAATAATAGGCATTGTACGCTGACTAGATCATCTACCCTGAAAGAAAAAGTCATCTTCCAAGACAACAAAGAAAACAAGTAAGCATCAAGTAACATTAGGTGAGATTTTCCAAACTTGTGACGATGTTGTAGATGAAGGAAAACCTGTATGCGAATGCTTCCCTTTAGTAGCCAAAACAACCTCATCATAACATGAATGATCCATGACGAAAGATGAAAGAAGATCTACGATGCTTGTTTCAACGGGGAGTAGAAAGGAAAACAAACAGACAAAACCTAGAAGTACATGCGGAGTAGAAGTAGAACCAACATATCTAGAACACATGCTGGTATACGGAGAATGTTGGGGACCAAACAAACAAGGCACCCAATTTGATTGCACATTAGACTCAAAAATTTTCACCCAGTCGATCATTGGACTCAAACAATACTACAGGCACTTCAAAAGTATTCTGATTATGAAAATCCTTCTTAGGAAACATATTGTTCAATATCCTCATATTCCATGAATGTACTTTCATCCAATTCACCAACCTATAGGAAGAATTCCATGTTTTTACCAACATCATAGGCTGGGGAAGAACTATTTGTAAAATGATCAATAGCAACCCACAATGGTCGTATAACTGAATTATTTGTAGCATGAGCATTTTGTACAACCGAGAATAAACCATTGAAATTATGCTACACAAACTGTTCAGCACCAGTAGGAAGCTGCAATTTACCAAACCATACAACAGAAGAGAAAAGAGTGTATGGCAAAGGAGCTGAAAAATTCGTACGTTGCAAGCTACTGATTGGGGTTGTACGGTAAGAAGAATGAATGCAAAAAGACATGGTAGATAGTGATTGTACAATAGAAAAGGCAACAAATGAAAATCATATAGTGGCATGACTAGGAGAGGAGGGTCATACAACAACGGGAAAAGGAGACCGTACAGTGGCAATATGAAAGTGAATCGTACGGCAGCAATAGGAAAATGAGGGCGTACGACAAACAAAAGAAACATGCTATTATCAGGCTATATGATAAACATAGAAACTTTAGTTTGTTTCTTTTCCTTTTTAAAATACTTCTTAGAATACCATACGGTGGGGTCATATGGTGGTCATAGGGTCAAAGAGAAAGGAACTTGTTTATCATAACTTTTATTTGCCAGCCCCCTTGCGTTGTCGTATGGGTAGAAAGGGTGGGATTTTACCATAATAAAATTTAATATATTGCCCTCTTAACTACTGTACGAGGCTATAAAAAGGAGTTTGAAAAATATTATTTTTAATCACTTGATTGGGGATTCGTACGGTAGTAAAATGTGGGCCTTTATAATTAAATTTTTTAATATTTGCCTTTTTTACCCATTTAAAACGACTTGACCTTTTATTATTTTTTCCGCTTTTCTCATGTGGGGCCCACCTATTATGTTCTCCCACTTCATTAATTTTTTTTTCTGTAATTTCCTTGTGAAGTTGATGACTTCATTAATTTTAGAATCTTCAATAAAGTTGGATGCCTCTACTAAGACCAAAATTGCCGACTTTTGCGAACCTTATACTGAGTCCCACACGCACAAACTATCCAACTTTTCAAAATCGTTCTTCATTTGCTCGTCTTCATTGATCTTCATATTTCAATAAAATTGCAATTCGAGGGAAACACTTCATAGTCCTCCATTTGCTAGTGAAACAAGCCACAAAGAGAATTTGTTTCATCTTTCGAACATGACTACAATCCAAAATCCCTTCATCGTTCAGCTCCATCGAACCCTAATCACCCTTCTCTATCCCTTCTTCAAAGTCTGAATCTGAAGAATCTAAAGAAGCTACTTCCTCAATTACTGCTTGGTTTTTCTAATCAATTATATACTTCCTGCCCTTGTTTTCAATGGAGAGTTCATTTTCCAGTTGTGGTCGACTTTGGCTGCTTCCAACCAACCCGACCCAACAATGCGTTGTACACTTTCTTCCATAATGAGATTCCTTCCAAGGATCTCCATGTTCACCACTACTGGTTTCCTTGCCATATTAACTCTTAGTAACACAAGGTCGATCACTTGGGCTCTCGACAATAGAGGTTCGATTATTGGGTCTTCATTCTCTCCAAATTCTAAATGGGTCGTAGCATGCACCATCTCATTCTTCCCAAATACAGTATTAGTCATAGCATTTTGTAGTTCAAGAATACTTTGTAATACATCCACTACTTTAATTGGTACGGTAGTTTGAAATAATTGCCTTGCAATATTTTTATCAGATTGATTTTTTACCATACTTGCATTTGCATTTGAGTGGCGGATTTCGTTATCCATAGCATTGTAATGTCCCCTCCTTAGCTCTTCAGAGAGTTGATGAGATTAGCCTACTCCTGGGTTCCCGTAGGCTAGTAGATATGGTTAGGGAACCTATCTTGGTCGTTATTCTAGGACTTACTATTTATAGTAAGTCGGACAGGGGGTATCAGGTGGCGTTGGCCAGCTTACTACTTATAGCCTGTCAGTTGGAGCATCTAGTACCTACAGTTGGACTTCGAAGAATAGCCAGGAGATTATATTTCAAAAATATAAGTTAAATTAAATATTTAACTTATATTAGTTTATGAGCTATGGTTACTTTCAGTTAATAAAGTAACTTTCTAAAATGAACTTTAAGTTATAACTTAAAGTTGTGGTGCTAGGAAGGGGGAGCGCTCCATGGAGGGATAAGGGGTTATTTTAAATTTTAAACAAAATAAAATTCCCTCTCTTTTGGGCGTCGGAGGCTTGAGGAAATAAAAGACATTTTCAAAATCTCATTTGCTCTCTTTTGGAAAATATATTTTGTATGAGCAGATTTCTAAGCATTTGCTTAGGGTTTGAATTGGAGTTTTGCAAGGACGTAGCCCTCTATAAGACTACCTTCTTCATGCTTGAGAGACAACATCAAGAAGGGTTCGCTGGGAACTTCACTCAGAGGCTTCGCTTGTGCTTTCAGGACACTATTTTGATGGAGTTTCACTATGAAATATATCTGATTTTGTGAGCATCTGATAATAAGGTTTTATGGACAGATTTTTCAGTAGTTTGTGGAGTGCTAATAGCTGATATTGTATTTCCTTGGTGGCCGTACCATCTCAGGCCTGGCCCTACATCTGTAGCAACATATTATGTGTGTTTGAAGCCTTGTTGCATCTTGTATTTGGGGCGATGGGATCTCTTTATTGCTGCAGATAATTACAGAGGTTTTTATGACAGTTTCAGCATCATTTTGAGGGTATATCAGCTACAGCAAACAACCATAATCCTGGCCGTACACCTCATACATGGGCGTGGGTTTGCTGCTGTTGAAACGCCTACAGTTTGGGCCTGCATGTATCATCATCTATGGCGCCTAGGGTTAGTTAATACAGTGCAGCAGCAGTAAGGGTGGAGGACACACATTTGATGTGTTTTTGATCATGATTTATATGCTTTCTTTGCTGATTCAGCTACAGCCATGAAATGAAATTGAAAATTTTCATCTGGGTATGTGTTTATAATTGATATTATGCAATTCTGACATCTAGGTCTTGGCTCATTTATGCATTAGGGCTTTAGTTTTTCTGGGTATTTGTTGCATGTTTATATTTCATTGTATTTGTGCAAAAAAACAAACATGCAAAACCAAAAAACCCCTTCTGCAACTTCTGTCTTGTAAGATACCCAACTAATGCTACTAAAATTTTTTCCTTACTTAAACAATTTTACTTGCTATCAATTCATCACTACTGCCACAATACAAAGATATACATCAAAGACAACTAATTGAATGAGAGTTGGGTACTTGTCTAGTTACTTGATTCAATCAACTTGCATTGTCTTATTACATGGATAATGCTTTCAATAGCATGAAGTACAACTTATTCAAATGGAAATACAAAGGAAAGGCCTTGAAGCCTTGATGATTACAATGGCGCCTATACTTGATCAACTCAATTGAACTCAATGATGTCAACTGAATGTCAACATCTCACAATATCACAAGGGAGCATCACCTTGCTTGTTGAGGGAGCATCACCCCAACACTTGAAACTCGCAGGCCTCAAGATTACAAGCTCAACAGCTTTGCAAAGAGAATTTTGAGAAATGAACAGATGCCAAATGAATGAGGGAGCTCCTCCTTTTATAGGCCTTCCAAAGGCAATGAAGGCACGTTTTTCAATGCATGAAGAGGAACCAAGGCACGTTTCCCAAGAAGCATATTCAAGGGAATATTCCATCTGATGACTCTTTCTGAGTTGGCAAGCTTATATAGAGACCTTGACACGGATCCCGAAGACATTCTGTCGACCAATGAGAGCTCAGGTAGTTACAACTACCTTATCTTCTGACTAGGCGCCAAATGTTGACCCAGGCGCCCAACTGAGGTGGCAGAGTCATGAATAGGCGCCTTTCCAGGCTAGGTGCATTCTGGAGGTGAGAAAGTTGGTAGGAGTGCGCCTTGCATGTAAAATGACTTTCCTTGACGATTCTTCAAGTCTTGATGCTCCGGAAGGTGGAATGCTTCAACTGGGAGTGAGCGCCTATCTTCTAATGTTCGAACTTCTTCATATGGCTCACTCTGTAGCTAGGTGCCAGAGCTAGGTCATTTGCACTGAAAAAGGCGCCTTACAAGGTTCCTCATAGGACAGGATCATGGAGGAGTAGAATTGCGCCTAGGCTCAAATGATCATCTTTTCAAGGTAAATTGAAAACTACTTATCTTCAATTAGATTGATCTGACCTCCCTAATGGAGCGCCTTGTAACTAGACTAGACTTGAGACCTTGCTCCCATCTTAGGCGCACTTTTTGGAGTAGTTTTCAACTAATATTTGCGCCTAACATCTTAATGAGAATGTCTTATATTCTTCAAACTTCCAGATATTTGTAATCAACCTCTGGATGCTCTTTTAAGTCTAGCGCCTTCATTCAGAGTATTCATCATCTCGCTTGGGTCTTCCAACTCCATTTAGGCGCCATATGAACTTCCCAAGGGCAGGGGCAGTTGTGAGGGTGGAGAAGATGAAAAGTAACCCTCAATCACAAACATATTTCAAATGATGATTCCTTGATCCTTTGATGATTCACAGCACTATTTTAAGGTTGTTTAAGCAAGAGCTAGCGCCTCCACATCTAGGCGCCCATTTGGTATCCTAGAAACATGAGCTAGCGCCTCACATAGTTAGGCGCTCATTCTTGGTTGTTTGGTTAACAATTGGCGCCTTGTATTCCTTGGAAATTCTTTCAACAATCTCAACTTGCAGGGATCAAGGCAGACATCTAGAGTCATGAAGTAGCGCCTCACTAGTCTAGGCGCACATTTCATGATGCATTCTACCCTTCCAATTCTCTATCTAACCTTAGGTGCATTCCTTAAGTTGGTCAATCACAGTCTAGCGCCTCAAGTACCAAGGCGCACTTTTGGGTTGGTGTAGAATGAAACTAGCGCCTTGCATAGGATTCACCTTCAAACATGTGGCGCTCACACTTGTAATCTTTGCGGTGAAGTAAATCACCTATCTAACCAAGCGCCCTGACTACTTGGAGTGATTGGAAGCTATCTTCCCACTTAGGCGCACTTCAGGTGAATTTGTCATGATATTTGCTCCTAGAGTTTTAAAAGTCCTTCTAGTTGCTTCAATTACCCACTCAATCCCTATGGATGATCAAGTGCCTCTCAAGGATGTATTGGCACCTTGTGGTTCTAGGTGCTCACTGCAAAATACTTAGCGCCTAAGGTGTATAGGCCTTTCTTCACCATCCAATCCACCTAGAAGACTTCATTCTAGAAACTTATCAACTTCTCTCATCAAAGCGCCCTATTTGAAATGCTTCAAGACAAATCCTTCTTATCATCTTGCACTTCCAAAGCTTGTTCGAAGATTCCATATCCTTGGGCGCTCATTTGAGCCGTTTGATGAGGAATTTGCGCCTAGACTCCAAGAGTCAATTTCCAGCTTCTAGACTTAGCCAAATTTGGGTTTTTGACTTGTTCCTGCAAAACAATAAAGTTAAGTTAGTCAAAAACCAGTTCATTCCCTCATGATTTAGAATTAGCCTCCGGGAATGAGGAATAGGCTAATTCATGCTTCATTTGATGATCAAGCCGGAGACGGGGACATGACATGTCTGGTTTTGAAAGACCACTTCTTAATAAAAATAGCACTATTAAGAAATTAAAAAAAAATTACAAACAGGGCAAACCATTACACATCATTTAATTGGTCATAGCATTTTGTAGTTCACATTATGACCAAGCGCCTTCTTGAGGCGAGATACATGAAACACATTGTGTACTCTACTACCCTCAGGCAACTCCAACTCATAGGCTACCTCACCAACCCTCCTGGTGACTCTAAACGGGCCATAAAAATGTGGTTTCAGGACACTATTTTGATGGAGTTTCACTATGAAATATATCTAATTTTGTAAGCATCTGATAATAAGGTTTTATGGACAAATTTTTCAGTAGTTTGTGGAGTGCTAATAGCTGATATTGTATTTCCAATACCAGTCACATTGTGACTAATACAGTATTAGTCATAATCAGCCTAATAGTATTAGTTATTTGCATAATCAGCCTGAATAGCATATACAGTATTAGTCATGACTAATACAGTATTAGTCATAATCAGCTATTTGCATAATCAGCCTAATAGTATTAGTTATTTGCATAATCGGCCTGAATAGCATATACAGTATTAGTCATAATCAGCTATTTGCATAATCAGCATGAAAAACTTACAATACAGTATTAGTCATAGCATTTCGTAGTTCAAGAATACTTTGTAATACATCCACTACTTTAATTGGTATGATAGTTTGAAATAATTGCCTTGCAATATTTTTATCAGATTGATTTTTTACCGTACTTGCATTTGCAGTTGAGTGGCGGAGTTCGTTATCCATAGCATGATCCACTTCCACTCTTGCTTCACAAAGTCTTTTTTTGTATGTGGGTCCGGATACACAACGTTCTTTGCTTGGGCTCGAGTAACAACCAATACTTCGTTATGCCTTTCTACATCAATCATGTTGATGTTTTTGCTTCAGACATTCGATGTCTTCATGGTCTCCGGGTCCACACCATTTGCACAATAATCCCAGTTTATTCTAGTTGTTCTAGCAATCTCTTGCAAAGTGTCCCCATTTGTTACATTGTCGGCATTGTATGATAGGGTGTCCTTTGGGCTCGTACTCCGTGTTGTGACCAAATCACACATCGCCCCATTGCAAATGGGGACCCCCTTTTTTTGAATTCTAATGCTTTGCATGAAGTTTTGATGATGTCTTAGAGCTATTTCATGATGCAGTCAGTGGTGTTTGAGTCTTGTAGTCCCTTGATGACCTGGTCCTGATGTTTGAGACCCTGAAAATGACTAAGTCTGGTATCCTGATCCTGAAAATTGGCTAAGTCTGAAATCTGGTGGATCCTCAAAAATCTAGAATCTGCATGTTAAATCCAGTGGATCTGAGACCTATCTCAAACATCCTGAAAGGTATATTGAAAAATATTTAAAGTATAAGACTTATACTTAAATATATTTTTCAATATACCTTACCTCGGGCACTGTCAGTTCTGGGCGCGAAATTGCTCTAGGGTCACCACAAAACTCCACCTAGAACTTAGGGCGCCTTTCATCATCTAGACAACTTCAAGATTGCGCCTTGGGCAAGGAGAGCTTAAAACCAAAGCGCCTTGATTGAAATTGATGTTGGGAAGCTCGAAACACTGCAAATTTGACAAGGAAGAGGCATTTAGGTCTAGGCGCCCATTGCATGTTCAGATGATCATAAGAATTGCGCCTTAGGTTAAAGTGAATGAGTTTAGGCGACATTTAGTGTTGCTTTTGCCATTTAGGCGCCTTGGCAATAGTGTGGATGAACAAACTCCAAGTTGCGCCTAAGGATGATCTAGCCTCCCAAGGGTGTAAACAACTCCAAATGAGCAAACAAGTGCTAGGCGCCCTTCATGCATTGGACTACCTCATTTTGGCGCCTTAGCATGAAAGAGTAAGAGATGTTCAAACTAACTCACCTCAAGTAGCACCTAGAGGAATGATGAAGAGAAACTTGAGTTTTGGCGCCTTGATTCAAATTAATATAGGGCCTTAAAAATCAAAGAATTCAACAAAGAAGGGATTTTGGAGTCTAAGCGCTCATTTCTTGCCATTTTGGCGCTTATGGTAAAGGACTTTCCAAGTTGTGCCTAGGAGAAATAAGGATTAAAGGTTTCGTTGTAAACAATCTAAGGTGGCGCCTAGGAATGAGGGAGCCAAAACCATGGTGTACTGATCCAAATCTTGAAAAATCAACTATCTTAGGCTAGGCGCCTTGCATCCTCTATGCCAATCTTTATGAGCGCCTTAGAAGAATTGATATAAAACCACCCTTTGATTAAGGCGCCTAGGTGAGGGAGTCTTTCCAAAGTATTCACAATTGTTTAAAACACAAAAATGACAAATATAAAGCTTAAATTGGCTTTGGCGCACTTTTTGCTTTCTTTTCACACCTCTTGAACCTTTTGGCGCCTTATGATGGAAGTGCTCAAAAGGCACCTTAACTCTTGCAAAGGATGATAAATGTACAACTAAAAGGTATAGGCACCTAGCATCAAGGAGTAAGTAATTAGAAGACTTAGGCGTCATTTCACTTTGTTTGGACTTAGGCGCCTTTATTTATCCCAAATTATCATCAAAGCATTATTTGTGCCTAGACTAGCAAATCACTAAGTAAGCGCCTTATATGACAATCATATCATTTGGCCCTGTAGTTCGATGAGGTTATGGCGCTTTGTTTGGGGGTTTGATCACTATTGGTGCCTAGAGGAAAAAGGAGTAGCTTTTGGCGCCTTTGTATGGATCCTTAAAGAGATTGAGATGAGAAATTTACTTAGAGCTTTCATGATGAGTTCAAGGCATCAAAACATCAAGTATAGAGCTCAAGGAGCTAAGGCGCTATGTTGGGCGCCTTTACTTGTCACTCCTTCCCCATATGAGTGCCTAGATTGAGATTGAGTCTGACATACAAGTTTGAGCGCCTAGAGGGGAAAGGTTTTCTAAGATCTTCACAATCGTTTAAAACATAAAAATGATAAGTATGAAGCTTCATAAAGAGCTAGGCGCTCTTTCATCTCTGCAAACCTCATATTGGCGCCTTGGTGAGAAGAACCTTTTTGGAGTAGAGAATGGATGAGTCTAGGCGCCAATTGCATCATGACAACCTAAGTGAGCGCTTTGAGGAGTATCATTTCAACTTACTTGGAAAGAGCATTCATGTCAAAATCACCATAAAATGCGCCTAGGAAAGGATGTATTCCAAGTCATTCAAGTTGAGCGCCTAAGGAAGTATAGGGTCCTTGAAGCCATCAATAAGTGGTTGAAATCATAAAATGATAAATTTGAAGGCAATTGCCTTTAGGCGCCCATTCCTACTAAGAATGAAATCAACTAAAACTAGCGCCTTAAGTAAGAATGCACAAGACCTCGTTAAGTTTAGCGCCTTGTGAATAAACTTCCAAAATGACGGAAATTGCGCCTTGAAGGGAGAGAATGATCATTTCAAGTTACCTCTGATTGATTAAAGTCATAACAAGTAATAAAAAAAACCAAAGAGGTCTAGGCGCATTCTCACCTCCATTCAAACTTATATTGGCGCCCTAGGGAAAATCCATCAAATTCATGCCTAAGAGTAGGCGCCTTGAGAAGGGAAATCATTTTATGCTATTGAAATCATTTGAGGTGATAATTGTGAAGTCATGAAGTTAGGCGCCTTAACTTGTTTTTTCTATACCTCCACAAGCACCTAAGGGTAAGTTGCACCTAATGATCTCAGTAATTGAGCGCCTTGTGGAAAGGATCTCCAAAATGCCTGAATTGAGGTAAAGGACTCAAGGCACCCTTTCTTGTTATAATCATCAACTACTAGCGCCTTAGAGAAAGATTATATTACTAGCGCTTAAGGGAGGAATTATGTTGAAAACACCTTTTGATTGAACCTCATAAGGGAGAATTGACTCATTTTAAACTATTACAATTGCTATAAATCATTTGAAATAATGAATGTGGGACTAAATTGAGTTAGGCGCCTTTTGTTCTTCTTTTCACATGTATAAGCGCCTAGAGCTAGAAAAGGGATTATTATATGTTTAAAGTGATTCTTATCTTATAAAGTGATTAATATTGTTTATTTTGTCTTGTAGGAATATTCATTCAAGGAGTCGTCTTTAAGCAAGGAGCATGGAGTCACCTTCAAGGAAGTCATCATGTAGTTGTTTCAAAGGAGTTATTCACCGTTATTCATGCTAGAGAGTCATGATCATTGCTAAAAGACATCACTTCAAGAAGTAGCTGCTCCAAGAGGTTATAATAAGACATATCTCATCAAAGATATCATGTTCAATTCATCAAGCTTCAAGTATCCTTGAGAGGTCATCTACTCCACATCCAAAGAAGGTGTTATTATCTACACTCCAAAGGAGCCATTTCAAAAGTCATCATGAAGGATTACTTCATCTGCAATAGCATCATGTCAGAGACATTCACCATTAAACTTCAAGTTCCATTCAAGCTTCAAGTCCAAGAGAGACTTCTACTCCGATTCATGAAGCAAGCTTCATCATCTACTCTTACATGAAGGAAGTCTATGTTATCATCATCTACTCTACATGAAGATGCATCAAGAAAGATCATCAACCTACCTACAATAAGAAGAAAGAATCATGAAGTTAATCAAGTGAAGCAACAAGTATTATACATCCAGTCAACAAGAAGAATGAACAAGGCAAGATCTACAAGATGTATTTCCAAACATACAAGTTCAAGCAATCACATTGAATACATCACCACATAGATGATACAATTTTCAAAGTATGCTGAGGTGGCATCTATGTGGCGAGTACACATCATTTTAAATGCATTAAATGTATCATTTAATAAAAGAAGCCAAAGGGATTCCTATGTGGAAGATATTTTAAATGCTTTCACCGTACCTTATCACATTGGAAAACGTGCCTTCATTGCCTCTCTTTTTTGCTAAAAATAGCAAGTTGTTGTAACTACCACTGAGGTGGCGCGATCTAGGCCCTTGGCTATCAAATTGATCTAAGCCATTCATTGTAATCCTGGACCTCTATATAAAGGCCTTGTTGCCTCATTTGTAAAAGAGTAAGGGATTAGAGATTAGATTTTAGGAGTAGAATATAAGAGACTCTCGAAATTTCCTGAGAGGGCTTGGAATTGTTGTAAATATTTCCCAAGATTAATGCAAAGACATTGGAAGTTCATTATTTGGTGTTAAGTGTTATCTCGTGGAATCACATGATTTCTTGTACTTTGATGAAGTGGAGAGGTGTTTCAAATTAGAAATAAAGTAGATTAGAGCTCTTTGTTGTAATGTATGTTGTCTTGAATATTTGATCAACTCCTAGCTCATGCTTTTAACATTCATCGTCGGTGAAGTGTTGTGTAAAGCTAGTCTGAGCCTCATTTGCTTAAGTTCGATTGTGAATGCTTGTTTGAGCTGCGCCGTTTAATGGGTGCTTGTATAAGCCTTCATGATTTGAAAACCATTCGCGTAACCTTAAGAGATTGCACCAACTCCATGTAGTTGTAGGCATCCTTGGCGAAGTGGAGTTAGGTTTATTTAGGAGTTTGTCTATTCAAGCATCATCATTGCTTCATTGACCTTAGATTAGATCCCTTGAACCTTTATCTTTTGTCTTTTCTTTATCATTGATACATCATCCACACTAAAAGGGAGAAATAAGCTGAATGTATGAAGATGTCTTTGTAAGTCCCTTTGTGATTATCAACAAGATCACATGTAATCACTGAGTTAACCCACCATAAGTCATAGGAAAAGGAACCTTGGAGTCACTTCACTGGATCACATAGTTCAGCGTTTGAACAGCTTTATTCAAGAGAGTGGGATACTCTAGTGTTTTACTCTATTGTTGACTTGTCTAAAAACAACCATCAACATTTTTGGCGCTAGGAGGGCTTGACCTGGATATTCTTCATTTCAAGTAGGGCAACTAGATACTCTGAAGTTGTGGATTGATATTCCAAAAAATACAAAAAAAGTAGAAATTTTCTGAAAAAATACAAAAAAAAAATAGAAAGTTCAAAATCCAAAAAAATAAAAAAATACATAAAGAATCAGAAGATGGAGTTCTCAACCATGGATTCTAGTTTGAATATGCGGCAAGTTGTTGGCTATGACCCTGCGAATTCAACTCCAGTTGTTCTCCAGCTATGGTGGTCATTGAATGAGTGTCTTGGTGGCAAGAGTTTGAAGGACTTCGAGTACAAGTATGGATGTCATATTCATAATACAAATAATCATAGAGAAACAGATTGTATAACATTCTTATCGAGGATGGATTTAGCGGTGCAGAAGAAAATTTCATTCTACAAGTACATGAGCTAGTGGTATTTTCAAAGAGAGATCCTAAAGCTCCTGTTGATGGCGAAGCATTCAAGAATTTGAAAGAGAAAGTCAAGAAAGAATTAAAGAATGTTAAGGATTTAAGTGTTGACGACATATTGCTTTCTAGAAATTGGTGTAGGGTGCATGATACAGATCATTTGGAATATACTTGTGAGAAATGTTGGGAAGCAATTCATCAAGCCATGCAGGAAGTAGAAGTTGGTGTACCTATTGAAGAAGTCTTCACTACAAAGAACCGTGATGAGCAATGTACCAGTGAGAAGGAATATGAATACGAGTTTATCACTCCTGAAGAGATAGAAGCATTTGGACAAAGGTTATCAAAAGCATTAAAGGATTGTAAACAAGGTTTAGAAGATGGTAGAGCACTTGAAGCGGCAATTAAGGTAGAAAGAAGTTCAAGCTTGTGGCAGGAACCTGAATTTGATGAAGATATGTTTCTTGAGGAATATGCATCTACACTACATCAACAGATCCTTGAGAATGAGTTGCAAGAAGTACAGAGAACATTGTTAGAAGATCATTAGTTGGAAGCTTTGCAAAGAAATCTAGAAGTTATCATTCAAGAGTATGTTGATGAAGAGCCTGTGAATAGACAAGAGCAATTCGGGTCGACGCTCGACACTTCTATCATTATACAAGAAGATATATTGCCGAAGAAAAGAATAACAATTGAAGAACATGCTGCTGCTATGGACGCTGAGATCAAGAAGCTGTTGACACCTTTGCTGGAGATCACGAAGGAGCTGGATAGTGAGATCATGCACTACGAAGACGACAAGAAGTTCATCTACCATCAGTGGCGACCTCCTGACGAATGCTCAGAGCATGATCGAATGATTGGTAGGCCATGTCTCATTGAAAACGACAAACATCAGGTTGTATCTTTCCCTTCTATTGATTCGAGAAATTTTCAATTTTAACATCATGAACTTCTAATTGATAGCATTGATAGCACAGAGACATCAGAAGGTATGTAGAGCAGTGTATCGTATGTCAGAAGGCCAAGGGAACCACTTCAAATGCAAGACTGTACCAACCTTTGCCCATTCCTTCCAGGCCATGGGAATGTGTAAGTATGGACTTTGTGGTTGGTTTGCCTAAGACTAAGACTGGTTATGATAGCATATATGTAGTTGTGCACAGGTTTAGCAAGATGAGCCATTTCATTCCATGTAAAGTGACTCATGATGCCAGTCATATAGCACACTTGTTTTTCAGAGAAGAGATAAGGATTCATGGACTTCTAGCAAGCATTGTGTCTGACAAAGATGCTAAGTTCATGGGGCATTTCTGGAAAACTTTGTGGCAAAGATTAGGGACAAATTTATCTTTCAGCTCAACATACCATCCACAAACAGATGGTCAGACAAAGGTGGTGAACAGGACACTGGGTAACCTGTTAAGATGTATAACCAAGGAATATGGGCAGAGCTGGGATCAAGTCATTCATCAGGCAGAATTTGTCTATAATGACAGTGTGAATAGGACTACTGGTAAGAGTCCATTCAAAATAGTCTATGGAATGCACCCCAGAGGTGTATGTGAGCTCAGGAATATGGGAAATACGGAGAACAGAAGTGGTCATGTAGAGGATTTTGCACAATCCATGAAAGAAGTACATGAACAGGTGAAGAAAACCTTGACAGAAAACACACAGAAGATCAAGGACAGAGTAGATGCCCACAAGAAGGACATCCAGTTTGAAGTTGGTGATCTGGTTATGGTGCACTTGAACAAAGCCAGACTGCAGAAAGGAATGCCAACCAAATTGCAAATGCAAAGAATTGGTCCTTGCAAAATCCTGAACAAGTATGGTAACAATGCATACAGGATTGAATTGCCAGAAGACCTGGCAATCTCACCAGTGTTTAATGTTCAAGACCTGGTGAAATACAAGGGTCCTCAGTCAGCAGCAAATGGATCCATTTCAGAGAAGGAACAGACAGTCAAAAATGTGACTTTGCCACCAAAACCCATACTACAGGCAGAGAGAATACTGGATTGTAGGGTACAGAAGCAGACTAGACATGGCGTCTACATGGAGCATTTGGTCAAATGGAAGCAGTTGCCTGAGGCAGAAGCTACCTGGGTTGCAAAGTCATAATTCAAAAAGAGGGGCATTGATTTTGCCTCATTGTCACCGGAGGTGACTTGACTTCTTCCCCACAGGGGGAGTATGGTGCAGGAGCACCACGGGCTTGGAGCCCATGTATATATTCTTTTTGCATTTTGGTGTGATGTTGTGAATTTTCAAATAGGACAGAGCGGGAACATGCATGTCGGTGTGAGAAAGGCTATCGGGATGACCAAGTTTGCATTGATCCGACAATAGTGATCTCACCGATCGGGGTGATGAACATCAAGCATCACCGATGGGTAGTTCATCGGTGTATCGGTGAGGGAAGTTTTTTTGTGGCCGAAGGCAATGTCTCACCGATAGGGATGTTATCGGCATGTCGGCGGGAGAAATGGAGACACTACCGATAGAGGCAATCTTGCCGATGGAGAAGTTGTATGTGGATTTCGACGTGAGGTTGTGATATCGGAGAACAAGTGTAAAGTTTGAACGATAGACATTGTCTGGGCGGTGGAAAGTCTTAGAGATTCAAAGGCATCGGTGTGAGGTTACATATCGGAAGGCGAGGAGAAACTTTCACCGACAGCATAAGTCATAGCAATAGGAAGCATCGGGAGAAGTTGGAAGGTCTGGCCGACAGAAGAGAGTCAAAGATCATCGGGGTGATAACAAGCGTCGGAGTAATATTTCCAAAGGAGCCCGATAATACTAAGTTTGGCCGATGAGCATAAAGATCTCGGGGAGAGATAAGTCATCGGGGAGAAAAAATGTGGGAAGGCCGATAAGGTAGGTCAGGCCGATAAAGAAAGTAAGTTTGATTTCGGTGAGAAAATAGAGATATCTTGCCGATAGGAAAGTGAATACATGTTTTGACACTGTATGGTCCGACAAGCACGAATGGAAGTCATCGGGGTAAGTTAGTGCATCGGGAGATAGACCGAAGGCTACACCGATGGTGTAAGTCTGAGCGACGGAAGTCTATGAAGTCAAAGGCGACATCGGCAAAACTTATACTATCGGCCGATAAAGATTTAGACTCACCGATAGAGGGTGGTCACACCGATGGAGCGATAGCATAGAGTTGAACCGGGGCAGTTAGAATATGAACCGGTCTGAGAACTGAAACGTCCTGTAACGGACATGTGATAACTATAAGATGCAGAATTCTCTCTGTAAGGGGTCACAAGGGTAGAAGATTTTGATTTGAGAAGCATTTTGATGTAAGAACAATTTTGAATAAAAATCCAATTCAGTAGTTCGACCAGTATTGTATTTTTGTACAGTTTTCAGTTTGTTATTATGAGGTAGATTAGTCGTTTTCTTTTCTGAAATTTTGTTCTCTTTTGCAAACCATGACTCTGTCTTGATGTCCCTCAAGTTCCTCTGTACAGTATGGAGGCCATCAAATAGAGCCATGCCTTTTGTTTGTTTTTCTTTTGTGGGATGGTTGGATTGTCGACTAGAGGCAATGCATGCTTGTTCTAGGCGAGCTCAGTAAGGAGTCCGGCTAGATAGACAAGTAGGAAAATAGACTTGCAGGGGTGGAAAACAGAGAGGGAGAAAGTGAGCACCAAGCAGTCAAGACCCTTGAACAAAGAGAAGGGTGGACAACGGGCTCAGAAAAGTTATGTGCCCTTGAGGCAGTATCTTGGAAGTAGTGAGGACAAGGAATGTGTCCCACACCAAGTAGAGTGATAGGATTTTCCATCTCTGCAAAGAGTTGAGGAGTTTAGCAGACATTTTTGTGTAGAAAGATGTCATGAGCACTTGAATTGGTAGAAAGGCTAGAGCTGTCCAGAGTCTTGAATTGATTCAAGATAGGTAGAATTGACATTCTAGAGTCCCTCCCTATCAAATGAGTCGACTGTTCGTCGGTTCTGCGTCGTTAGAACAGCGTTAAAAACCTAAAAACGAGCTCCAGCAGATGAACTTCCTCTGTTGATGACTTCAGAGCTCATGCTTTGCCCTCCGAAAAAGCAGAAATGACCCAGTAGAGAAAACTTGGTCGTTTGCAAATTCCGTTTGGACCACGCTGATCGTGAAGCAAAATCGACCAATGAGAATCAAGCGCGACACCTGAGTCGGAGATTCTATTTTTAGAAAGTTTTGTTAGCATCCATCTCTCAGAAAACCCAGAAAACCTAATTTGACGTCTATTTTTAGAAATTTTGCTTTTTGACTTTTTGACGAAAAATTTTCTAGACTTGTTCAAAATGCCTTAATAAAGCAAAAATTTTGATTGGGTACAACACACCTTTGGCTTTGTTTCTTCCTATGGGGAGGAACATTGTTCAACGATCATGGACCATCTTTCGTATCCAGTTTCAAGCATCAACCATTGGCATAGTTGACTACTTTTGGGGAGGCTACATAGTCTCTCTTTTCCTCTCTATTTTGGAAGGGACTTTTTCCTTGCATGGGATTCTTTATTGTGTGGAGTTTATTTCTTTTTCTCTCTTTTGTGGAGGAGTTTTGTCCTACTGGGTTTTCTCCTTTTCCTCGTTTGTGAGAGATTTTGTTTGTATATGGGTACCTAACATCGCCTTATAGCCGGGACCCATCATTGCATCTTTGCATATTTTCACATTCTCCCTAAGTTGCACTTAAGGGGGGGTGTTAGTGTGAACGGGGTTCTTTATCTAACTAGTTCATTTCCTAGCTAGTAATCCGTTTAGGTCCTTTTCACACTAAGTTTACTTAAGTACTTTTTCACTTTATCCCATATTGGTTGTGTTTTTACTCTCTTGGGTGGTATTTTCAAGAAAGATCATTTTGTAACTCCCAGAGGCTTTTAAAAAGGGAGTGATAGCTCATTTGGAGGGCATGCTTGGATTTGTATTGTTACTCTGTTGGATTGAACCTACGTGTTCTTCCATTTTTTCTCCCTTCTTGTGGACGGAAACCCACTCGAAGAAGATCAGTTTCAATAGTGAGATATCTACCGTAGCTAGTAATGGTGGTTTCTACTTCAGGGTGTCACATAGAGCTAATCAGACATTGATAGTTTTGTGGTGTTATGCATTGTAATCCAATTTAAATTGATGAAAGTAGTTTGGAGTTTTAATAGAAGCTGAAGTTATACTTTGTTTTTTTGTTGTGAGTCTTTATTCAGCTTGTCGTACTGTGCTGGGCCGTACAGGCAGCCTGGTACGTTGGATAGTGAAAATCAATATTGATACATTTGGAGTTCTTATCTGTTGTTATGCTCTTGTGGGGTCTAGGCGTTACCATTCCAAGAGATTTCAATTGGTTTCATTGCATTTTGTATACTATATGAAGGATTCCGTACATGCTGATATGGGTTGATCCTCAAAATTAATTCTCAACTTCTTTGACTTTTGAGTTGGTTGCTATGTCATTGTAATGCTAAGAGGATCATTTTGAGACCAATTTAAAATATTTTGATGTAGTGTATGAATTATAGGGAGCATCCGTACATCATGATGTCCGTACTTGCTACTTGCTGAAATTTGAAAATAAAAATTATTGAAGTAATGTTTTGATTTAATACTTTTTGCATTGCCATTGTGTATCCTAGGTGTCACCTTCCTTGGCATTTTTAGGAGTTTTAGAGCAAGAACCGAATTTAGTGATCATCCGTACCATTTTGGCAATCCGTACTGGGCAGAGTGATATGATTGAAAGTTTTGGGATCTTGTCTAGTGTTGGTTTTAGAAGTTTGCAGAGTTCTCAGCAAGTGTAATCGCCTCCATCTGTAATTTTCTTGAAGAAGTTAATACACAAATGAATTTATAGCTGGATGTTGTACCTGCCTGAGCCGTATGGCCATTGAAGGGTCTATTTTATCTTTGAGATCTCAGTGATAATCTTATATGCCTATTGGAAGGTCTAATCCATAAGTTTGATATTAAAGCAAACATCCATCATAATTTATCCTGGTTTGAGGAGTTTCCTTTTTCTTATGCATGATGTCCCTTGCTGCTAGGTGCCGTACAGTCAAGAGGCTGAATGTTTAAATGATTGATTTATAAACTTTGGTGGTCTGTCTCTATGATCAGTAGTAGTAATCTATTTGGATGTGATTCCTTAAGTTCTTGTTGCAAGCATTTGTGAGATAGATGTATCTCTGAGAACTATGTTCATTCTAATCAGTACGGTGAATGGCAGCATATCAATCTTAGTGTTCTAATGCAGTAACAGTCTGGTTTCTTTATGATAATCTTTCAATCAGCTGTGGTGTGCTTTATATGTAAGATTGTCATGCTACAAGCTGTCATACAACTCAGAAAAGAACAGTCTTGTATCTCAATCTTAAATCAGTAGGGGTTCAAGATGCTTCATCTGATATGGACAGCATAATAACTCAAGTTAGGAGAATTTAACAATTTGTGCAGGGTGTTACTCATGTTGCTTAATCTTTTATTGGTTGTTTGATGATCACCTAAGATCATTCTAATATTCATGCCCTTTAATGCATTGTTGTGATTGCTTCTTATTTGCAAATCTCACTAAATAACCCCTGGATGGTTATACCGCCAGTGTGGGCAAATTGGTTTCTCTTTCTGGTGAATTCCCACTGAATAAGTGGATGGCTTTGTAATTCTTCATATTGCTCCAATTCTGAATCTGCATACTTAGGAAGTTGTCCTAAGTTAAAATCTTCTTGGATTAAATCAAGCTCTTCAATCACCAACTTGATTTCATTTGCCAATACAATATTTTCTTGCTCCCTTAATTGATGTGCAACTTCAAATTGATTTTCAACTTCTAAGAGAGCCCTTTCAGTAAACTCCAAAGAAGTCATAGTTGTCTTAAGCTCAGATGTGAGCTTATCAACCTCTACCTCTTTTCTTCTCAAAACATCACTGGTATGATCAGCAAACTTAATGACATGATCACGATCAGAAAGAAGATTCAAGTAATCTGATTTTAGTGTTTCTAAAACCCCTTTGACAACATGCCAATCCTCAAGTGAAGATCCTTCTTCCATACCCTTCTGTCTCTTCACAACTTGTGCCTTCCAAAAGTCTTCAACAAACTTATGGGTGCTGTCCAAATGTGTTAAAACTTGTACAATCTTATCTTTTGTGACTAACGGCTGAATTTTCAATTCCAAATCAGCAACACACAACAAACTTTCTGTTATATCTTTAAAGGCATGACTCTTGAAATTAGTTGCTTTTAAGTTGTCTTCTTCATGACCATTCAGTCCCATAAAAGTTGTCTCCTCTTCACTGTCACTTTGATCAAAGATTATGGCAAGTCCATCTTCAAGCATAGAGTCATCCTTAAGGGCTGATTTAACATCTTCAACAAACTCCACATCATTATGCTCTACCACTACACCTTCAGAAATGACAATTGGTCCTACAGTTTGCATAGGATATTCCCATGTGAAATCAGCATTACCTTCTTCAGGATGATGAAAATGCTCAACATTAAGGGCTGTTCCCCAATTTTCAGCAGCTTCAATTTCTTTACCAGCTGTAATATCTTTATTATCCATGTCTTCAACAAAGCATTTTGCTGGTAACAACATAGGCTTGCATGAAGAATCACCATCTAGCATTTTGTTAATCATTTTCATCTCTACTTCGAGAGAAAAATAATCTTCAAAATCTTCAACCCCTTCATCAAATCTAGGACTTGCAAAATCTTCTTTTTCCTTTTTACTAATTTCAGCAGAAGAATTCCAACCTTCAATTTCATCCATTGCCATTGGATTTCTAACCAACACATTTGAAAATTCATCATACTCTTTTGTGTCTTCAAGGTCAACAAGATTCTCACAAGCTTCACTAACTTGCTCCAAAGAAAATGCCTTGTCATCTCCATCAAACACATCAGAAATTTCTTTCCCATCAGCTTGTTCCATCCTTGTGCAATCATCATCTTCCCACTTTGGCAAATAAGGTCTTAATTTGTCTTCACATTGACTCAACACCATTTCAGCTAATACTTGTTCTATTGATAAGGATTCTTGATCATTCTTGCTTAGATTAGCCAATAAAATAGACAAGAGGGGCTGAGATACCTCATCACTCTCATTAATGATCAGGGACATAAGGACTTGCATGGCTGTTATAACTTGGTCTTCATGAAACATGCTAATGGTAACAAAGAAATAATGAAATAGTTGCAGAATCTCTTCTTCACATTCCATATCTAGCATGATGTTCCCAAAACCAAAATTTGCAACAATTCCAAGTATTTCAGCTCTCTTTACAAAGGAAGGACTTTCTATATTAGCCAATCAACTGAAACTTTCAATAATCATTTGAAACATTTCCTTCATTATGGCTTTTTTGTAAGGAACTTCAGGAGCGGTGAATCTTGTGATCTCACATAGACAAAGAGTGATTGCAAGTCTTACATCTTCAAGAGGATGTTTCATCAGCTTTGGTTGAACCAAAGCAATCATTAATGGCTTCAAAGCCCACTTCAAATTCCTACACTCTGATTGTTTGATCTTGGTCAAATGACTCTCAACTTCTCCCAACTTGCTGAGGAGTGTATACTTAGACATGTGCAACAGCTCCAATTCATCTCCTAATGCAAATAGCGAGATTCCCGTTACTCCTTTCTGCAAGTTACTAGGTTGGTCATATATGAAAAAATCCTTGAAGTGCTTAGAAAGTGGACTTCTACTTTGATCCTCTCTTGACACAGTCTTCTTCCGAGACAAAGTTGTATCCATCCTGACAGGTGATAATAAATTCATCAAACCACTGAAATTTTCTGACAACCTACTGGAACTTTTGAACATGCACTCTACACAAAGCTATCACCCAACAAGCTGGCAGGCGAAAACTTAGCTCTGATACCATTGTAAGATGCTACCCGAATTTTTTCAAAATGGCATACAATGATAACAATGTTAGCTCAAATGCATAAACCAACTAAATGCCTCACTTTCTGATCACCCAGATCCCAGAATGGGCAAGGTGAGAGCATACGGTGATGTTGGCTTGCAATGAACAACAATGCAACAAGAATATTCAATTCATCCGCTACGGCGGGCATCCATGTATCGTGGGAATTCACCACTTTATCAGTGGGTGTGAAATAGACATGACAAGATTACAAAGCCATCCACTTGTTCAGTGGGAATTCACCACTTGTCCAATGGGTAGAAATGTAAAGAAAGAGAAACCAATTTGCCCACACTAGCGATATAACCATCTAAGGGTTATTTAGTGAGATTTGCAAATAAGAAGCAATTACAACAATGCATTAAAGGGCATGAATATTAGAATGATCTCATGTGATCATCAAACAGCCAATAAAAGATTAAGCAACATGAGTAACACCCCGCACAAATTGTTAAATTCTCCTAACTTGAGTGATTATGCTGTCCATATCAGATGAAGCATCTTGAACCCCTGCTGATTCAAAACTGAGATACAGGACTGTTCTTTTCTGAGTTGTATGACAGCCTGTAGCATGACAATCTTACATATAAAGCACACCAAACCCAACACCACAGCTGATTGAAAGATTATCATAAAGAAACCAGACTGTTACTGCATTAGAACACTAAGATTGATATGCTGCCATTCACCGTACTGATTAGAATGAACATAGTTCTCAGAGATACATCTATCTCACAAATGCTTGTAGCAAGAACTTAAGGAATCACATCCAAATAGATTACTACTGCTGATCACATAGACAGACCACCAAAGTTTATAAATCAATCATTTAAACATTCAGCCTCTTGACTGTACGGCACCTAGCAGCAAGGGACATCATGCATAAGAAAAAAGGAAACTCCTCAAACCAGGATAAATTATGATGGATGTTTGCTTTAATATCAAACTTATGGATTAGACCTTCCAATAGGCATATAAGATTATCACTGAGATCTCAAAGATAAAACAAACCCTTCAATGGTCGTACGGCTCAGGCAGGTACGACATCTAGCTATAAATTCATTTGTGTTTTAACTTCTTCAAGAGAATTACAGATGGAGGCGATTACACTTGCTAATAACTCTGCAAACTTCTAAAACCAACACTAGACAAGATCCCAAAACTTTCAATCATATCACTCTGCCCAGTATGGACTGCCAAAATGGTACGGATGATCACTAAATTCAGTTCTTGCTTTAAAACTCCTAAAAATGCCAAGGAAGGTGACGCCTAGGATACACAATGGCAATGCAAAAAGTATTAAATCAAAACATTACTTCAATAATTTTTATTTTCAAATTTCAGCAAGTAGCAAGTATGGATATCATGATGTACAGATGCTCCCCATAATTCATACACTGCATCAAAATATCTTAAATTGGTCTCAAAATGATCCTCTTAGCATTACAATGACATAGCAACCAACTCAAAAGTCAAATAAGTTGAGAATTAATTTTGAGGAGGATTGACCCATATCAGCATGTATGGCAAGCAATGTACGGAATCCTTCATATAGTATACAAAATGCAATGAAACCAATTGAAATCTCTTGGAATGGTAACACGTAGACCCCACAAGAGCATAACAACAGATAAGAACTCCAAATGTATCAATATTGATTTTCCCTATCCAACGTACCAGGCTGCCTGTACGGCCGAGCACAGTACGGCAAGCTGAATAAAAACTCACAACAAAAAGACAAAGTATAACTTCAACTTCTATTAAAACTCCAAACTACTTTCATCAATGCAAATTGGATTACAATGCATAACACCACAAAACTATCAATGTCTGATCAACTCTATGTGATTCCCTGAAGTAGAAACCACCATTACTAGGTAGGGTAGATATCTCACTACCGAAACTGATCTTCTTCGAGTGGGTTTCCGTCCACAAGAAGGGAGAAAAAACAAAATAACACGCAGGTTCAATCGAACAAAGTAACAATACAAATCCAAGCATGCCCTCCAAATGAGCTATCACTCCCTTTTTAAAAGCCTCTGGGAGTTACAAAATGATCTTTCTTGAAAATAGAACCTTTTCTCCTCCCACTTATAAAATATTTCTATTTCCAAGTTATGTGCACACTTTAAGTGACTAGGGAATAATAAATAAAACATTTCCTTTTTCCCCTCAAGACATAACATTAAGTCACTTTAAATAATCCAACCTTATACTTTAGTGCACAATAAATAATTAAAATGCCCTGTTTAATTATCAAATTAAATAAACTCCTTATAACTCCAAATTTGATAATTAAACCGGACCAATATCTTCTGACAAATAACTTCAACCATCCATGACAAAATTGCAGACTTGAGATACCCACAATTGCTCTGCAGATAGAATTATGATCCCTCCATGTCGGATAGCCTTCGTGGGATTAAGAACAGCATAATGCACACAAAATTCAATGTGCCAAAAAAGGGACATTACAAGGTGCCAGCTACTTTTGACATGGTTGTATCATATGAAATCATTCCATGAATTCAGAATGCACATCAACAAAAACATGGGGTAAGCTAAACAAGTTTTACAAGATATCAAACAAGACAAAGAAGCTTTATAAGAAGAACCAATTGTATAATGTAAAAATTGAACATATGCCATAATCTGATTTTTTGTTGAAAACATATGCACCAAAATACTTAGTCTTCTTTGATTGATTCACTCAATCAAATCTGCTTGTTTGGCTGGGACTGTTAGCATTCTAAAGTGTGCTTCTTCATTTCACTGTCCTTAGCTCGCCAATATATTCTTTCGCAGCTCCAAGTTGCAGTCACCATCATCTGAAACTAATTCATCTCAACCTCGAACCATATACGATACTGATCAATCTACAAAAATTGTTAGTTTGAAAGACTGGACCAAGACACGACACGACACCTTGACCACTTGATGGGAAACAACTATGGATTTAGATTTTGATACACAATTGATAACAAATTGATGACAAAAAATGGGTATCAAGTGGTACCAACATTGAGTTTTGGATGGGTACAACACAGCACGAATGGCAATATTTTGTATTACAAAAAAGCATCTGCTGTAGCTGTTAGCAACACTGATAAACAAAATGTTCTAAACAAATACTAGTTAAGATTAAGAGGTGCAAATAAAAGAGGCCTTTCAAATACATGGCATGATTATCTCACATGAGAAAAATATTAAGGTAATAATACTAATAAGATTTCTTACATTTTCAACTTTGTAAGATGTTGCCATCACACAAAAAGTGTTAGATCGTACAGCATATTGATATAAATAGGACTTGAAAGCAACGAATTTGATAATTTTACACTGCATGTCCTTCCAGAAAAAGCCATTTAATTTCAAACAATTATTGCAAACACACAACTACTAGAAAATAAAAGACATTTCATATACTAATCCCGATTCTTCTCGGATCATACAATTTTCGTATTTGTACTAATCTTGATTCTTCTCCTGCCATACAATTTTTGTATTGGCACAAATACATACCTCTCAAGATCACCATCATGTCCTTCCCATGGCCTTGTAAAATCCTCTTGTTCAGAAATAAAGCCAGAAACCAGGATGCAAACTGCTAGACGCTGTAAAAAGGTTCAGATCATTGCATGAGGTTCCACAACTTCTTATGAAGACATAAATATCTAGAGTAGACCATAGCTCAGAGACTTCCAATTTCATTGAAAAAGCCTAAAAAGACAATTTGATATATTTTCAACTATAAAGATGTGCTTGAAAAGGAAACCATAGCATTAAGAAAAATATCTCACTCCTTGTTGATGATTTTCTCCAATGGCTTCAAATTCAAATTCTTCAACGCCGCCTGTTCTCCTTGCCATTTTGGTCCCCGAAAGGCCAGCTCCAGCAGCTGCAGATGGTTGTTCCAAGATCAAAAAGATTGACAAAGTGTTAAGAATGTGTAGCCATTCACAAAATTGTACAGAAACTGTAATTATTTGTCCTTTCCAATAACAATTATGATCGCATGAGTTAAAATTTTCAACCTAGTTTCCAGTTTATATTTTCCCACTTATAACCGCTTAATAAAGATGTGCTTTACGTCAGCTGACTGCCTGTTGCCTAACTATTATTGATATTTTATTAAGACAACCTTAATAGATGCATTTGTCTCCAATGCCTCAAAGGTCTACCAAAGCCAACAACTAAATCTTTCCTACTCACAAACCTCAGTTGGCATGATGTTTATCCAAGGAGATTCCTCTTGGTGTCAGTATTATTTTATCTTGTTTCTTCTACACATATATTAACAAAATCACTTGATAAGCTTATACTTTTCTATATTTCTTTTGCTCCAAATAAATTCATTCCCTTGTACTCACTATGAATCTCAAAATCAATATTCTTATAAGGAACATACCTCTTGTAAGCCTGAAATACACATTTCTCCATCACCTAGTATGATTTATTAAGCATAGCTTCCATGGGGATAACTTTAGTCTAATTAAATCTTCTGAGATGACTTTCAAACATTTTTCTGTGAATTGCCTTTTGTAATATCCCTTCTATGATACTTGCTAAAATTCTGATTGTTAAATGAACTCTGATATGATTTTCTAAAACTTGCAATGAAATCCCAAACTTCCAATGCTTTATTAACTTCTTCAATGATGGCAAACACAAATGTTTATTCACTGTCCTTTATCACAGTCAAGTATTATTTTATATCAGACTTAGATACATGCATGAAAAGTCGGCAAAATGGCATCCAAACCCTATACAAATGTTGTCTAAACAATCAAGGATGATTGTTTAATGATCCCAGCTAATAATGAACCATGAATCACCAACACATGCCACTGAATGTATGACTGATATGACTGATTTTATGACTGATAAAATGCTGATAACACTGATAACTGCCCTGCCAATAACAAATTGATGAATGCAAGCTAAAAGCACCTTCAAATAGCACAAAATGCAAATCAGTAGGACTGAAATTGTGTCCAATTGTCCTGTACCACCATATGTCTTCAAGCTGATATGATTTTAGCTTCTAACTCAGACTTAATCAGACCTGTAGCTTGCTGTAGCAGACCTGTAGCATGCTGGTATGAGCCTAGATATCACAAAATTACTTTCAATCGCTCCAATAGTTGATAATGGATACCTTGGTTGATCTCCAATATGACCAAGGGTTGCAATATCATATAAACTTCATTCCAACTCTCACTAAACCTGCAAACATTAAGCTCTAATGGTGAATACTGATTGCATCCACCTCTCAAAATGGGAATGGGGCCATCACCAAACCCTAATTATCAAGGGATCATCACCTTGATTGGACTGAAATTTGTCTTCAGCCAAGAGATAAACTCAATATGCAAAAACCAAGTCAAAAAAACATGATTTCAAATGACTCCCAGCTGCTCCTTACAAAGCCCTCACTCCAAATAGGTCTAGCCTAACTTTATTAAATGAAAGTTCTTGTGTACACAATCACTTATTAAATGACGGTTTTTATGTACACAATCACTTAACTTTATTAAATGATTGTTTTGTGTACACAATCACTTAACTTTATTAAATGATTGTTCTTGTGTACACAATCACTTAACTTTATTCAATAATTGTTTTTGTGTACACAATTACACTTTATTTTATAAAGTGTTTTAAATTGACTTAAGTAACTTAATAAAATATTAATTTTATAAAATTAATTTACAATTAGAACCCTTTAAGTTACTTGCAAAATGGGGACATTACACCTTTGCATGGGAAGGTTGAGAGTGTCCCAGATCAGGTCTATAAGAGTTTCACATAATAGGATTCAACCAGGTTATCTTGGTTTACATGAGTTATATTTACGAAATAATTTAGCGCCAAAGTGGAGAAAGAGGGAAAGGTCAGTGACATTAGACAATGTGAAATATACAATTAACCTGAAACTCTCATATACTCACAGAGACAGTTTAGTATGTACATAGGTAGAATTACCAAGTACTTTGCAACTCTATGAAGTGGCGGTTAAGCCACATGTCCAGAAACGGTCCATAATGCCCAAAAACACTTTGAATTTCACTTCTTTCCAAATTCTGGTGACTTTTGAGATTCCTAATGGGTCTGTACAAGGTTATTTAGTCTATTGTGAACACCCAAGAGGCAGGAGGAATGGGAATTGTAGTGAATTACAAGAAATCTAAACTGACTGTCAAAGAAAAACAAAAAAAATTGAAACATAAACTGAGTTTCAGAATATAAGAACCCTGTCTAAATCTGAACTGAAAATAAGCCTACTGTCTTGAAATTTCTGATTTGTTTTTTTCAAGTTTTGCTTAGGGTTTTGATGTTTGTTTTCACCAATGTGTTTGATATGATTTGTAGATGGAAAGGTTGCAATATGACATTCAAACAACATGCAATGATGACTGAAATTAATCAAAACAGCTCACATAGATACACAAAAACATAATAGAACATACCCGGATGAATGATCGGCCACTTTATTTGAATTGATGTTGGCTGATTACAAAAGATGAAGGTCTAATTTTTATATCAGACTTACATATGCTTGCATGAGTGATCAACTCATGAACCAAACCAACCTACAATGATATAACAATGAAGCAACGAAGTCCTCCAATGCTGGCTGCCTTAGAAAAGAACTATCCGGATGATGAATGAAGCCAAAATCAAAATGCATGGACTGATTTGCAAACTGTATCTGCTGATATGAGATCTGAAGCATAAACCCTAACAAAAACATGGTGGAAACTCCACCAAACCCTAGCCCAATGATGTTAGATTGAAGCGCTATCCACGTATGATGAAAATATGTCAAACCTGTTGATGTGTTTTTTATGCACAAGGCAACATGCAGAATAAAATACTAAGTATTCTATCCTCTCTTGAACAAAGTCTCTCAAAGGCTAAACTATGTGATCCAGTGAGACAACTCCAAGGTTCATTATTCATGATTTGCAATGGATAGATTCAGTAGTTTGATGTGATATGTTGTTAACACAAAGGGACTTACGCTGAATTTACTTCTCAATTCACCTGATTCATTACTCCTTTTCATAGAAAGAAACCTCCTAGTTCCACTCTACAAAGAAAATGCAAAAAGGTCAAGGGTTTAGAGAGGATTTACTCTACTTCTAAGTAAAATAATACAATGAATGACGCCAAGATAGATAAATTCCTTATAACAAGCTCCACTGCGCCATGATGAATTCAACAACTATGTAGAACAAGTGCAATCTCCCAAGGATGACCAAGGATTTTCATATTGCAAACACACATTCAAGTACCCACAGCTGACGCAACTCAAACAAGCATCGACAATCGAACTATTGAAATAAGTTGAGGTTCAGACTAACTTTGCACAATGACTTGCCAACGACAAACCATCAAAAGTATGAACCTAGGAATTCATCAAATATCTTCACAATGCATTCACTATATCAATGAACTTTCTAATCTACTCTACTTCTACTTGGAAACACATCTGGATTATCTTCGAGAAATAAGAAACCATGCCACGTTCCAAAACAACACAATTGTCACCAAGCTTCAATGAGAAATGTTAATCTTGGAAGTGATTACAACAATTTCAAGTTCTCTCGAACAACTTTCAAAGAGCTTCCTCTACTCTACTCCTGCTCCACTTGCTATTCTACTCTCTCCTACAGCAATAATAATATATATATGATTGCAAATGAGGCGAATGAGCCTTTTTATAGTCCTCAAAATAAAATAAAGGGCCAAGATCGATTTGAGCAACCGATGGCCAAGATTTTGCCACATCAACAATTAGTTACAACAACTAACTATTTTTAGTAAAAAAGAAAAAGTTGACACAATCCGTGTACATAAAAACCCGAAGGCAATGAAGGCATGTTTCCCAAGGTGATAAGCATGACATGTTGGAATCTCTGGGAATCTTCTAGATAGGGCACCATCTTTCTCTTGGACTTTCTTGCATATACGTTGAACATGGACGTGATGACGTGGCGAGAAATGATTTGCTAATGATGTATGAACACCACTTGAGCATTTTGAGCAAATTTGCTTGATTTTCAATACTTTTTCGTGCTTCTTGATGCATTTTCCCAAATTTTATCTTCTTTTCCTGGATGAGTCTCGAAACTGGATTCTCACTTCTCTGGAACTTTCAACATGGAACTTGGGAATCTTGTCCTTGTTCTTCACTCCTTGTTGTTGTCTTTGCATTCCTTAGTGTAATTTTGGATTTCTTGATAATCTTGCTCATTCGACTAACTTTTCTTGTGATGTTTGTGTAGGATTCTAACACTAGATTGTTGAAGTAGAGGAGATGACTTGGGTGTGAATTCCTGGAGTAGACCTCATGATGTTTTCTCTTGATCTTCTTCTGGTGCATGAAATGGAAGGCTCTTGAATTCGAACATGGAAATGATCTTTTGGATGCTCGGATGGTGAAACTTGCAAGATGGATGATGAAGTTCTTCTCTCACTCCAGCGATGAAGTTCTCCTTTGGAAGCAAGATGATGGTGAACTCGATGATGTCTTGATGAAGTGCAGTAGAACCCTCTTCATTCCGGTCTTCTTTGGATGCAAGGTGATGAGCTTGATGATGTCTCGATCATCCGGATTCTCACACACCTGCAACATGAAAATTCACAAGTCATAGTATTTGATCATGGAAGCATCATGTTAAGTTATTTTACCTTTATGCATGAGGAAAAATTGAAAGCCAATGTTGAAATTTCACAAAATTTCCAAGGTACATGAGGGTTGCGCAATTTCAAGTTGCACCTGGAAATTGCGATTTTTGGGCGCAAATCACCTGAAGTCATTCAGGAATGGAAGTGAAGGTCCCTGCCTGACGTATATTTCAAAATATATTTAAGTATATGTTTGTATATTGAATTTCCTACTTTAAATATTTTGAAATATACTGTCAGTATGTTTGAGATAGGTCCCGGATCCATGGGATTTAACATGCAAATTCTAGATTTTTGAGGATCCACTAGATTTCAGACTTAGTCAGTTTTCAGGAGTTCAGGACATCGGACTTAGTCAAATTTTCAGTGTTTCAGGGACATGTGTCAGGGTGAAAGCATATGGATTCCTCAATTGAATATTCATCCCTTACGCAATTTCTTCAATCACTTCATGGATTTGAGCAAGAACTTGGCAAGACTTGGACAAATCAATACTACCAAACCTACAAACTCAAAGAAAACCAAAACACTAAAGCAAAACTAAGACAGAAAGCGAAAAAAAAGGGTGCGTCCCCATTTGCAATGGGCGATGTGTGAAAACATCACAACAAAACCCACTTCAAAACAAGGTTGGCTATGCATCGATCTGAGGTCTGATAAGAAGTCATTCCTTAAGTTGTCAGAGAAGTGGCTGCTAAGGCTTATGTCACTTCAACCTATGAGTCTTAATGACTTGTAGTAGAAATTTTCAAAAGTGTGAGAACATTGTGAGAGTTTGTATGGTGTAGGACAATTCTGTTTATTGCAAAAAGAGTCCTTGAAGGCCTATTTGTAAGCAAGAAACCTTTAACAACTCATAAGATAGTGGCCTGAGAAGGAACAACCCCTCACTCTTCTAGAGTTTTTCCCCATTTTGGGTTTCTCTGGGGTAAATATCGATGTTATCTTTCATTCTTATTGTTGTTTTGTGTTCTTTGCTTGTAGGAACATGCTTCGTTACATTGTTATTTATGCTTGTCAACTCTAGAATATATTTTTTGGACTGTTTTTTTCCATATTTTGACACATGGAATAGCAACTTTTGCAATCAATTCACATTAATATCTGTTTTGATGAATTATGAATAACCTTAGTTTGCTAGGTTCAATGACTATAATCATTGAAGCTATGAAGCTTTACCAGGATTCACTAGGAAATAAAACAACAGCTTCCCAAACACAACAAATCAGCCTCCTATTTTCCTAATATCAGGCCATTCCCTAAAAGCAAACAAAAGAGAGAACGACACTCTATACTCCTAGAAGAGAGAGAATTTTTTTTTGGAAAAGAGTAATCCTAAGACAAAACTTCCGCAGAATGAAAACCATAGTTCCATGAAGTCTCGGAATGGGGGAATTGTTTTCAAGGACAAGGGGACCAAGGGCCTAGGTTTGGTGATGGCGGGGCACGCACGCACGCACGCACACATATTACTTGAAAATTTAATTATAAAAAAATGTATAAGGAATAACAATTGAAATTTGAAACTTTCAAATACTAGTAACTGTTGTCCTTCCGGCCAAATAGCCCAAAAATCTATGAGATTTCTAAGAGTTTCCCTTTTGAAGTGCAAGGAAAAATCCCCCAAAAAACGGCTAAGTCCAAAATCCTAAGTTTTTTCTTGTGTTTCCTGCCTTTTCGAAGTTTCGGAGTTCGGGGTTCTCCTCTTCGTCATGACATTCTTATCAGCGCAGAAGTCTGCCTTGTTTCCTTTGGAAATCTGCTTAAGTGTTTCGGGCGCCGAGGGTCGAAAGGTTTGTCTTCGTCGTCCTTTTCAGCAGGCAATAGATGGAGGGTCCGACTTCTGAAGCAAAATCAACCCAACAGGATGAAAAACATAAGGGAAAGATGAAAACTCACCTACAAGAAACTCACAAGGCTTAGGAACAAGGTCAAAAGCTCAGAAAATACAAATCAACAAGTGTCACAAAGGTGTCGAAAAGCGTCAAGAGCGAGGAGAGAGAAAATGACAAAGAGGAAACAACACAAAACAAGAAAGAAGACACATCATCAAGAGGTTTGTTGCTTCGAGGACATTATTCATGCTTACATGTACATGACAAGGATTAAAATCGTCATAGGGGTCTAGGTGGAGGCTATGCGTGATTTTTGTGATTACATATTTGCCCCCTCGGGGACGGTAGTCTACATGAAAGGTAGGTACCATTCCCGAACTAGGCCTTACTTGTCGATTTTCCCGCAATTGCACCTGCAATAACTAGTATTAGTCCGGCATTTGAATGTATCAAAACAAATAATGAAAACTGAAATGACGAACTTACCATGGATCGTTCGAGTTCGACTAGTTGTCTGCCTTTGTCGGTTAGACCCGTAGGAATGAAAGCACGCAAAACAACGCACGAAAGAGATGCATAAAAGCAAAGAACTAATCTAAAAATGCATAAATGAAACTAAGCTAAGGGCAAACAAAGCAAGTCAAATTGTGAGATTAGAGCAAAACGGTGACGGAATTGATCGTGTGAGCAGTTGTTGGAAAGATATCGTCGAGGAGATCGCAAAGATGGCCGCCTCTTCTTCAGCCACGGAGAATCGGGTACGCAAACAGTGAAAAACCCTTCTCTAAACCCTAGTTTGAAGTTTGTGAAAAATCTCTTGAAATTGTCTAATTTTGTCAATTCTTTTTATTGCATTGTCTTTGTTTTGTTGTTTAGAGTAGGATAGGTCTTTCATTTTTTGAAATCGGTTGAGAAATAAAGTTTTTAGAGCAATTTTAGTTCGATGGATCTCCCTCTAGGGTCGCCCCTTTTGTTAGCCAGGTCGCCCGCGGGAGATCCTATCTGATAGCAGGGTCACTCGGGGGAGATCCTGCAGAATAGTAGGGTCGCCTCAGGGAGATCCTGCAGAACATCTAGGTCACCCGAGGGCAACACTATTGGGTTGATTTTGCCTGAAATGTTGCTGAGAATAGGCTTTCCAGTGTATTGTAAACGTGGGTTATTAAATTGTTGAACACATGCTATCTTTAAACTCCCAGACTTGTATTGTTGCCTATGGAGAGGTATTTCCTGTTTTGGGTCTTCATTTTGGTATATCTATGTTGATACATTGGTCTTTGCTATTGTACTGTCCTAGCAGCCACCATTTATTGTAACTTGTTTTTTCTTCCTAGTAAACTATCTTCAATTTAAATTAAAAAACATGGGCACCACATCATCAGCAATCCAATCTGAATATGGATCTATATAATCTAGATCAATAGCTTCATGTGTTTCCTATGCCTCCACCTTTTTGGCACACAAACAAAGGTTGTACCATACAAAAAGGTCATTTACGCATTTTTTACTCTTTGTGTGAATGGCATCAAAATGCACTCCAATTACATTCACACCCAGAATCATACCTTTCAAAGTCGGTCAATAAGTCTGCCGAATCAGTTCACGGTCACTTAGATGTTAGAATCACTCAAAATCAATTAAAATTGAACACAAACTGCTCAAAGTGTCATTAGGTTGAAAGCATGAAAGAGAAAATGCAAAATATGAGGGGTTCTTTGGATTTTTTTGCCACTGACTGTCATTATACACAAGTAGCCTTGTTTTTGGCTCAAACTCACCAAATTTGGTAAGATGTTTGATGGGTCAATCGCCAAAAACTCACTGTCAAGTTTTCTAAGAGTGACTTGCCTAACCCATTAGCCACATATGTACTTGCAAGTCTGTTGGCGTTTCAATTCGCACCTCTGGAATGCGAGTTGGAAACGGATAGCTATGCACAGATAAACTACTCTTCTATTATGAGGGGAAGTTTCCTTTTTGCTGATGTTTGCTTAAAAGATAAATAAATTAAACTTTGCCTATCTTTTTGCTTCTCAACTGCGAGCACAAGGTTATAAAACTCTATCGCTGCAGCAGAGGTTTTTCTTTTTTAACTTCTAACTACAACTAGGCCTAAACTAAATGACGCTTTTGATCACCTAAGTAAATTCAGAGCATAGGGATCAAAAGTTAACAGAGAATGATTTGTTTTAACATAAAAACTCAAATAATTTTTTTCCAGATCACATCAGAAGACTCATTGTACTTTAAGATGAAAACTTAAAGTAAGATTACGCAAGCCACACATCTAACGACAAAACTAGATGATCATGAGACAAAGAATCAAAGCAAATGGCAGGCATGAGATTTCTATTCCCAATATCATAAAGTTATTACAACTCCAGGACAACGATATTGTAGCAAAAGGCAAGCATACAATATGTGATCAAACACTGGATAACAGATAACATAGAATGAACAAGCACTTGAAATAACAATTTCTGCAGGTTAGAATAGGCACAACAAATTTTGCTATCACAATTACAGTTCCCTTTTAACAATGGGCAAGGCTGCCCTTATTTATACTAAATCAAAGAAGTAGGGAACCCTAAAATCTCCTTGATTTAGCCTAACTCGCAAGCTTTATTTCTATTCTAAGACAAAGATTACAACTAACAACTGCTTTAAAACAATTTGTTTTAAAGCAAAGAAAGCTCCAACTATTACAAAGTGATTTTTTTTATTATTTTAAGGACGGATAAGCTTTGGATGAAAGCAAATGCTTTAAAACAAAAGGCATTTGAGTTAAAGCTGCTTTCTTTTGAGTCACATCCTCATCTACATTCTTGCTTTATTGGTGATGTCATCCATTGATATTTTGGGAAATAATATCTTCTAAAAAGCTAGTGACGGCATCTTTGCCAGGAACACTGATACTCTCTAAGATGATATTTTGATTTTCTAACATTTCTTCACCATCTGCAATCATCTGAAGGAAATCACGAACTTCGCCCACAGCTTTATCAAACTTTACTGTCATGGCAGCAAAACGATCCATCTTGCCGGCCCTGAGATCACCATTAAAATTGTTGCGGACGAGAGTCTGGAATTTTGTATGTACTTCCCTGAGCTCATACAGGGTACCATCTTCTTTCTCATATGAACACGGGATCTGGGAAACAAAAGATCTCACAAACTTGAGAACATTTACCACTTTTTCTTTCCATTCCGCTAACTCTGAGATTATACTGTCATAGGTTTTTACTGTGAAAAGATACGATGCTTTCCAAATAGAAACAATCTTCTTATCTTCTGTTAAATCAATGGAATTATATGCTATCTTCAAGTCAGAGATTATGATCTCAAACACCAGTCTATTTTCAGCCATAGTCTATTGTAACCCTTGAATGCCTTGACGCAGATCATAAGCGTTGTACTTTAATTGATAGATATGTGAAAGTACAACTCTGCCTTTAGTTACAAATTCTTCCACCCAATCCTTCATGTGCCTCCCATAAATGACCAACTGACTCAGCTGTTGTTGATCGGCCGATGATTATAGAATCTGAGGAAGCAGTAAGTCGGCCTGTGATGTGCCATGAAAAAGATTGGAAATATACTGCCGCAACTGCCTATTTTCAGCCTTGAGGGCTACTTTATCTTCTCTGTCTTTCAACACCCTCTCCTTCAAATTATCTGTTGCAACCTCAAAGAGATTTACATCTGTCAGGTACTCTTACCAAGATTAGCTTTGACAACCTTGAAGTCATCAACCTCAATCTCATTAACATTCTTATCCTCTGGCGGTGTTGCAGTTTCAAGGATCATTTCTCCATCAGCATTCTTTTCAATGTGAACTTGCTTCTTAAGTTTCCTGTCTGGTATGTCTTGGTAGACGCCTTTAAGCTCCATCAAGTTCAATTAATATGAAGCCTTTCTCCTTTTCCGACCCAAGATGTTCTCAAGCCAAGATGGGCCGACCTCTCCAGGAAGCTCAGTTCTAACTTCATCAACTCTTGATGAACCAATATGTGTCTCAGTGTTATGAACCGGCAAGTCTGGCTCTGAATCTATATGAATGGGGGAAGAGCTCGGTGATGAAGGTGGAGAAACATGAACTGAAGGCAATGTTTCAACATGCGGTGTTGGTTCAGCAGGAACTTCTAATGCAACTACTAGCTGTTCCTGCTGACTATGGATCGGAGACTCAACTTTTTTCCTCTTCAGCTTGGCCATCTTTGTTCCTTCTAGAAGAACGCTCATAGCCTTAACCCTTGGTTTTGGTTTGGAAGTGGAAGGTACTGATGGTTGAGCAACTGGCAGCTCTGCAACCGGAATGGCTTCTTTCTGCTTCTTATTATTCAAGAATATCATGTTTTTGATAACCCGGCTCGTCCTTTCCTCAATTGAGGTGTTCTCTTTGGTGGACCAATTAACTGGTGACAGTGGTTGTTGCTCGACCTGATCTCTGAAATATGTGGGAAGTAGAACCTCACCATCATCATCTGACAAGCCCTCTACATCTTCTGATAGGATATCAACCAACTACTGAAGGCTAAACCTGTTGTAACTACGTTTCTGCACTTCAATTTCATCTGCACAATTAGCCCAGAAATCTTCAACTGTAGGTACATGTACACAATTTTGACCACGGTGTGATGCAAAAACACCACGAGAATCATATGAAAACCTCCTTTCAAAAAACCTAAGACCATACTTGGACGATTCACTACCAATTACTTTGGCATCTGCTCTAGATCTGCATCTGTAAATACCCATCCCAATCGGAAAACTGAAAGCCGCCTTGCACCTGCTACGCAAAAATGTATGAACTTCATAGACTTGCCTCAGAAATTCCATAAACGCTACCTCATCCGTAAGATATCATGGCACCATGGTTGGCTCTCCTGAGAAGCCATATACTTTGATGTAGGAGAAAGTGGGAACCTGGATTAACCAATCAGCCCATTCCGCCATTGCCAATCTGGCATCAACTGAAAATCGTATATGCAACTCATTATCTAGATCTCGCACCGCATGCATAAGGAATGCATCATTTACCCGCCTATAATGTCGTTTAGCCTGAAAAAACTCTAACTGCGGGAAATGGTGATATAAATGTTGAATGCCCAGAGTTCCGACAATATTGAAACCCCTAAACTGACCCTAAAAGGCCATTAGATATACGAGATATGACATCATGTGGAATTCATGGGCCCTTTGAAAATCAATTATCTGATGGTGGAGACTATCACTGATTAGTGCTGCCCAATCATAGTATTTTGTTCTGTCAACAATCTAGGACATGATGTAAGACATCCAAGGCTAAAATTTGTTAGCTTCTGCTTGACCTGTGATTTGGCTGAGCAGTGTAATCATTATTGCATGTTCTTCCTTGAACTCTCCACGTCCAACGTTCTTTGGCAAAACGTTATGCTTTTCTTTCAACCACTTTTGAGCAATCTTTTTCCGATATTTTTCTTTATTATTGTGCCACACCCTCTTGCATTCTTCAATAGAAATGACTAAGTTCTCCTTCCATATTGGTATTGAAAAACATTTTTCAATGTCATTTGGCCTGAGGCTGCAGAGCACACGTCCATCTGCTGATTGGATCTCTCTCGTAACTGAATTGTAAAACTTAGTACAAGCAATCACGAATTCAATGCTTTGCACTGTGATGGGAAATGAAGCTGCTACAAGCAACCCGGAGTGACTCAGATTCTTGATAGCTATGTTTCCTGCTTCTTCCAAAGCATGCAAATTGAACACTGGAAGCACCTTATGCAAATCTGTCTCGAAAGTTCTCAGGTAATCATGAACCAATGTCGTTTTTGGCTTGATCTCTATTGGAGAGTACTACATACTGAAAAACTTGAAGAATGACTATGAACACTCCTATATTTGGAAATATTTTCAACAAAAGGCTGAAAATTGTTTGTTGATTTCTTCTAAAAAGCAGATTTCGAGAGAAAAAGTTGGCACATGGGTTTTGTAGACAATCCCGTTCTAAAGCAGCCCAGATTGTCGGATTTTGAAAAAGCCGAGGATTTCCCGACAAAACAGCAAAAAAATAGTTTTTTGAAAAGATAAAAATTTCCAATCTTCAAGAGGATGAAATTCTAGGTGGACCCATTTCGATGAAAACTCAAAAAGCTTCGGCCCTATTTCTAAAAAATGATGCCCTAGAAAAATGGACCTTGAAAAAGCGTGCCTCTGTGCTTCCCAATCCCGAAACTATGAAGAACACTGAAAAAACACTCCGTTTGGGTTCTCAAATCTTCGTGAGAAGAAAAAGATGTTTTCTTTCCTCTTGTTGCAACCTGCAAAAATAATGAATAAAGAGGCCAAAAGCTTGTTTTATAGAACTTTAGGGCGAAAAAACAGCTTTCTTTGTGAAAACATAAAACTTGAATCTTATCCATGAAAAAAACATCTTTTAAAGCACAAATCCAAGTTGATATGCTCGAATAGGAAGAATCCCTATTTTATAGCTGCCTATGGCTTCATGTGTGAGGATGATGAAAAATTGCTTCTTCGATGATGTTATCAAACACACAAAGTTGCAAGAGTGTTAGCCAATTTTTTCTTCTTTTTGAAACTTTTGCATTCATTCTGACTCCAGCATGGCCTGCCTCTGACTTCAACAAGACGGCAAACTGTCACTGTTGACTGAAAAAGTTGACTGATCATGGCATTTTGAAGTTTCATCAATCCTGATTTGATCCCCAGCCTTGACCTGACGATCCGACAACGTTTGACTGCAATTTTGACTTCTGGAAACTGTCGCCAGACGAAGATCGGGAAAAGGCTAGGAGGAGGCATCGTTGGAACATGAAAAATTCTAACACTGGAAAACCTAGGCGCCCCTAGCCTCCAAGGGCGCTTTTGGACTCATGCCTTAGCCATTTTTCGAAATTTTCAACTTTTTCATTTTCTTGTTTTCCATGCGTGTTCCAGTGGCTGTGGGACCCAATTAAGCTATCGAATCTCGCCTGCCAGAGCAAAACTGAAACTGATGACTAGTCAATTAGGCAAGCCTAATGAAAACTGAACTGATTGTACCTTCTACCTGCCTCAAAAATTGAGCCAAACTGATCTTTTGTGAATTCCACCAGGCTGACGGAGGAGGATTTGCACATTCTTCGAAAAGTGCAAAAATCATCTAAGTCTGGTGAGTATAGGTGCCCCCATTCTCCTAGGGCGCCCAGGATTTCATGCCTTTGAAAAATTTTGAAATTTTTCAATTTTCATTCCATTTCTCCGTTTTGCGTGCTGCAAGTCCCGTTCGATCTTCGTTTTTTGCCGTCCGACTGACTGCTGAAGCAGGATGAGAGGTGATTTGAGTAGCCTGAACATACCTGAGATGAATTTCCAGCTTTTATGGGCATTTAGACTGAGTTTCGATGATTTGTCAGACAACTGCCACTCGATGAAGGATGGACTGGATAACCTGGGTATATCTGATGTGATTCCTAGCTTTTCAGGCCCTGTTGACCAAAATGACTGCTTTTCTCCACCCAGAAACTGGTTGACGAAGGCATTTTTAACATTTTCTGAAAAACATGAAAAAAATCTAAGTCTACCAAGGTTGGGCGCCCCCAGCCTCCAAGGGCGCCTAGAATTTCCAGACTTAACCATTTTGAGGATTTTTTTAACTTTTCTTTCACTTCTGGATTCATCATTCTTCGTTCTCCGTTTCTCGTCAATTGACGACCGTTTGACATTTTTGCGTTATCTGAACAGCCTAGAAAACTTGAAACTGACCCCTGGCAGATGAACCTCGTCCATTAATGGCCTCGGAGCTCGTGCTTCACCTTCTGAAAAAGCAAAATTGACCCAGTAGGGAAAACACGACATTTTGCAGATTCCGTCTAGACCACCTTGATTGTGAAGCAAAATCAACCAATCAGAATCAGGCACGACACTTGAATCAGAGATTCTATTTTTAGAAACTTTCTATTTTTAGAAAATTTTGCCAACCTCTGTATCTCAAGAAACCCAGAAAACCTAATTTGACGTCTATTTTTAGAAATTTTGACCTTTTGATGAAAAATTTTCTAGACTTTGATAAAATGCCTTAATGAAGCAAAAAATTTGATTTGGCACAACAAAGTCGCTGAATTTTTGTACTATGCTTTTAGTATTTCATCTATTTGCACCTATTTTTAAAGGTTTTCTCTATCCAATTGGTAAACCATAACAAGTTGGGTTCAAGAAAGCTCTGAAGAACTTGCCTTTGTTCATGCTAAAATTTGCCTCATTTACCAAAAGAAAAATAAGTATTTAGCAGGGGTTACAAAGCCTAGAATGTGGTTTGAAATAACTACAGCAAGTGAAAGGTCTGAAATGGCAACTAGCTAGGGTAAACATGACATTTTTGGTTGTCAGATGTATGATAATGCTGAGCTTGATGATATGGGTCCCTTTTATTGTGTAGCCTAGAGAGCTAGGCCCTTATCTGCTTTATTGTTTGGCTATTGATTTCTCTCCGTTTTGAAATCTAATTTATGATGATAAATTTGGATGCACATTCAGATTGACTTCTATGTCAAATACTCCTATGTTTCAACGTTTGAATAGTCATATCATTATATCGATAGGTTTTTAATCAATCATCTACTTTTTCAAACTTTCTGATTTTTAATTACTTAAAAACCAGACATGTCTGTGTAGAGTTTCTCCGTTTCCTGAAATTTTACAGTAGCACTTCCTGAACAAATACCTGTTTTGGAAAGTTTTCCTGTTTACTCAATTCAGATCTATGTCATAGGGTTCGCCGAATTTCGGCTATAAAGTCCGAAATTCGGCGAACTTCAAATTAATATTTAAAATTCGTTGAAATTCGCCCTTAAATTCATCTGGCTAAGGGGTTTAAATTTATTTAATAAAATATATTTAGATAATCCGTTTTATTAAGTGGTTTCCCGTTTTTACCTTCTGAACTAACACGGGACCTTGGTTTTTTTCCTTCTGAACTAACACGGCACTGGGAACATTTTTAATCACTGCTGTTTTGTTGGCGCCCGTGTTGGAGACTCCCATTGTTTGACTTTGCTTTCACAACTAATGACGATGATGTAGCCTGTGAATACCTTCTGTGAAATCTCTCTACAAGTTCGTTGACTGGTTCGTGAAGAAGTTGAGCGGCGAATGGTGGTTTTGTTTTGTTTTATTTTATAAATAAACATTAGTATATTTTTTAATTGTAATTTTTATGTTTTTTAAATAAAATTTTTTATTTAATATTTTTTATATTTAGCCAATAGGCTTTATATGTGAGCATTATAGTGCTCAGAAAATTATCTCACGCCGTTCAAAAAATTCACGCTGGAGAATTTTCTAAACTTGTCGGTTGTATTCCTTGAACCTCCTACCTATGCCTGAAGTACTAGTTTTATTTTGACTTCTAAAGTTAAAAATAAAAATTTCGTATTTCTAAAGTTAAAAATAAAAATTTCGTATCTCTTTTATTTTTATGTTTTCTAAAGTTAAAAATAAAAATCTAATACATTTTTTTTTTTATGTTTTTTTAAAATAAAATTTAGTATTTTTTATTTTGTTTTAAAGTATAAAATAAAAATTTAATATATATTTATTTTTATGTTTTTATAAATAAAATTTAGTATTTTTTAATTCTGTTTTTCAAAGTTAAAAATAAAAATTAAAAAATCTAATATATTTATTACTTATATTTTTTTAAAATATTCAAATTTATATTGGTGAATTTAATCACGAATTTTTTTTTCCCTCGCCGAACTTCATCCGAATTTTATGGTTGCCGAACACGAACACCAACTCGAACCTTGTGACTTAGATTCAGATGATGATGGTTTCACATTTACAATACTAGTAAAACATTCAAAATAATATTTAATCAAAATAGATCCATTTAGATACTTTTACCTCCAAAAGAAGCAGCAACAGCTACAGAACCGGCAACTGAACCTGCTGCGGTTGCAGCTGCAGCAAACCCACTAGCACCAATGACTGGTACAATTGTACCCAAAGTGGGTGCCAAAGCTGTCAACCCTGCAGCAATAGCTGGTGCTGCCAGACCTGCCATTTATGCACATATGCATTGTCATTCTTTACACTGCAGACTGGTCCTGTGGAAATCTATATCAACAAGCTTCATGAATAATATTAAATCAATGCAGAGCAAAGGAAAAACACTCTTTATGAACTTGTAAGTTTAGACCTCCAGTGATAGCCAACAAAGCCCCTCCAGTCAAAGCTGCAGCCCCGATTATGCCACCACGCTTCCACTTTGACCATTTACCACCTTTTGCCTTTTCCTCCTGTTCTTGGGCTTCCCTCTCCTTCAGTGCAGCCATTGCTGAGCATGCAACCATAAGTTCCATTGCTGCCTGCAAAGTGTCAGAGCCCATCCAATTAAAGACTAGAATGTTTTCTATAGAAGGAAATATTTGCATTTGATAACATGTCCTCAAAAAATAGTAACAATTATGTGAAAGCCAACATTAAATTAAAGTCAAATAATAATCTTCCATGAACACTCTTAAATCTGCAGTATATGATACCCTCCCTGGTAAGTCCAATATCATTACTTTATCCCCCCAACAAATGCCACATAATTCTTAGTCTGTCACTCGCTATTTCTGAAATTCCCTTTACTTATCCCCCCATTCCCCTTCTTGTAATATGTCTCCCCCACTCCCCAACTACTTTATTCACCTTGTGTCATACTCTTCGTGCACATAGCAAACCCTAAGTGTTTTCACTGGCACTCCCTCGTTAAACCGATTATGGCATGATATTTTTCAAGCTTTTCATGGCACTTCAACAGGTGCTGCCTCCGATAAACCTAGAGTATATTAATCCTCACAGATTTCAAAGATCAGAAAATTCATTCCCCTGCTGTACACAAAATAGGGAAATTAATGGAGATAAGAGATATCAACCCTCTCCATTCTAACACCCACTTCATTCTTTTTGTGGATCATCATTGCATGAACCAGCGGTTTCTCCATGTGTCAAGAAACGGTCTGCAATGCCCAGAAACATTTCGAAATTCCCTTCTTTCTGACTTTTGAGACTCCTGACAGCCCTGTACAAGCTTATTTAGTCTATTGCAAATGCTCAAGAGGCAGGAGGAAGAGGAAGTGAAGTGAATTCCAAGAGGATTTATAGGTTCCAAGTGAACAAGCAGACTTAATCAGTAAAAACTTAAACAGAATTGAGAAAGTGTATTAGAGAGCTATTGTAAGTGATCTTAGGGACTGAGCATTGTTGTTTCAGGCTAGTTGTATGCCCAAGAGGCCTAAGATTGCATTTATCATTGTAGATAGTGGATAAGTAGGTCATTTGCCTCACTTTTGCTGGAGTTTTCTGCCAGAATTTGGGTTCTCCAAGGTATAAATCCTTGTGCCTTCAACTGTTTTGTTGTTTGCTCTCATTTTCCTTTAAGTTTAGTTTAATTGTTTTCCTAAGACTACAGTTCATATTTCCTTCATTTAAGAGTACAGTTCATACTTCCTTCATTTAGACTTGTATATTGATGACTGTTGTATGGTATAACCATCATAGTTTACAGATCAGATTGGTATCAAACCAAGTTCTTTTCTTTGGTGGAAGTTGTTGTGAGTGATTTTGTAGGTTGATGCCCACAACAAGATAAAGTGTAAAATATTTGTCACCTTTGCAAAGAGACATTAAATCCCGTAGCTGGAAAATAGAGTTAAGAAGCATGACAAGAGATGCAGAAACCCTTGATAAAGAAGCAAGATTCCTCAAGCTAGAAGTTGATGTTGCAAGCAAATCTTTGTTAACGGAGACTGAAGGCTATCATGGGGCTCTCATGGAGGAAGTTGTGCTCACTGAAGGACACCAAAAGCAAGGGGAAAGCCCACTCCATAGACAAAGAGGAGCAATCCCATGGGGAATCAAGTCTACCAAGGACACCTTAGTTTAAGGCTGAAGCAAAGATTGAGATTCCACCATTCAAAAGAGATGTGAATGCAGAGGAGCTTGACCATTGGTTGGCAGAAATGGAGTTATACATTAATATGCATTCTCTTAGTTAGGAACAAAAGATGTTCTTTGCTAGATTGAGAATGGCAAAACATGCTTTGACTTGGTTTGAAAGTCTCTTATCCAGTTGGTTGAGTAGATCCAGTCAATTAAGCTGTTGACTCAATGGTCCTGTATAAAGCCATATCCACTAGCATATCCGGTACCAGAAGCAGCAGCAGAGCACCTGGCTTACCTTAAACCAGTCAAAAAAACAGCTTATCCACCAGCATCAGAACCATCTTGCCCATCATCAGTGCAGATAAAATCTCCACTTAGACTTTCCATTTTGAGATATACTAGCAGATCCTGGTGCAGAGATTAGCTCTTGGTGCAGAGATAGCAAAAAGGAGGCAGCACAAATTGAAGCTTCTATGGCTTTTAGAAAGCAAGCTCCTATTAGTTCTTGGGATGAATTTAAGAAATTGATTAAGAAACAATTTAACACAATGTCATAGAAAGGAAAAATGCATGGAGTGGCAATTTTTGAAACAGAAAGGACAAAGTGTGCAAGAGTACACTAGTGAGTTTCAGAAAGAAAAAAGTGTGTAAGAGTACACTAGTGAGTTTCAAAAAAGGGCTGTCCAAATGGACAAGGATATACAAGATGATGAGGTGTTGATGAAATACATCAGAGGCCCTTCATAGCCATCTTTGGATGCCCATATTGCTCTCTAAGTTGGTGGACATTGATGAATTATGTGCATATGCTCACTACCTTGAAGTAGATAGTCCACTCTCCTCACCAAATTCAAAAGGAGCAATCAGAATAGTTAAGCATTAAGATTCAAGTCAAGAATGTTAAAATTTATGTACTTTTGATACTTGCTCCAGAGCTAACCTCATTTCTCAAGAATTCATTGAAAATATTGGTTTAAAAAATTATCAACACCCCAAGCCTTATGCTTTGTGTTAGATCAAGTGCTGATTAACCATTAGTAGGCAATAGAAATTTAAGTTTCTTGTCAACTGAAAGTTTGTTGCTGAGGTGGGTTGTAGATGTTGTTCATTTGGGTGTGTGTGGAGTTGTGTTTGGCAATCCCTGCACGTATGACAAAAAACCTATATATTACCAAAGAGCAAACAGGTATCACTTGGCCAATGGTGGAGAGAGGTTCATGTTGAATGCTTACAAGGACAAGAAGGAACAACAGAAGGTCCTAAATCTTAAAGCAAGGAAGATGTTAATCAGAAGCACCAGGATCATTCCTCTTGAGTAGAGAAAAACAAGTGTTGATATAGTTCCTCCAGCTAGTTCAAATGCTTTAACCCTTCAAATACCTTCAAACAGTTGGAGACAAAGATCTTCAAGTTCTTGGCTGGAGTGTTGCAAGGTTCAGTGGCAGCCATGCAATCCGTTGAGGGGGTCTTACCTCATTTTCTAAGTCTTCATAGCTTTTGGGGACCAAAAGCCTCTGTATTAGGGAGGCTTGATCTATAAAAGAACAAGAAGACTTCATGGTGAAGAGAAACACAATTCAGAGGACACATTTGTGCAAGGTGTAGGCATCAAAAGGAAAAAAGGAAGAAAATTTGAGGTTGTCTTGTCAAAAACCATCAATTTTTCTAGGTGGCATTTATGTAATCACCATGTTGATTGCAAAACCACCAAGGACGGTTTCATCCTAAAGCAATGGTTTCGCCATGTGTCCAAAAATGTTCTGTAATGCCCAAAAATATTTTGATTTCCATCTTTCTAACTTTTGGTGACATATGAGATTTCATCCAAGCCTATACAAGCTTATTTATTCTATTGTAAATCCCCAAGAGGCAGGGCAAGAGGAATTGAAGTGAATTCCAAGAGGATTCATAGCTTCCAAGTGAACAAGTATACTTTAATAGGTAAAAAAGAACTAAGAAAGTGTGTTAGAGAGATGTTGTAAGTGATCTTAGGGAAGATAGCTTGACCAAGTTCAATGAAGAAACCGGTGAAAATACTACCAAGCAGGTGGTTGGATAGTTTGAGTACCCAAGCACATGTTAAAGAATATGCCCACATCACATAGAACCCTACTGTCTATAGGACACCACCACCCACGTCACATAAAGAATTCCAACACTGTTAAACAATAATGTTACACCTGCATGATAAAGAAGATGCAAGAAGAGATGTTCCCAAAAAAGAAGCCCCAACCCATTAGTTGACATTGACCTAACCCATTCAATCAAAGTTTGAGATTGGTGAGTTCATCTCCTACTTACTTTGAAGAGAAGAAGGGAGCACATTATAGTAAAGGAGAAAGTGAAGAGAAAAAGGGAGAGCGATGTAAACACTAAATTAGTATATTTATATTTTGATTATATATGGTTTGGTTTTGTCGGTGAGGCTAGTTGTCCTCCCAACCGTTGTAAGTAGTTAGTGGTGGGTGTCAACGGTTGGCAGTAACTAACAACCGTCGGCCACCTTTATACACTAATGATGTTATGGTAGAAGAGAGTGCATTATGCGAAGAATTCCCTGCATACTTGTGTAAGTGTATAATTCTAAGAATAATAGTGATATCATTTTGATGTGCATATTCCATAAAGCACTGGTTATGAAGCTTTTACATTTCCTGCATAGCATATTATATTTACTCTGTATGATTTGAGCATAATCACATAGGCAGTAAACAAGCAAAATGTTCTCACATATATCATTTTATAATATCCTTCATATATATATATATATATATATGTTACTACTTTTGCAATTTACTTACTTTTGGGTGCCAAGAGAGGAGAATATTGCTCTAAAGCTTGGTGAGGAAGACAATTAGCCATCCTCCACTCTTGCAAAGCTACACTTTCTTCCGCAATTCAACTATGAACATTGGTGGATTTTGGTGATTGTTGGGTTGTTTTCGTTAGTTCTTGTCTTTGTTTTATACATGTTATCCTCGTTTTTGACACCACAAAATTTAAACTTTTTGTGTTAAATCAACAAGTGTTGCCATGCGTCGAACACCTATGTCAACTCGTTCTTAGTCGCAAACATTCCAATCATTCTCAAGCATCCAAATACTCACCAAATTAAAGTCGTCAGTTTGCATCCATAGTCGCAAAACAATAGCGTCGCATGTTTTCCGCAACAGTTGTCCTAGGTACACATCTTTAAAATGTCGTAGTCGATTTAGTTCATGTGGATTTATTGCATCAAACTTAGAAGTTGTATGCCAGTTTGAAGAAGAATCGTCCATTGTTTCAGCCAAAAACCTTCAAAGCAGTTGCGCAGTGCGACGAGTTACAGAAACAATTAAATTTGAAATTCCATAAGAGCTGGAATGAATTCATTTTACAGTGGTATTCTTCAGTTCATTAAACACAATTTGGCAAATTTTTGAAGTGAAATTCCTTCCGGTTCGGGAGATATTAAACTAGCAAGTTTTTGCCCGCAGTTACAGAAACAATTAAATCCGGAGTTTTGTAAAAGATGGAGAAAAACAATCTGATAGGGAATGTCATGCAGTTATATTGCACAATGTGGCCAAGTTTCAGTCGAAAATATCGTGCCAATCGAAAGTTATGAATTGATTCTTTTTTTGCTGTGTGTGCAGATTCGCCGGAAAATTTTATAAGGTTTTTAGGAAACGAAGTAGAACATTCTTCAAGTTTTAAACTCGTCAGTGAATTAACGGGTCCAACAACTCGTTGAAATTCCGGCATTACACTTTGGCGGCACCTCTTCAGTTCAAAAATTCAAACAATAACCCAAAAATGCTCTCTATTGGAGGTCTTGGTGTTTGTTGCATTTAAATATCTTCAAAATTTATTAGTGTCGGAGCTGTCTTTGGTTTTAAAAAAGGTCTTCAATCCCTCTGAATCTTCAACATTATCCTTGTTGGCATTTTTAAAATTTGAAAAACTATTTAAAATGGTGAAATTTCTCTTGGTCGGAGCTTTTTGAGGTTCCGGGAACCCCCAATAGTTCCTTATACCCCCTTTACCTCTGACAGTTCCCAAAGGCACTTAAAGTCCCAACAGTTCCTAAAGGCACCCAAACCCCTGACATTACCCATTCATTGGCATTTTAATAAGGAACTTCACTTTGTCGATGTTTTTAAAGTCATATGGAACTAGTCGAAGGTTCCCAAGGTACCAGGAACCTCCTTAACCCCCGACACTTCTTCATACTTGTTCAAGTGTTCCTGAATACCTCCAAACCTTCGACATCCCTGTTGAACGACATTTTCACGCCCTCCTTACAGTTGCAAGGCCGCCATGAATGCGAAATGTGAAAGGATAGACAAGGCACGTGAAGGGTTTGACAGAACGTCTCAAAGAAGTGTGCAAATCAAACCGCCATGGTTTGCAGAGTATTCACAAATAAGATCTGTTGAAAGGCTTTAGAAAATTCTAAGCAGATGTATTCAGCCTTTACAAAGTTGTGCTCCGCAACCATTGCCAACATCCTCTCTGTAATGTTCCACCCCAAATTGAAACCAATTTTTTCCCGAAACCCACATAGACTTCTGACTTCTATCATGCAGGCATTTCGTCAGACACTTTGTAACTTGCTTGTTGATCAATGTTTTCAGAATGTTTTGGAATCATTTAACTTGTTTTGCAAATTGCAAAGTAAATCATACAATATTGCATAAGAACATTACAAGAAAATGTAGAGACATTTCTTCAAACATATGGCATGCATAAGAACAATAGCATATCTGACCTCGATCATGAAGAAACTCAGCCATATATTGATTACCAATTGTATTGTTTGCTGCTACAAGTGATTGGAGGCAATACTCATTGAGAATCCATTGTTTATAAGACTCATTACATACCCAAACGCTGCTGTCACCTTCCTTAACACAATACAACTTAGAACTGAAAATACATATGACAATTTTTGAAGCCAAATCTGCTCCCAAAACAGCTACTAATCAGTCACTTATAACTCCTAACAGCTCAACCCTGATAGGCAGCCTAAAATCTGCATTCTAAATGGATCGAATCTCCTCTCAATTACCACGTCCAGCCTTGAATGGGCTGCCAACTGCCCCAAACTCAGTCGCCATACTCCTTAGCTGCCTGCAGCAAGCTAATCTTGGCTGCTCCCTCCAAGCGTGAAGCCAACAAACCCTTGGAAGGGGTGCGACTAGTGCTGGTATGTTGAGACGTTCCCACAAAGGCAAGATTTCCTTTAGATATTAAGGCACCTCCTCTAGAAATGGGTTTCAAACCCTACACAAAGATATCAGCAACAAATGCAATCTTCACTCCAACTTGGACACCAACCCTGCCTATAAATAATGATATATCTTTCCACATAAACCCTCAAACCTGCACACCTGCAAATCTCTTAAGCACAAATACGAACCTTGCCTAGATCCGCCTCTAAATCAGAAACAAGGGTTTCGTCCTCATTTAAAAATCTTTGCAACGCCATGTCGATCCCTGGATGGAACCGCTCAATGGAAGACAGAGGATTTTCGTCCTCAGCTTCAAGAAACCATTGGGGTTTTCGTCCCATTGGTAAGAGTTTGGCCACAGGCACAAATCTCCAAAGAGAAATAAACAAACTTCTGAATATCCCCAATGAGACCCCCATCAGCCCTTTTTATAATCTTTCTCGGGAAACCTTCTGGAAATTATAATTAAATAAGCCTTATTGCTCCGAAAGTAATTTTATTTAAATATTAAACATTTTCGGCACTTTAGTCACTTCATCAAGTGTCCATGATTTAAAACTTTTAATTCCCCTTTCAATGAGCTATTGCACTAAGTTGCTTTTTAAATTATTTTATAAAATTAAGCAACCTTAGTGAAATAATTAAATTAAAGCTCAATAATTCACCCGAGTTGCAAAAACCAGCAAACAGCATCGGAATCAGAATCTGACTATACTAGGACATTGATGATGAATAATGAAAATCAGGGTCGACCGGGTGACTTTCTATAAATAGACGCTCTCTCCAAGAATCTTGGAGAACACATCAGAAGTCGGAATTCACTTCGGAAAGTGGCATAAGAGTCCTCAAGACCAACTAAGCTCACTGCCAACAACAAACATCCATTCGACAAGGCTTGCGCTCATCGAGAAACCCGGAGCTAACTACAATGCTGAAGTGACCGAAAATGGGGACATTACGCTCTCAGCCCACGCTAAACAAGAGTCTAGGAACAGCATATGGACATCCTCAAAGCACAATTGAAAATAGATTTATGCCAGATATTTTAATGTGAAATGCTCTAGTTATGGAAAGATTAACAGGAACGTGAAATATTTGACCGAATGCCTCAAAGAGATGTCATTGAATGGAATTGCAATTCGCAGGCCGTGAATATATTGAATAAAATTTACAAACTTTCAACCAAACACAATTTGCAGGTGTAAAGCCAAAGTCCACAAACCTTCGTCAGTCTTCCCCTACTTGTGCCAAAAATGGGAACTTTAGAAAAGATCATGGACATCTATCAAAGCATTGGAAATAGAAAGGTTCCGAGTCACATCTATGAGTATTGAGCAAATTGAGCGAAGAGTTTGGTGTTGATTCCCTAGTCGTTCAATACAAAGAAATGAAGGATGCATTCAAGAATACATCATTTAGAAGTTGAAACATTTCCTTCAAACTGGTGATTACAATGATGTTGATATTTATATAGAAAACCACAACCTTGTTACCTGAGCACACAAGCTTGTTTTAAGTGTTCGGAGTGCTCCTTTGCTAAGATGTTCACAAACGGGATGAGTGAAAGCAACTGCTCAGAAATCCACTTAATGGATGTCTCCCCTAAAGTATTTATAACTATGTTGGAATTCATGTACAGTGGGCAATTAGACATTGATGAAAAACAAGACATGGGGTCTATTAAAATAATATTTAGAATGTTTTATTAATGGTCAATGATGTAACATATTAGATAGTTTCTAATTGCTTTAAGTTAGCTTTAGTTTATTTAGAAACTTCTGTAATTTGTATTTTAGAAACATCTTTGTAACTTTGTATATAGAGCTTTGCTCTCTTATTAATTTATTAATTCGATTATTTACCATATCATGGAATCTGAGCCAGAAGGCAAGAAACTTGTTTTTTGAAATTTTTTTCATTTTTCCTGTGCTCTGTTTGTACTCAATACAGGTCATACGACCCACAGATATGTTTGAGGTTGTGATTTCCGGGTCACATTTCGGTCGCGATTTCACTGTTCCCGAAGGTCGCTATTTTGAGATTCTGTCGCGCCCTTTTTCTGAAAGTCACGTTTGGATTTGCAAATCGCATTTTTTCGTTTGGCATTTTTTCTCTGTTCACAACATTTCTGAGCTCACATTTGCTTTAAATCCTTTGTGATTGTGTTTTTGAGGTCGCGATTTTTATTTTGCAAGGGTTTTTTTGTTGGTGGCTATCAAATCTATTATGGTCGGCACCATTTCTGGTCACGCTTTCTGGTTTTCTTGACCCGCGGCTTCTTTTTTGACTTCATCACTGTCTAACAACCTGCAGGCGTCATTGGCTTTGATCTGGGCAGTGTATGATTAGTGTGAATCGAAGGTGGTCTCTAAACCACTCGCGCTTATAACGCCTTTCACACTAGTGCCTTTGACGGGTTAAAGATTTCTTCGGAGGTTCATGTATGGTGTTGGTCATGATCATCTGCTCGAGGCTTCTTTTAATTTTCTAAGGTAGTCGTTTTTAGTAAACCTTTGGCGGGTTATGTGCTCTCCATGAGCTCTTAAACAGCGGTTTTTGGTGCCTAGAATTCCGTGATCCCTGTGACCAACACATCATTTGCCTGTGTCAACCTCGGGATTTGTGCCGTCTAATTTTGTCCATCCTCCGGTATCTCATTTTTCGTGCCTCGAAAAGCGTGAAGATGGCATCTTTGTCTAGGCAAGGAGAGTCCAAACCAAAAGCCCATGTGGCAGAGCACACTAAGCAGGAGTCTGCTTTCTATGCCTTTATGGCCAAGACACCAGCAGATCCTGTCAAATCTTTTGCTTGGTACATTGATTCAGATGCATCTCGGCATTTCACACATCGGCAAGATTGGTTCATTGAGTACACGCCATTCAGAGATTATGTCATCTTTGGAGGAGGTGAAGAGTATACTGTTGTCAACAAGGGCAACATGCAGATTCAATCTAGAGGGAGAAATCTAATATTTCTCGATGTATACTTTGTACCTGGCATGGAGCTAAAGCTTCTCTCAGTCAGTCAGATTATGCGGCACTCTTCTCAGTTGGATGTTGTTTTCAACATGCACACATGCAGCATAGTGGATCGAGAGACACGCACTACTGTTGCCGAGGGACTTGAGCATCATGGTCTATATAGACTCGTTGATTCTAGTGATTCTCAAGAGCACACCATGGCAGCCAGGAGTACTTCCATCAACAAACTCTGGCATCCGCATTATGGGCACCTGAACATGCATTATCTCTCAGTTAGCTCGGGAGGGTCTAGTCGGTGGTCTTCCTGAGATTCAGACTCATATTCATGGAGTATGCGACGCATGTCAGGCTAGAAAGCAGCATCAGACTCCATTCTCAGATGGCGATTCCTAGAGAGCATCCAAGGTACTTCAGCTGGTTCACACTGATACACCAATGAACACTCCTTCTGTTACAGGTTGCAAGTATTTTTTGTTACTTGATGATTTCAGCAGAAACAATGTGGGTGTATTTTTTGAAAAACAAATCAGATGTGTTTGGTATATTTCAGCAATTCAAGGCCTTAGTTGAAAAAGAGTTAGGTTGTCCAAAAGTCACTCTTAGGTTTGATAATGGGGGGGAGTTTTGTTCTTCTGACTTCTCTCATTTCTGTGCTGCACATGGCATTAAGCTCCAACTTACCACACCCTACACCCCTCAGCAAAATGGTGTCGTTGAACATCGAAATCGTACCATCACTAAAATGGCTCGTTCTATGTTGGAGCATAGAAATGTGCCTAAGAAGTTCTGGGCTGAAGCAGTCTACACTGCAGTTTATCTTCTGAACTGGTCTCCTACCTATGTTGTCAAGAAGATGACTCCTGAAGAAGCCTGGTCTAGATACAAGCCTAGGGTCAGCCACCTGAAAGTGTTTGGATGCCAAGCACACCAAGTTGGATTCCAAAAGCCAGAAACTCATGTTCATTGGTTACAGTGAAAATCATAAGGCATACAGGCTGATTGATGTAGATTCTGATCGTCTTATCTTCAGTCATGATGTTGTGGTTGATGAAGCCACTGGGCCTTTCTATCTGTCTTCTCCTTCTGTTAGCCTTGAGGATCAGCCTTTGAAGGCTTCTGATTTGGGTGTTCGCCTTCCCCTAGCTCCACTTGATGGGAGGGATTCTACAGTTGTACAGGCACCTCCGCCTGTTATTCCACCACCCGCCCCTCCTCCAAATGCTCTAGATCCTCCAAATGATTTGACTCCAACTGCCCCAGTTGATGTTGTTCCTCCTAATGTTGGTACATCTACTCTCCGGCCTAAATGGTGGGCTAAGACCATCAGTGATCTTCATGATGATGAATCGATCGAGGGTACATCTTCTCGAAAAAAGAGCAAGCAGTAGAATACAATCAATTTTGCTCTTATGGCCAACCTTCACAGCATCTCGGAGCCTCAGACATATTCAAAGGCTAAAGGCGTACCTCGGTGAGAACACGCTATGGAAGCTTAACATCATAGCCTTCTGAAGAACAACACTTGGGTCCTCTCTGATCCTCCACCTGGGAAGAAGCCCATTGGATGCAAATGGGTGTACAAAGTTAAGTACAAGGCTGACGGAACCCTTGATAAGTATCGGGCTTGGTTGGTCAGTATTGTTCCCACTTATTTTGCTGACTTATCAGTTTCAGATTTACCCCCTATTGTGACGTTTTCACAACATCGCCCCATTGCAAATGGGGACCCCCTTTTTTTTTTGAGCTCCGGTGCTTTGCCTTGAGTCTTGGATGATGTCTTAGGATTATTTCATGATGGAGTCCGTGGTGGTTGAATCTATGACCTCGTGTGGAAAACCATAATTTCCTGGTGTGTGTCGAGCGCAGAGTCTGTGGAAGCTGAGGGCTTAGTAATGACAAGGTAGGTTGCACCCCAAACAATTGAATCAACCTCATGTTCTGGACATAGATGAAATCTCAACAAATGATAAGCATACACCAAGGCGCAATTCAAGAGCTTGATACTGAGCAAAGTGCGCTTCCATTAAAATTAGCCTCAAATCAATCCAAACCCTGGCGCCTTGATAGAAATTGATGTTTTGATCCTCAAAAAGGTTTGAACTTACGAAATTTTGCAAGAAAATGCCCTAAGAACCCTAGCCGCAAATCTGCATCTGAAGAACCACCAAAGTGCGCCTAGGCTTGGTGGAGGAACAAGTATCATGCAGAGACCCACTATTGCGCCTAAGGATGAGATATGAATTGTTTAACTAAGAAAATTTTGAGAATCATCAACAGAATCAAGGCGCATTTCTGCCTCTGTACATGTCAAAATGTGTGCCTAGAGTATGAGCTTGTGAAATCATCACTAACAAGTTTGCACTTGAAGACTTATTGGAGGTTCCAACTTAGCTAAAATTGTTTCATGAAGGCTAGGCGCAACTTCACACCTGTAGAGACCCAAATGTGCGCCTTTGATAAACTTGGATTGAAGCTATCTATTATGGTGGCGCCTTAGTAGGATAAAGCTCCTTTGGCTATCTCTAGTGATTGAAATCTATAAAACTTTAAGTGAACACCTGTCTATAGTTAGGCGCAAATTCACACCTGGAGAATCATCAAAATGCACCTTGCAAAAGGACTTGAAGCCTTGAAATTGGATGTTAACTTGAAGTAAAAGTCCTCTAAATGCTTATACACTCACTTGAAACCATTAAGTTGAGTAAATTCACTCATTCAAGATGAGGCGCAACTTTGCTCCTGAATAGTCACCTTATGGCGCCTTGGAAGTATTGTGGTTGTAAACATGAGAATGAGCGCCTAGGGATGAAGTGCTCTCCTAAGAATTTAAACAAGTGTGTGAAACCATTAGAACTCCAAAAAACTAGCCCAAGTAGCTAGGCGCATGTTCTCACTTCTACAGACCAATTTTGGCACCTAGCATTGAATCACCTTTCATCAATCAAGCCTAAGACGAAAACATGTTTAACTCTAGAAATGTTGAGGGTATTGAGTTTGATAGGTTCCTAAGGAGCATACACAAGTCCTCGAGTCCATAAAAGTTGAAACAAACACCTGTCAATGCTAGGCGCACTTTTGCTCCTATGGAATCACTTGGCTGCGCCTGAGGTTTTGGAAGTAGAATCATCGTAGAATTGCACCTCAATAGATGCGCCTAATGTTCATCACAAGAGAACATCAATATTCTAGCGTCCAAGATCAAAGCAGGATTTTGACTCAGGTAAAACTTAAAAGAAATCCACATAGAAGTTTGGGTGCAATTTTCCACCTCTAGAGTTATCATTTTGCGCCTAAGATAAACTAGGCTTGAAATCATGGATTTTGTTACCACCAAGAAATAGGTCTTCTAAATACATTGCATACTTGGCTAGATCTATAAAACTGAGCATGATCACCATCTTCAAGTTAGGCGCACTTTACCCTCACTACAAACTAGTATTTGCGCCCAGATTGTTGTACTTGAGTAAAACACATGAATCCTTGCCAAGTATTGCGCCCTAAGAGGAAATGCAATTATTGAATGCTTCCAAGTGTTAAAATTATAAAATTGCAAAATTTAGACTAAGTGGTTGAAGGCGCATTTTCACCTCTCTACAGCCCTAAATTTGCACCTCAAGAAAAGCACATGAATTCACATTAGGAAGTGAGCGCCTTGAGAAGGAGAAACATTCTAAGACATTTCCAATTGTTTGAAATCATAGAAATGGCAAATATAAGGCTAAGTATGAAGGCGCACTTTTGCATCTCCACAGGCCTAAATGTGCGCCTAGGCTTGGAAAGGCTAATAAATGTTCAAAATGATTTCTTTGTGTTATGAGGTCAAAATACCTATCAAAAGATTGATATGTTTCTTGGTTTGTGTTGCAGGAGAATTGATGGAGCTGAGGAGTCATACAAGGAGCCAGGCGCTTGGAACCATCTTCAAGCAAGGAATGAAGTTAGAAGGCAGTCACTCCAAGGGAGATATCATGTTACCACTCCAAGAGATTACTTCAAGTTCATCATGCCAGTGCACTTCATCATCTGGATCATAGAGGACATTCATCCATCAAACTTCAAGCTCTTCCATTTTCAAGTCTCTAAAAGAAGTCTCCTACTCCATGTTATGAAGGAAGCATCATTATCTACGCTACTCTCTATGAAGAAGCATTCAAAGAAGATCAACATATATCCCGCAAGGAGAAGAAGTATCACAGAGTTACGCAAATGAGCAACATGTATCATACACATCCGACTTACAAAAGACACATGGCAAAATCAGCAAGGATACATTCCCAAACATTCAAGTTAATCAAAGCAATCACATTCGAAGACATCACACAGATGATGCAATTTGGGAATATGCCCAAAGCATATTGAATAAACTGTTGGAATCCATAAGAGTTGCTGAGGTGGCACCTACGTGGCATGCGCATCATCCTCACCAATCAAATGTTGCCACATCATCCTTTTCTAAGTACATTGTACCTGCATGCACAAACAAGAGAATAAGGGCACTCCAAGGGAGAGGTCTTCCAACTCATCATCTTTATCACCTTGGGAAGCATGCCGTCATTCCTTATTTTCTCTTTACAAAATATGTTCGCTATATTTGAAAAATACTAAATATAGGTATAATTGCCTTGTTGTAAATATCTGAGCCGTCTATTCACAAATCAATCTTGGCCGTCGGTTGTATTCTGGAAAACTATATAAAGGCTTTGTTGCCTCATTTGTAAGGGTTAATGAGTACCTAGTAGAGTAGAGGAGTAGAGTAGGAAGAGGCTCTTGAAATTCTCTGAGAGTACTTGAAAATTGTTGTAAATATTTCTCAAGATTAATGCAATGACATTGGAGCATTGGAGCTTGGTGCTAAGTGTTGTCTTGTGGAATAACATGGTTTCTTGTATCTTGATGAAATGGAGAGATGTTTCTAAGTAGATTAGAAGTAGAGTAGTAGTAGCTCATTGATGTAATGCTTGTATGTATTGAGTATTTGATCAACTCCTAGCTCATGCTTTTGACATCCATCGCTGGTGGAGTGTTGTGTAAAGCTAGTTTGAGCTTCATCATGATTTGCTAAGTTCGATTGTGGATGCTTGTTTGAGTTGCGCCGTCCAATGGGTGCTTATATGAGCTTTCATGATTTGAAAACCATTCGCTAACCTTAGGAGATTGCACCTACTCCATGTAGTTGTAGGCATTCTTGGCGAAGTGGAGTTAGGTTTATTTGAGGAGTTTGTCTATTCATGCATCATCATTGCCTTACTAACCTTAGATTAGTTTCTTTAAACCCTTATCTTTTTCCTTTTCTTTATTATGCAGGCGTTGTGCATACATCATCCGCACTGAAAGGAGAAATAAGCTCAGTGAAGCAAGAAGAAGTCTACGTAAGTCCCTTTGAGAAAACAGCAATATCACATCAATACAACTGAGGCTATCCTATGAGCAAGTTGAGAACCAATGTACTGGAACTTTGGAGATAACCCACTGGATCACATTGTTTAGCTTTGGGTATCTTTGTTCAAGAGAGGATAGATTACCTTAGTAATTTATTCTAAGTTGCATGTGCATAAAAAATACATCAACAGAATTGGCGCTAGAAGGAGGGCCTGAACATGGACATTCTTCATTTTAAATAGAGCACTAAGATACTCCGAGTAGTGGATTGAAGTTTGAAGTGAGCTTTGAAGGAAAGATTTGAGATTTTAAGATCTCTTATATTTCAAAAAATACAAAAAAGTAGAAAAATCAAAAATACAAAAAAAGTAAAAAATAAAAGTTAGACATGGATTTCTCAAGATCTTCAAGGCAATTCAAGATGGATCATCCTCGGGATGATATTTTACAGCTTTGGTGGACTTTGAACGCACAACTCTATCCTAAGAGTTTGGACGACTTTGCATCAAGGAAGGGATGTAGAATTCATGACACCAATGGACACGAGGAGCTATATTGTTTAACATTCTTGTGAAGGATGGAATTAGAATTACAAGGTAAAATTTCTTTTTCACAGGTACATGAGCCAATGGTTCTTGCAAGGGTGGTTCCCAACGCCTTGTTTGATGAAAGAGAATTCTTCATGAGTTTTAAGGAAATGATCAAGAAGAGACAAGTATTGATAAGGAATTGCCTACCAAAGACATGTTGATTCCAGGTGGTTGGTGTAGGATTCCTAACACCTTCATTCAGAACTCGCATGTTCGTCTTGCAAGGAAGCTATTCATCAAGTGAACAAACAATTAAGGTTGGAGGAATAGTCTGAAGTGCAATTGAGATTAGACGACTTGTGGAGCAAATGTCTTCAGGAAATCAATTCACCACCCAAAGAAGAAGACGTTCTCATGTTATTCAACAATGAAGAGAGCACTATTCAAGAAAACAAGTTTGCATACCTTCTTCCAAGTAAGAAAGAACCTGCTGAAGAGGAAGTTGAAAAGGTAATAGAAGAAGTTCAAATGAAGGTAACAGATGAACAAGATGTTGATTCCATCATCACAAAAGAAAGCGACCCAAGTTCATTACAAGAAGAGAAATTCCTTGATGAACACTCATTCATGCTACATAAGGAGATCCTTGAAAATGAGTTGCACAAAGTACAAAAGGAGTTGTTGGAAGATAATCAATTGGATGCATTACAAGCAGCACTTCAAGCCATCATCGAAGAACCATCAAATGAACAGCAATTCGAAGGGGCACTCGACACTTCCATTATTATACAAGAAGATATCAAGTTAAAAAGAATGACAATTGAAGAGCATGCTGCTGCTGTGGATGCTGAGATCAAAAGGCTGCTGACACCATTGCTGGAGATCACGAAGGAGTTGGCCGACGAGATCATGCAATATGAAGTAGACGAGAAGCTCATCTGTCATCAGTGGTGACCTCCTGATGGATGCTTTGAATATGATTGAATACTTGGTAGGCCATGTTTGGTAGATAGCGACGAACATCAGGTTGTCTCTACCCCTTTTATTGATTGGAAGAACTTTGAATTTCAACATCATGAACTTCTAATTGATAGCATTGGTAGCACTGATAGTAATGATATTGATGATGATCTTGAACATATTGAACACATTGAATGTGAATTTGATTATGGTGAATTGGTTAGAACAACTTGCATTTGGATAGACCATGGTCCTAACGAGAACCCACAACTGATTATAATAGTGCTGAAAAAATTTCCTATGTTTGAGGTCTGTCGCTTGAAGGGTCAATGGTCTGAGTTTAAGGATGAATTTGCTCGGTTGAGGACTGTCATTGCTGCATTACTGTTTCTGTTCATACTGAGGAACCATACTAGGGCATGTATATACTTAGGTGTCTTGGATCGCATCCCTCTGTTGCTTGTACATAGCTAGGTTAGAGTAGGGTTTTCCTTTCATGTTGCTTGCTTGTTGTTTGCTTTCCTTAGCTTGGTGGTTGTCTTGCTTTCGTAGATTAGTTGTTTGCTTTCCTTAGTTGTTGTTGTTTGCTTTCCGTAGGTGTTAAGTGTTTAGGTGGTTTGTTGTGTCGGGTTTCCCATTTGTAAGAAGGTGATGTTATCTTAAACACACACTCTAGTTTCAATTCATGATAATATGTTAGTTCATTTCTTAGACATCCATTCATGAAAGTCTTAAGAGTCCGAAGACGTTTTTCTTTCAGTTTATCATCTTGTTAGACTTTGTACCTAACTTGGAAGCTAATCATATATTGTGCCTCGACACTGCAACCTTTTGTTTTTAAATGTTTAAAAAATGATATATCTTAAGCTTTATGAATTCTTAGTTTTCTTTTGAGGAACATGGGTCATGACTGATGGATTTCTTGTGGATTCCATTGCTAAGTTCGGATGGCATGACTGCTTGCTCCTAGGAGATGAATTAGTTGTTTAGTATTACTTGAAATATTTTGGGGTCTTATATATTTCACACATTAATGATCTGAAGGTTTTCTAAGTAAGTCTGGGTGATCTTGGGTTAAGTGAAAAGTTTGGGTTCCCATTTTACCACCAACATCAGTACTGCAGATCCAGATGAGAGTGGCAGGCAGTACTAAGTATTGCTAGCCTACTGGGTGAAAACAGGTGTTTTTCAACACCAGACCCACTACAAAATATCAAAATGAAGATTATCATTTTAAAGACTCTCATATGAAGAATATTATCTGAAGATTATTAACATCCAAGATTATCAAAAGCATTATCAAGAAGGATATCACTGTAGAAGAATTATTACTGGAAGAATCATCATTTGCTTCCATCAAGGCTCATCATATCTCAGCATCAAAGCATTCTCCTGGTGGTAAAATGATCCCAACTTCATAGCTTATCACGAAGGATCTTGGGTGAAATTAGCTGCCAAAGGATGGGAATGAATCAATTGCACACACTTGGATCTTTGGGATATGGATAGTGTTGTGACGTTTTCACACATCGCCCCATTGCAAATGGGGACCCCCTCTTTTGCTCGCTTTCGCCGTCGTTTTTGCTTTGATCTTGCAATTTCTTGCCCAAATCCATGAAGCTAGGAAAGAATGTCCAAGTAGTTAGCTCACAGGGAACATTAGCAGTGCTTGAAGTAGTGAAGAAAAGGGCAACTCTCCTGAGGATGAATAATGCCCTACCTATCATTCCTCAATTAAATCTGGCCAGTCCATGGAAGGAGTCCATCATTCCATGGAAAAGGGTCCAAATCATCCGCCCTCAGCATAAAACTCCTTGATGAACAAGGAATCTTATTCCAAAGTTCCTATCCAGGAATCCTATTCCAAAGTTCCTATCTAGGAATCCTATTCCAAAGTTCCTATCCAGAATCTCGTTCCAAGGTCTATCCGGATTCTTGTTCCACAGTTCCAATCCATGTTTCAAACTTCAGAATCTGGAGGTCCTTGTTCGCAATTCCATTGCGGTGGTCTTTGTCCTAAGTTCTTGTCTAGGGTCCTACTCCAAAACCCACCATGATTTTTGTTCCAGAGCTCTTAATCTAGAGTCCAGAGTGCACCGAGGGCTTGTCATTCCTTGCCGAAACTCATCGATCCCTGACTTGAAGTAATGGAAGATTCCAAACATAACTTCAGGGATTCCATGGTGAATGAAGCAGTTCCTCATTCCAAGGTATAAATCCTTGTTCAAATGTCAAGGGGCTTCATCAGGAGCGAATAGAAATTCCACAGTTTAAGGCAGGAAAACCTAGGACCCAGTCCAACTTGATACTTGGAAGATCCTCAGGAAGGAATTCCTGAACTGGATATTCCTTGACAGGAACAGTCCTGAACTGGATATTCCTTGACAGGAACATCCCTGAACTGGATTTTGCTTGACAAGAACATTCCTGAACTAGACATTCCTTGACCCACTCCAAAATGCACCTCTGGGCAAGGATGATTTCCGGACAGGAAAATTCCTTCACTTAGTGAAATTTGCAAACAAGGAGTTCAAGGATCATTCCATTCCAAGATCCACCCTGAAAACTGTGACTTTTTCCTTGAAGGAATTCCAAACAGAAGAAGAATCCCTGAAACCTAGATGAACTTTGTCCTTGAGCGCAGATTCCTGATACAGCTAGATTTTGCACTCCAGGAACAAAACTGTCCAGGTCGCATATTCCATGACCTCCTGGAATTTGCGCTCCTGGAGGAAATTTGTCCAGGTCGCACATTCCTGACCCTCCTGGAATTTGCGATCCTAGACAGCAGGATTCCAGTGCATTCCTGATCCAGTCTATAGGTACCGGCATGAAGAATCTTGTCTGGCTGGCAAATTTCACCATGAAAATGGGAGATTCCTTGAGGATGGAAGAAACGAAAACTCCGTATTTCGCCATGAAAATGAGAGATTCCTTGAGGGGTTGGAAGAAACAAAAACTCCGTATTTCACCATGAAAATGGGAGATTCCTTGAGAAGGATGGAAGAAACAAAAGATGGAAGAAACGAAAAACTCTGTATTTCACCGCGAAAAGGGGGGATTCCTTGGGGATGGAAGAAACGAAAACTCCGTGCCCCGAATCTTGTGTCAATGATCAAACCTCCGATGAAACAAACTAAAATTCACCCTTTGCCAAAATTAAACTGAAAGAAGGGATAAGTCCTTAACCAAAATCCTGAAGGCTGGACATGCAAAGACTAAAGCGCAAAATCCACCTCCTGCAAGATTGTGCGCCCTTGGAAGTTTTTTGTCCAAGGGACAAAATCCTGTTCCTCAGTGAATGTGCGCCCTTGGAAGTTTTTGATCCAAGGCGCAAAATCCTATTCCTTAGGGAATGTGCGCCCTTGGAAGTTTTTTATCCAGGTCGCAAATTCCTTGACCTGTGGGAATTTGCGCCCTAAGAGAACTGGCCTACAGGATAGACTCCCTGATCCAGCCTTCCAGTTCCACCTTCCTGTTTCCAGTCTGAACTTTGCAAATTGGCAGACAGACATTCCCGGACTTGTCCATGAGTACCTGCATGAAAATTTCACCGTCTATTGGTCTGGAAGATTTCGCCATGAAAATTGAAATTCCTTGCAGAAATGGAGGAAAACTCCTTGTCCCCAATCCCTCATCAACGATCACACCTCCGTAAAACGACCAAAGTTCAATTTTCGTGAAGAGGATTCTTGTTCAAACAACAAAACTGAAAGAAGGGATAAGTCCTTAATCGAAATCCTGAAAACTTAAAGGGACACTGCACCGCGGGATGACTCTCCCGACCTGGCCTGAGGATGCAACTAAACAATTGGACTCTGAAACTTGTAGGAAGATATGCCAGATGAATTCCAGTTCCCTCCGCGGGTGATTCCTGTCCAAAATGAAATAATGACCTTTATGAAATTCCTCAAAAGAAAAGATCTCCAAAACTTAGCAAAATCTGGACAAAAAATTTTGGAAGGAATCCCTTACTAGAAGAAATCCAGGACATCAGGAAATCCCCGACATTGGAAAATCCCCAACCTCAAGGAATCCCTAACCTGGGCAACAGGAAATGCCTGTTGACAGTGAAAAATGCAACCTAGACAGGAAGGACTCCTGAACCAACTGGAAGTTGCTCCCTGACCTGGAAATTTCTCCTGTGCATCCCTGGTAATCCTGGAATGAAAAGAAAAGTTAGTCCAAGTATGAAGGATATCAGAAGGTGATGAAAATCCTCTATTTTGTTCAGGAGTTCATAAGTCAATTTGATCAATTATGCAAGTTTAGTTCCTATTTTATCTTTTGTTTCATTACATTTAAGGATCTTGTTCATCATGACTACTTGAGGTTCCCCTTGTTTTGCAGGAATCCAAGACGAGGATAAGTTACATGGGGGAGGACGAACAAGGATGATCCAGGACAATCAGGATGAATGCGGAGAGTTCAGGCGTCGAAGGATGGCCATTTCAGGTTCCAAGAGATCCAATAACTAGAAGACTACACATGCATACCAAGGGAAGATGAAGGCATTGCTCCATTCAAAGGCATTGATTTCATCAGCACGCCCCTCTCTTCCAATGCTCAACATGACTGGCACAAGGAAGGCAACGTCAAAGGATTCCAGTTCCGGACAAGAGGATCAATCCTTGGACAACCCGGAGGATGCACTTCAAGTTCACCATCCATCGAGAAGAATGAAAATCCACGCCAAGAGCAAAGATCCGTGCTGGTGCGAAGGAAAATACAGCAGGGATGGAATTTCAATTCCAAAGTACACAGCACCAAGACAAAATTCCAAGGATCACTCCAAGAATTCCCTCAGGATTGACCTGATTTCCATCCTAGAAGGAATTCCAAAGCAAAAGTTCCTTGACCCCCTGGTTTATGCGCCCAGGAAGAAAATCATTCTTGGTCGCAAAATCCTGTTCCAAGTGGAATTTACGACCAGGACAAGTGGATTCCAGGGCACCATAGAATTTGCAACCAAGGAGTAGGACAAACAGACAGTTGACTGGTCTCACCTACCAACCAAGCAACTTAGTCAGTCTAGCGTCCAGGACAGGTGGCAGCATCCCATGGAGCCTATGACATATTCATCCCTATCTCTTTAGGGTTTGCACAGATTTCGAGGAAATCTTATCTTTTTCACCTCCTTGTTTGCTAGCTAGCCTATAAATAGGTTGAGGATGCCTCATTATACATCTCTCTCTCTCTCTCTCTCTCTCTCTCTCTCTCTCTCTCTCTTCCATCAGTCTGATGCTCCTAGAGCACCCTAGTAGTTAGCTTTCATTTCTGCATTGTATTTCTGAGCTGAAACTCCAAGGATCAGTTGGATTGTTGTAATAAAGACTTCTGAAGCAATAATATATGCATTGAAGAATGATGTTCATATATTTCTTTGGATTTTTTGCATGGTCTTATTGATTTCTTGGAGCAAATCTGAAAGATATTGAAGTTCTTTCTTGTATTTTCATCCTTTCATTAGATAGATGTGATGGAAATGTTCTTGTTGAATGATTGAAGTTGATTTGTTCATACCATTTGTGATCAGTGGCTTGCAAATCACTTTGTATGGTTAGTCTGAACGTAATCCATGCTTAACTTCAACTGTTTCTATATGATCAATTCCATGTTCCATGATAGGATAGTGTGAAAATCTCTGCCTCTACCCCAGAAGATTGCACCATCCCTGCCTAGTTGTTGTCTCATGACGAAGCAGAGGATTGGTTCCAATTTCCATCTTCAACAGCAGTCATTTCCATTGAATAGATTCCTGAACCCTTACCTCATCTTTTGCATTTTCTTTTAGATCTTCGTTAGGAATAGTCTGTAAGGAGCCTCACTGGGAAATCATTCCCTATCCGGAAGTGGAACTAAGAGCCTACGCCTTGTTTTCCTTGGAAGAGATAGTGAAATCCAAGCCTTTCCGTGGAAGAAACAGTGAAATCCCAATCTCTCTGTTGGAGGAAGCAGTAGGTTCCAAGTTGTCCACTTGTGAAGGAATTCCATTCACCCACAAGTCCGAGTCCCAAGAGTGAATTTCATGTCCATGAAGGAGTAATCCCACGTAAGTCCCCCTCGTGATTACCAGCAAATCACATCATTCCACTGAGTCTATCCCTGTGCACATCAAGACCTGACACAAAAGGAACCTCGGAGCAGTCTCATTCGATCACATAGTTCAGCGTCTGAGAAGCTTTATTCAAGAGAGGATAGAATACTCTGTGTTTTATTCTAATGTTGTTGCAGTCACAAAAACCTCATCAACAGATAGTCATGCTGGCAGTTAATTTTGATCCTTTGAGTATGTATTTATGTGTACTCATCTTAGTGTGTGGGTGTACATGGAAATGCTGAAACTTGATTCATGTTTGTCACTGGAACAATTAAGAAACCTGTTTTAATTGCAATTTATCTTAATTTCACGCCCAAAAGATGAAGTGTCCTGATCCAATCTATGATTCTTTTCCTTTTTGAGTTCGTTGTCTGGCTGCTTGATGAGTAGAGGAGTGTCTGAAGGTTGTGGGTCTGGATTGAGTCTTGGCCTTTGAAATGTTCAGGCACATTTATTCGGATTGGCGCTAGATGTTGTGACGTTTTCACAACATCGCCCCATTGCAAATGGGGACCCCCTTTTTTTGAGCTCCGGTGCTTTGCCTTGAGTCTTGGATGATGTCTTAGGATTATTTCATGATAACGTCGGTAGTTGTTACATCCCCTTCTTCTGAACAATGAAACGTTGGTTATGTTGTTAGTTGTGTATAACCGCTTTCATGTGAATATGAAATTTATTCTTTGGATAATGTGTATAATTATGTGAGAATGATTTTCTTTTATATACGAATATTTTTCACTTATATGTGAGAATGAATGTATGCATGGATATAATATATATATTAATGTTCGTATCAAGGAAATGATTTAACCTCCATTAATTGTCAAAGTGTTTGCAAGATAAATCAATTGACAAGGAAAAAGGGACATCAACAGGGAGAGGTGTGGTTATGAGAATCGAAATACAACAATATTGCCTAAGTCTAAGTCTAGACAACTATATCACCGTAGCCTTGGCCAAGGCACATACATATATGTATATATTTCAAGTTGGTAAGAATTATTTTCCTTATGTATATTAAATAAAATATATTTCGCTCACCTCATGAGGAGCGCTTGGTGGTGTGCAAGCTGGAGTCTTGATGTGTAACTCCTCCACTCCGCCCGCACGCAAGAAGGAAACGTTCCTTCTTGCATGCGGACGAGGGAAGGAGGGGGCATGCCTATATTTGTTGGCGTTCATCCTTTTCATCGGAATTCTTTACTCAATCTATTGGAAGCAGTATTCGCAGAATTTATAAGCTATTCTATGAACATTGATTGGCATTCTTTTGAGTGTCCTCGCCACCGCAACTCAGAAATCCGAACCATCTAATTCTTATGCGTGAGCTACATTTCTTTTCTTACTCTGTCGCAAGTAAGAATCATTATCATAGGAGCGGCCATAAGAACCAATCCATCAATCAAGATTTGTCTTTGTAGTCGCATATTCCTCTGCCTCGACTTGTAAAATCTTTTTCAGGCAAGACAATAGTTCCTTTCATTATACTATAGTTCATCATGCAATGGATAGAAATACATTGTTTTGGATAGCCGTAGCTGACCAAGATTACCAATTAATTCTATCATTCTGTATTTTCTATTCTGTGATTCATGAACGACCTCCTGAATCCGTATGTGTCTTTCAAATACCAAATCTTTTGAATCTGTAGAAGTATTTTCTTTATACCTATACCTATATATATATACTTACATCTACTTATATATTTATAGTCTCATTGAGAAATTTGACTTCGGTCACTAAGTTAAAGGATACCTTTCTGTCTAAATGTTCTTATGCCGTATCTCTAATGAATCTGTAAGTATGTCAAGTGGATTATACATGATTTTCATCCAAACCTGTAACCAAAAAGAAACATATGAAATAATGTCAATGCCGAGCAAGGGTGAGAATGCTGACGACACAGTAGTGTCAGATAATTATTAGAAATCCTTGGCTAGGGTTACGATGCAGTAGAGGCATCTATCAGCTATCAAGTACCAGATATACCACTGGTCAGAGTGATCTTTCCAGTTAGGAGGTACCTTTAGGGAAAAGATCGATCAGGAGGTATAGGTTCTTGACACCAGGCTCAGAGACATATTGTTGTTATTAGATTCCTCGCTAATCACCCTCGTGAACGGTCGGGTTTCTTCAGTTGAAGAAGCACGGGAGACCAATTGGTCTTGGAGACCAATTGGTCTTGGTTGGGTGGATAAAGCCCTTGTTGATATTCCTTTTTCCAGAATCCAAAGGAGGATCTTACAAACAAAACAATAGGAAACTATTCAAGTTGTACTTTTCTTAATCTCTCTTCCTATCTTAATATTTGAATTTTATTGGAGAAAGATAGTTAATCAAAAGTTAGTTTATTCTTGGTTATATGTATTCTGTTCGAAAAGATTATTTCAGCTGAAAATGAAAGTTAGTTGAAATTTGAATTCTATTGCATTCGATACTATTTTCATAATAGTTAGTTAATCTTTCCGCTGAAATTCTGTTGTTAGATGTAAGTTTATAATTTTGTTAGATTAGATTGGGTGTTACAGTGGTGTTTGAATCTATGACCTCGTGTGGAAAACCATAATTTCTTGGAGTGTGTCGAGCGCGGAGTCTGTGGAAGCTTAGGGCTTAGTAATGACAAGGTAGGTTGCACCCCAAACAATTGAATCAACCTCATGTTCTGGGCTTAGATGAAATCTCAACAAATGATAAGCATACACCAAGGCGCAATTTAGGAGGTTGACAGTAAGCAAAGTGCGCTTCCATTAAAATTAGCCTCAAATCACTCCAAACCTTGGCGCCTTGATAGAAATTGATGTTTTGATCCTCAAAATGGTTTGAACTTAGGAAATTTTGCAAGAAAATGGCCTGAGAACCCTAGGCGCAAATCTGCATCTGAAGAACCACCAAAGTGCGCCTAGCCTTGGTGGAGGAACAGGTATCATCCAGAGACCTAATATTGCGCCTAAGGATTAGATATGAACTATTTAACTTAGAAAATTTTGAAATCATCAAGAGAATCAAGGTGCATTTTTGCCTCCATACATGTCAAAATGTGCACTTAGAGTATAAGCTTGTGAAATCATCATTAACAACAAGTTTGTGCTTGAAGACTTATTGGAGGTTCCAACTTAGCTAAAATTGTTTCATGAAGGCTAGGCGCAACTTCACACCTGTAGAGACCCAAATGTGTGCCTTTGATAAACTTGGATTGAAGCTATCTATTATGGTGGCGCCTTCGTAGGATAAAGCTCCTTTGGCTATCTCTAGTGATTGAAATCTATAAAACTTTAAGTGAACACCTGTCTATAGCTAGGCGCAAATTCACACTTGAAGAATCATCAAAATGCGCCTTGCAAAAGGACTTGAAACCTTGAAATTGGATGTTAACTTGAAGCAAAAGTCCTCTAAACGCTTATACACTCACTTAAAACCATTAAGTTGAGCAAATTCACTCATTCAAGATGAGGCGCAACTTTGTTCTTGAATAGTCACCTTATGGCACCTTGGAAGTATTGTGGTTGTAAACATGAGAATGAGGGCCTAGGGATGAAGTGTTCTCCTGAGAGTTTAAACAAGTGTGTGAAACCATTAGAACTCCAAAAAACTAGCCCAAGTAGCTAGGCGCATATTCTCACTTCTATAAACCAATTTTGACGCCTAGCATTGAATCACCTTTCATCAATCAAGCCTAAGACGAAAACATGTTTAACTCTAGAAATGTTGAGGGTATTGAGTTTGATAGGTTCCTAAGGAGCACACACAAGTCCTTGAGTCCATAAAAGTTGAAACAAACACCTGTCAATTCTAGGCACACTTTTGCTCTTGTGGAATCACTTGACTGCGCCTGAGGTTTTGGAAGTAGAATCATCATAGAATTGCACCTCAATAGATGCGCCTAACGCTCACCACAAGAGAACATCAATATTCTAGCGTCCAAGATAAAAGCAGGATTTTGACTTAGGTAAAACTTCAAAGAAATCCACATAGAAGTCTGGGCGAAATTTTCCACCTCGAGATTCATCACTTTGCGCCTAAGATAAACTAGGCTTGAAATCATGGATTTTGTTACCACCAAGAAATAGGTCTTCTAAATACATTGCATACTTGTCTAGATCTATAAAACTGAGCATGATCACCATCTTCAAGTAGGCGCATTTTACCTTCACTGCAAGCTAGTATTTGCGCCCAGATTGTTGTACTTGAGTAAAACACATGAATCCTTGCCAAGTATTGCACCCTGAGAGGAAATGCAATTATTAAATGCTTCCAAGTGTTAAAATTATAAAATTGCAAAATTTAGACTAAGTGGTTGAAGGCGCATTTTCACCTCTCTACAGCCCTAAATTTGCACCTCAAGAAAAGCACATGAATTCACTTTAGGAAGTGAGCACCTTGAGAAGGAGAAACATTCTAAGACATTTCCAATTGTTTGAAATCATAGAAATGGCAAATATAAGGCTAAGTATGAAGGCGCACTTTTGCATCTCCACAAGCCTAAATGTGTGCCTAGGCCTGGAAAGGCTAATAAATGTTTAAAATGATTTCTTTGTGTTATGAGGTCAAAATGCCTATCAAAAGATTGATATGTTTCTTGGTTTGTGTTGCAGGAGAATTGATGGAGCTGAGGAGTCATACAAGGAGCCAAGCGCTTGGAACCATCTTCAAGCAAGGAATGAAGTTAGAAGGCAGTCACTGCAAGGGAGATATCATGTTACCACTCCAAGAGATCACTTCAAGTTCATCATGCCAGTGCACTTCATCATCTGCATCATAGAGGACATTCATCCATCAGACTTCAAGTTCTTCCATTTTCAAGTCTCAAAGAGAAGTCTCCTACTCCATGTTATGAAGGAAGCATCATTATCTACGCTACTCTCTATGAAGAAGCATTCAAAGAAGATCAACATATATCCTGCAAGGAGAAGTATCACAGAGTTAGGCAAATGAGCAACATGTATCATACACATCCGACTTACAAAAGACACATGGCAAAATCAGCAAGGATACATTCCCAAACATTCAAGTTCATCAAAGCAATCACATTTGAAGACATCACACAGATGATGCAATTTGGGAATATGCCCAAAAGCATATTGAATAAACTGTTGGAATCCATAAGAGTTGCTGAGGTGGCACCTACGTGGCATGTGCATCATCCTCACCAATCAAATGTTGCCACATCATCCTTGTCTAAGTACATTGTACCTGCATGCACAAACAAGAGGATAAGGGCGCTCCAAGGGAGACGTCTTCCAACTCATTATCTTTATCACCTTGGGAAACATGCTGTCATTCCTTCTTTTCAATGTACAAAATATGTCCGCTATATTTGAAAAATACTAAAAATAGGTATAATTGCCTTGTTGTAAAGATCTGGGCCGTCTATTCACAATTCAATCTTGGCCGTCGGTTGTATTCTGGAAAACTATATAAAGGCTTTGTTGCCTCATTTGTAAGGGTTAATAAATACCTAGTAGAGTAAAGGAGTAGAGTAAGAAGAGGCTCTCGAAATTCTCTAAGAGTACTTGAAAATTGTTGTAAATATTTCTCAAGATTAATGCAATGACATTGGAGCATTGGAGCTCTGTGCTAAGTGTTGTCTTGTGGAATAACATGGTTTCTTGTATCTTGATGAAATGGAGAGATGTTTCTAAGTAGATTAGAAGTAGAGTAGTAGTAGCTCATTGATGTAATGCTTGTATGTATTGAGTATTTGATCAACTCCTAGCTCATGCTTTTGACATCCATCGCTGGTGGAGTTGTTGATGTTTGGTTTTCGACAAGTCAACAATAGAGTAAAATACTAGGTATCTAACTCTCTCTTGAGCAAAGCCTCTCGAATGCTGAACAAAGTGATCAAACAAGATGACATCCATCGCTGGTGGAGTTGTTGATGTTTGGTTTTCGACAAGTCAACAATATAGTAAAATACTAGGTATCTAACTCTCTCTTGAGCAAAGCCTCTCGAATGTTGAACAAAGTGATCAAACAAGATGACTCCAAGGTTCCTTTTTTATGATTTTATAAGGGATAACTCAGTGACTAAGTAAGATTATGCTGGTAAACACAAAGGGCCTTACACAATTATTCGGCAACTTGTTGATTCAATGAAAGAGGCGGACACTGGAATATCTAAGTACTACAATCTACGACGTATGATATGGCAATGAAGTACTTGATCCTAACTCTAACCAAATTGATAAAAGAAAAGGTAAAAGATATAAGGTGTAATGAAAACTAATCTAATCCTAGATGCAAGGTGTAATTACTACTCAGATGAAATCAAACCAAATCTTGCTTCGCCAAGTCAGACAACTACACAAGATTGATGCAATCTTCTAAGGTTATATAAGATGTTTAAATCACTTATGCTCATGAAAGATTCAACAAACATATACAGATCCAAGTTAAGCCCAGTTTTGTTCAGACCAACCATACACTGCAACTTGCAAGCCACAAACTACAAATGGTATGAACATAAAGATTTCACCGCAAACAATAATGAAGCCTTCCACCAACTAACACATACTTAAAGAAAACTTAATCTAATTTTAATACTCGCTTGAAGAAATCCAAACCATGCAACACTTAGAAACATATATACAGTCACCAAACAATGAGTCTTATATTATTTCAGAGAGCTCTTGCAACAATTTTCAGAGTCTTCAATCGTACGAATGAGAGCAAAAGGAGCCCTTTTATAGACCTCAAAATGTATGAAGGGTCAAGATCGATCGGCAAAGCCAATGGACCAAATCATGCCACATCACTAGTTATAACAAACTCCTATTTTTAGTATATGAAGGAGGCAATGAAGGCACGCTTTCCAAGAAGATAACGATGACACATCACTAGCCTATGAAGAGTCTCCATGTGAATATCCATCACTAGAATTTTGACATTCAATAAATCTGGACACTATCTGCTTGACATCATCCAAAGGTACACTTGGCGTGTTTTGAGTGGTTCCTTCAGCTTCAAGTACATCATTTAAATAGAGGCCAAGTGTCTTCTCCCAATCAATCATCCTCGCTTTGTTGGCGCCTAGGTGGACAGCAAGTGAGAAAATAATATCAAGCTTCTCATTAGAAACATCATCCTCTTGGAAGTAGAAAACTTGAACTTGTTCTTTCATGTTATCAAGAATCATCTCTCCAAATGGATTACATATCTTCATCAAGGATGCATGTATTCCATCTTGAATTCTTTGAAGTACACTCCTTACTCTTGACATATCTGTTTCTACCTTATCAAGTAACTGTTCTTTATTGCGAAAGCAATAATACCAAGAAGAGAAGTCATATATCATGCCTTCATCAATCACTTCAGCATGTATCAAATCATCAACTGAAGTCTCCATCAAGCTCTTCAAATGCAGCAAGTATTGTTCCTTAATATCTTTGAACTTAGCACAAACTGTCAACAATGCAAGTACCCTTTCTTTGAAATCAACAATCTTATCATACACTTGCATGATATCTTCCAGGTGTTTATATATAGTTTCCTTTGATCTTTTCATCCAATCTTTCAACCTGTGAGATGAAGACTTCAACTCCTCAAGATGTACAACTGTTTCTAGAAGAAGAGATGGAGGTGTAGAAACTCTCTCCTGTTGACGAATAGGATTAACCAAGTGTTGAATATACTGCTCTAAGGCTTGACACCTTTGCTCAGCTTTAATTCTACCTTCTGTCTCTTGCCTTATGATAGCTCGAGCATTATCAATTGAACCCTGAAGTTCTTCTTCTACTTGGATTCCGGTCAACAGACCCAAATTGATTGTATTGATGTCATAATCTTCAGGTGTTATATCTTCTATATTCTTCTCAAGCCTTGGAACTGCTACATGAACTTTCCTTACACCTACTTCATCTTTAGTGATCTTTGAAAGAATAGTTGCTTTCTTCTTTGGTTTTTCATTAGACAAATCTAGAAGTAACTCATCAACTGGAATAGGAGAATATTTCTCAACTTCACAATTTTCCCTGATTCTATCCTGCAGCCACTCCGGCAATGATGAAAGATCCTGTAACTGTTGTATTTGCTTTCCCTGTACAGGCAATGACTCTTCTTCAATTTCATCCTTGTCTTCAGTGTTAGCTCCATCAATAATCTCAGTATCATGTGGAGTTGAAGGGACTTCTTCAACTGGAGTTTCTGGAACTGCATCCTCAACATGCACCACTATATCTTGATTCATTGGAGTATTACCTGGCTGTCTAGATGAGGCAGTTTCAATACTTATTCTTTTCTTTTTCTTACTTGATTCTCCTTGTGCAGATTCAAGTTGTTTTCTTTTCTTTGCTTGACTTGAATCTCTTTCATTGTCCTTACTCTGTGAACTTTTGCCAGGTGCACTAAGCTGTTTCTGCTGTTCTACTTCTCCCATCTGAATGTAAGTGAATTTCTTTCCTTCATCTATCAATACTTGTACTTGCTCTTTTACTTGTTCCTCAGTGATAGCAATGATAGGCTCTATCAATCCTTCATCATCAACCTTTTCTCTATCAATCCAATTGATATCATAAGGCAGGTTCCGGATCTTATTATACTCATCACCTAAAAGAGTTCATTTATCATCCAACTGATCAGGAATCCTTAATACCTTAGTAGCCCTTACTAGATCCCATTTCAACCTTGAACACTTTTGCATCCTGACATCATCATCATCAATAGCATTATCCCAATGATCCTCAAGTTGCTCAACATGCCTGTAGGAAGAATATGATTGTTTAATGGCTCCATGTGGATCGAAGTTCTCCCTCTTTGAATCATGAGGATGTAGATGATACGCCTGAAGCTCAACCTCTGAATGCTCAGCGGCTTGAAGTGATGGACAGGAGTAATATCTGCCAAGCTGGAGAGGAAACTGAACTCCGGCTTTCTTTCTAGCCCTTTGCATCTTATGAAATTCTAACAACTGCCTTGAAACTTCTAGCAACACCATCCTATTGTTAGGATATCTTAGCAATCTATATGGAAAGGAGGTGAAACCCTGAATCCTAATATAGGTAAACTTGTCATACTGGATGTAGTACCTTCCATACTGTTCGATGAAGTTTCTAGCAGCACCTGTTAATCTTCTATGCAATTCGCCTCGCAACTTTCTCACTATGAACATGGCGAAGGCATCATTAAACCTCTTGTAATGATTGATATTCTTTAAATGAAGCTGACGATAACACTGGTGTGATAGAATCTGTCCAGACTTTGTACCTACTTCTCCTTTAGATGTTAATCCTTTATAAACTACATTTCTTGCTAGGATGTAAACAAGATAGGAAGTCATGAAGAATGATTTTGTTTCATCAAACCTTTCAAACTGCTCATCAAGGCAATGGCTTATAAGGCTAGCCCAATCAACCATCTTATTCTTTGTAAACACATGATCAAAGTAGGTATACATCCATCCTTCGAAAGTAGATGATTGAGGCCTACCTGTTACTCGATTCAAGAACATGATGAAGTAACTCATCTCCTGTTTGAAGTCTGCCTTGTGAAACTTTGGATCTTCGGAGTTGTATATCTTGATTGATGAATCAATCATCCACTTCTTTCTCACTTCTTGCATGTAGTGCTTGGGGTTGCCTTCAAAAGTACATTGAGCAGTTGTGGGACAGATGAACACTCCGTTCCGGCTTGGGATGTTGAAGATCTCCTGGATGGCTTCTCTTTGCAGATAGGCGAGGACAGTCCCGTCTTTAGCTATAATCTCTCTTCTATTTGTCATAACGCTGAACACATTCCAACACTAACTCAGTGCTAGGCAAGGTAGGTGGGAAACATGCTGCTTGAACAATTCCACTCTTCGCAATGGCCTTGATGTCTTCATTCCTTGTGATGGCGAGCAAAAAGTCCTTTATCTCCTCAAGGTTGACGTGTCCCATGTTGGTGTCTCCCACGTTCTTCCAACGAGTTTCAAGCTTGGAATCAGGTATGTTAGACTTGGCATCCATCTTGATCATCACTTGCCTCTCCTTTGCTGTCATGCCCATCTATCTACAAGACAAGACACAAATAAGGGACTTGAAATGAAAATTGACTTCACAAACCTGATTGTTAGATGATGAAAATCATGATAACCTGCAAAATTAAATAAATAAAAGGCAATCCATGAAGAAAAAGGAAGTGGTTGAAACATACCTTGTATCAATTTTCTGATTCTAGAAAATGCAGATTTCTGGATTTAATGATAAAATCAGTATTAAAATGACAAAATCAGAGGTAAAATATGTCAAAATCAGTCTTCCAAAATAGAATTTTGCCTTCAAAATCTGCTTCTTCTCCCTAAGAAATTTGCTGCCCTCTTGGAAATTCGCTGCCTTCTTGGAAAATTCGCTGCTCTCCTCTAGAAATTTCGCTCCTCTTAGAAACTGCAAAGTGAATTATGATAAATGAAGAAGAGCGCTCCTCTATATGTAGTGGTTTTTAAGCATTTAATGCTGGTCGGCCAGCTAGGAGGTCGGCCTCTGTTGGTATTTATATATAATTTTCAAAAAATTCAAAGTCTTTTGGCGCCAATGTAAGTAAAAAGTCATGTGGAAGGCGCCAAGGATGAAAATTTAGGTGCATATGGGCGCCAAGTAACATGAAAATGCGCCTTGTCCAGAGGATACTTACTTCATATTGTATAGATGCGAACACTTGATGATTACACTCATAATGACATATCTTTAATTCTAGGCGCCAATGAGATACACAGAGGATCAAGAAGGGCACCAAAACCTTCAATACTCACCCTTCTTATGACCTTCAAGGCGCCAAAAGTTGATGACTAGTGACAATAGGCGCCAAGAAGTCTCAATGCAAGATTTTAGTCATTTAGGAACTTGTAATACCGGGCGCCCATTTAGGGATTCATTCATACCTCTACATACCATTCAACTCCAAAGGCACACATTTAGATAAATTCGCACATGGAGGGCGCCAAAAGGTGTTGAATCTTCCAAACAAGGTCGCCAAATCCTCTCAACAAAACCCTTTGACTCTAAACACCAAAGGTGATCAAATTTGTACAAGAAAAGTGCCCAACCACACTCTGTTTACTCATTAAAGCCCTAGAAGGCTCTGACACTTGAATCAATTCCTAAGTGTTATCCTTCACTAACTCAATTCTTCATTCCTTTAGGCGCCAAATATAGATGAGCTCTTCAACCTCCTGAATCTAGGGCGCTCAAATGACGGTGACTTATCTTTGCATTCCTTCAAGGCGCCAAAACATGATTCATTCAAACTCAGGGCGCCAAAATAGGCAAAATTCACTTGTGGAGCGCCAAAATAAGTGAAAGGAGAGATAAGATGTGCCTAAAGGTGATCAAAACATCACACATATACTTCATTACTTCAGGGCGCTCAAAGTGATAGTTTCACTTACCTCCTACAAGACAAAGTTCTTTAACTCCTCAGGGCGCCAATGTTTGCAAGATTCCATAAGAAGGGCGCCAATGTTTTGGGGACTCAAGAATGATGGGTTTAAAACGCGCCTATAGGTTTCACTTCTCAAGATTGTAAGTTTAAGTACCATCAAGGCGCTCATGATAAGTTGGAAGGAGGCATAAGGTGCGCCAAATCAAGTTAATTCAACCTCCATTCCTGTTTCAAGGCGCTCTCTTGAGATTTTGCTTTTAAAGGTCTTCTAAGCTAGGCGCCAAACTTCTTATCTCATCCTCTTTCAAGGCGCTCTCTTGAGATTTCCTCATTCTCCTCTACAAGGCGCAAATATGGATCAAACTCCACATAAGGGGCACCAGAATATGAAAATTTTGGATATTTTTAAGCACATTGATGATCTTTACACTTCATACACTATCACTTTACAAGTCAAACCTCGCGAAGTCAGAGACAATCCTTCTTGGGCACCAAAACATGATGATTTGGGGACAAAAGGGCGCCTTTAATGAAGTTTTCTTCACATTGAAACCATGAGTTCTTTTCAAACTAGGGCACCTTTCTCATATGAAACTAAAGGCCAAGGGCGCCAAAATCTTATTGACTCACTTCTTCACTCTTCTAGGCGCAAAAATCCGATGATTTCAATTTAGGGCGCTCAAAGTGAGGGATCTGGACATACAAGGCGCCTTTTAGTCTTGGTCCATTTGAAGGTTCTTGATTCTAGGCGCTCAACAGGGGTAGAATGAAAAGCAAAGTGCGCCTAGGGTATTGCCTCAACCTAATACCTTCAATCTTGATCTTCAAGGAGTTTCTACCATGCCTTTACAAAGTTTGATTGACTGACCAACCTTAAGGTGAGCTAACTCTGAGGTGAACTAACTCTAAGGTGATGATGAACACAACTAACCTAGAAACAGCTAACCCTAAACAAAAAGACTGGGGGGGGTCCCCATCATGATGGGGTGATGTGTGATTTGGTCACAATAGGAGTGTTGTGTAAAGCTAGTTTGAGCTTCATCATGATTTGCTTAAGTTCGATTGTGGATGCTTGTTTGAGCTGCGCCATCCAATGGGTGCTTATATGAGCTTTCATGATTTGAAAACCATTCGCTAACCTTAGGAGATTGCACCTAATCCATGTAGTTGTAGGCATTCTTGGCGAAGTGGAGTTAGGTTTATTTGAGGAGTTTGTCTATTCATGCATCAGCATTGCCTCATTGACCTTAGATTAGTTTCTTTAAACCCTTATCTTTTTCCTTTTCTTTATTATGGAGGCATTGTGCATACATCATCCACACTAAAAGGAGAAATAAGCTCAGTGAAGCAAGAAGAAGTCTACATAAGTCCTTTTGAGGAAACAGCAATATCACATCAATACAACTGAGGCTATCCTATGAGCAAGTTGAGAACCAATGTACTAGAACCTTGGAGATAACCCACTGGATCACATTGTTTAGCTTTTGGGTATCTTTGTTCAAGAGAGGATGGATTACCTTAGTAATTTATTCTAAGTTGCATGTGCATAAAAAAACACATCAACACCCCCTTTGACAAGAATGTTGTGAATAGTTGCTTGATTCTCTATTAAATGGATTCAGTATGTCCAATCCTGCAGGTGGTTACCTCAAAGGCAAGATGCAAGCCACTTGAAAAATCTTGTGAAGAATACTTTTCCAAACATTTTGATTACTGTAATACTACCAGCACTGGTTTCAGAATGTAGAAGAGGCTTCATTTATAAAAATAATTCAGCACCCTAATTTGGTAGTGACATCCGAAGAAAGGGTTTTGGATGCTGTTCTAATATGGGGATCACAAGAAGATGGCTATCGTGGTTGGGAGATAATAAATGAGCATCTAGGTGCATGCACTTCTGCCACTATGTTTGGACAAACGTTACAACCTCTGAATGATTTGCTTCCTCTAGTTCGCTTCCCTTTAATGCCATTTAGTTTGCTTCAATCGCTGGGGTAAAGCAACCTAAACAAGCAAATACCATTTTTTCAGGAACTAAAAACGGAAACACTTTTGTAACTTAATTCTGATGTAGTTGACCTAAAAAATGAGCAAAAACGACAATCTAAGGTGTTTGAGATAAATAAGCAAAGTCGATTGAGTAGTTGTATAAGATTCCACCATAGATCAACAAGTTATAAAGAGCTCTTGTATATATGTGATGGCGATCATAATGGTGTAATTTATTATATTGGTACTTTATATGGTAAGCACCTAAGTTGCCGGTTCTGGTTCGGATCCTAGTTCGGGTTTGGGGGTTCGGTTCGTGGATTCGGCAAAAAAAAAAAAAAAAATTTGGAGTTTGGGTTCGGGTTCGTCCATACTATATATATATAATTTAATATTTATGTATTAATAATATATTATGATATAATAAATATAAATATATAATATATATTAATAATATAATATATAAGTATAGTTATTAATAATATATTATTTAATATATAAATATTAATAATATAATTATTATATTATAATGTTATAATATGTAAATATAATTTAGCTGATAGGCTTTTATATGTGAGCATTATAGTGCTCGGAATTGTCTCACGCCGTAAAAAAAAAAAAATCGCGCTGAAAATTTTTCTAAACTCGTCGATCACATCCTGGACAAAAAAAGCACCTGTCAAAACAGGTGGAAAATTTACAGTGCTTTTTCCGGCATGGATTTTCTAAATATACAGTGCTTTTTCCAGCGTGGATTTTCTAAATTTTGTGAACGAAATTTAAAAATCCCTGAAATTGCATTTTTGTGAATGAAATTTGTTTGGATTCGTGGCCCCATCCGGAAATACCTGCAAATTTGTCACAGGTTCGATAGGGTTCGTCCCCAACGAACCAAAGAAGATTTTCCCAAACCCTGGACGGACCGGTCCAGGAATCAGTTCCGAATCCGGACCAGGTTCGAATTGGACCCAGATCCGGCAAGGTTTAGGGCGAATCTGGTAACTTAGGTAAGCACCCATGGATGAATCCTGTTTTTACAAAGAATATTTTTGTGACTGCAAGTAGCCCTCTGTCAAGATTTACAGATGCTAAAGCACTAGTTTCACAAAGATACCAAGCTACATCCCTTGTCGGACCTCAACTTGAAGATGGGAACTTGTGTACATGTTGGAAAGTTAACTTAGAGAAAGACCACAACTTCATGTGCAATTACTACACACTAAGACAAGATGGCTGAATGGGTTACATTCGATCATGGAGTTTGTAGAGTTCAAACATGATGAACATTCTTACATAACCAGGATAGGCATCATGGGGTGTACCAAGAGATCTTCTGTTATAAACATGTTGCTTGATGAGATGCAAAAAGATGGGTGCAGACCTGAGAAGGTCGCCTATTGTACTTTGATTGACATCTATGCTAAAGCTAGGTTTCTTGACGTAGCCATCGAAATATATAGAAGAATGCAACAAGCAGACCAAGAAGTACTCTATTGTGTTAAAACTTTATAGAGATATGCAAAATGCTGGTTTTAAAGTAGACATGATGGCTTACAACATTGTGATGAAGGTTCTTGGGCATTGTGGCTGTTTTGAAGAAACAAAGGCAGTTTTCAAGAACATAACACGCACCTGTAGAACAACCATGTTGTGCAGGAAATAGTTCAAGAAGTCTCAATAGAAATGGTTCAGAAACTCATACCTGCATATGCAAAGAAACATAACTCATGACTATCAATCATGAACCGCATAAATTTATTAAGAAAACACCACCAAAACCTAGTGCAGATGTATGCGTGCCCTACTTAGAACATGATGAATCCAAGGCAATATTGATTTGAGGTGATATATAGCAGAATATATTTCAGACTTGGAGGATGACAATGAAAGGTCATTACATGTGCAGGCCTGGAATCTATTATATATTGATGACATAAGGCAGGGAGGTAGATGTATGAATGAGAATGAATAGTTGTGATGTTAGATCTTCAGGGCCTTCCAAACCCAAGATTATCTACAATACATTCCAATCATTTGGCAAAATGTTTCAGGAAGTTGATATCTACAGCCATCACATGCAAAATGTTCGACATAAATTCTTGGCAGTCAAGTGGCCGTCAAGTTTATACAAAGGCTCAACTTCTTATTATGAAGTCAGTTGTATTAATGTTTGTAAAACATTTCTTTTAATGAGTTAAAAACATACGCTCATTAAAAAGACTTCGTAATATTTTAAATGTTTTATAAAGTCTAAAGCATGTAATTATGAGTCAGTTAGGAGTTGGTTACAGACTGGGGAAAACTATAAATGTAGTCATTTCCAATGGAAATGGGTTCTTTTTCTGGTTTTTTCAGCCTGGCTGGGGAAAATAAGACTTTCAGATCCTCTCATTTTGACAGAGAGAAGAGAGAATCTGTGTGTTTTCCTTTTGAAAATCAATAAAGGAACAATAGTGCTGGTCAGTGAGCCTGTGTATTGTCTCCTTTATGCTATTTTTCTTTCTTATGTTAGAATAATAGTCATTATTCTTAAAATTCTCTATTATATGACTGGAAATATTTGTCACCCTTCATTATAAAACCATTTTTATGTAATTTGGATTGATATAGAATAGTTTTTCTCAATCTGTGTGTTGTGAAACTATCAAGATTTGTTCTTTCTTAAGTCAGAACATTTCCTTGCATATAAAACCTTATTTACACCATTTCTATAGTAAATTTGGGCAAAAAAAATAGAAGCATACAAAATATTTTACAGAAAAATCTCGTGCTTCATTTTTTTCATTCAAATACATAACACTTATATAGGAGTTTAATCTCCTACATTATAGGAACCACTCCCTAATAATGTGAGTTGTTCTAACAACTCACATACCTATAATCTCTCGTACAACTAATAATATAATATTCTAACAGATCACACTAACAATATTATATTCTAACAATAATAATATGTTGTTTGTCAACAACTTTATAGCTAACCTAAACACCTATGCGAACACTAATTCCCAACACCCCCCCTTAGTGTGAACATGGGGTGAAAGTACATCACAATACTTGATGACCACACACAGTAGCTCACCAAACAATATAAGAGTAGGGACATACACATCTACTCATGTCAAGCAATAGTGGAACTAGCCTCACTATGCTTAGTGTACTTTCATCCAAGGATAGGGACAAACACATCTACCCATGGATCCAAGGATAGGGACTAACACATCTATCCAAAGTCTTATATCAAGTTTGGATAGGGACAAACACATCTATCCAACATTAGTCATGAACAGGGACACACACATCTGCTCACAACAATTATGATTGGGGACAAACACATCCAATCATAATCACCAACACCTGTGACTGGGGACTAACACTTCCAATCACTTACATCAACTTGTGAATGGGGACAAACACATCCATTCACATACAACCAAGAAATGTGATTGGGGACATACACATCCAACCACAACATAAAAGGCTTGAACACCAAGCCCCCATTGTCGTGTATGCAGCCATCGTTATAGATCTCTGTCACTCTAATCACAAACGATATGAGACAGTTGCCGCTACCACCTGGAAACCAATCTTGGCTTTAGTCATTTTGGCACAACTAATTGTCACTAATGCAATTTTGTGGCCTCGTCGTTAGTGACTGACGAGAGGTCGCTGAGTATCCTCCAACCTCCAATTGACTTGCTACTTAGCAAATTTGACTTTGAGACTTAGTTTTAGAATGCCCCCCTCCTCAAAATGGACATCGCATACAAGCGATAATGTGTCCATTTACAATTGAGGCAAAAAAAATTTAATAATTTTTCGACACTTTTTGCATTGACACGACAATTAATGACCCTATTCTAAAAAAATAATACAACTTGACTTTTAGACTATGACAAAATATCTCCTTATAAACTAAAAATACATTTTAAGATACTAAACTCACAATAAATTATAATAACCACCGTTGCATCCTTACTCGCTTTAAATCAATCCTCAAGAAACTTGACCTCTCCTTCATCGATCTCCACCTGCAAGTCCTCCTGGTCATTGCCAAACGCCACCTTATATGAATAAATAACCTGATGCCTTTTGAGTGCTCATTGATCGCTCCCTTATGTGGAACCTGCAGATAAGTCGTTGCTTTGACAAGGATTATAGTGTCCTACACTGTCACGTTCACTATTTGAAAGCTGGTGCATTATTCTATTTCATCATCTTGCGAATTTGTTCACCCAACTCTAATGATGTTTGTTATGTATAACAAAGCATGCACCCATTGAGTGTCTCCACTACCCACTATATTTCACCACAAATTCACACCAAACAAATATGGACAAATGAGAATTATACTGACTTTCAATGAGATACCGATTGAATGTGAAGCACAACTCTTATACAAACAACAATCAAGATCTCGATTTGAGGTGAAGATCTTGCTATGCACACTCTCTACAAACATCAGAGTGGCGGCACATCTCTCTCTGGTTTCATCCACAGTTTATTACAGATGATTGAAACCAAGGGTTTCGTCTATTTTGAGAATTTTTTGAAGGGAAATATTTCAAGCTCCTGCACAATATGCTAACACTGAGATTTTCAATGCAGGTGGCATGCCCTGGAAATTGCAAAGGCGAGTTGCTAGTTATGAGATCAACAATGATCTGTGGAGGAACACCCGTGGGAGTCTACACCAAGGCCGACCGGGATAAGATATATGTCAATGGTTTGAACAACTGCTGAAGAATGGAGATCACAGTGATACAAATCTTCAGTCTTTCCTGTGATGCCTATTTCAATAACGCCTCTTGTCTCAAACTCTTTGAGCAAAATGCCAAAAATCCACGCCAAATTCGTGGGTTTTTGTGGGTCGCATGGGCAATTCTGAATCGCAGCCTCCAATAAAGACAAATATGAATCAGAAGTCTCTTTCAATCACACCCTCCAATGCAAAACTACAACAAATATTTTTCCTTCGATGCACAAAAACCCCCTCCAAATCCTGACTACAATGGGCGGAATCGATGCGGCCTGTAAAAATCCTCAATGGCTCTGATATTCTGGCTGAAATGTCTGACGTTCAAGATATTCTCCAAACAGCAAAAGGAAATCTCTACAACCTCTGCTCTTAATTACACCAATATTCTCTCTTTATCACTAAATAATAGGCACAAAATCATTATGCTCTAATACCATATAGTAAATTTGGGCAAAAATAATAGAAACATACAAAATATTTTACAGAAAAATCTCGTGCTTCATTTTTTTCATTCAAATACATAACACTTATATAGGAGTTTAATCTCCTACATTATAGGAACCACTCCCTAATAATATGAGTTGTTCTAACAACTCACATACCTATAACCTCTCGTACAACTAATAATATAATATTCTAACAGACCACACTAACAATATTATATTCTAACAATAATAATATGTTGTTTGTCAATAACTTTATAGCTAACCTAAACACCTATGTGAACACTAATTTCCAACAATTTCATCCAAATATATGTTTTTCGCGGAGATAAATCGAGGAGTTTATCTTCGTCTTGATCTTGACTGCTTCTCTTGGGAAATCTGAAAGTTGAATCTTCCTATCAGTCAACCTAGGGTTTTCCCTTTCTTTTTAATCTTTTAAGTTTTAATTTAGTTACGATTCCTGCTTTCTGGTCAAAAGCATACCCCAAAAAATCCAAATATTTATCATACGAGAGAGCTGCCCCTCTCAAATGCAGAGAAAGTTGTTAATTCATAACAACTTCTCCAACTGTTGGTACATTTGTTGTTGACCGTTGGGAGTCAAAGCTAATTTTTAAAGCAATAACTGCAGCGACAAATCTATTTACCAACAATACCACAACTTAATTCTAATTGTGTTTTGCTATTTGAATTTTTTTATTCTAGGTTCTACCTTTTTACCCACTCCTGCCTCATTAATGCACGAAATGATGGTTGAGCAATTTTCTATGTTTATGGTGATTTGGGATTCTTGGAAGAAAAAGATTAACCTTCCTGCCTCTCCCGAGCGTGTTGTGATTAACTCTTTGTTCTTCCTTCCTGGATGTCATGATAAGCCTAAGGTAAAACTAATGGAGAATGAGATTCCTAGAAATTCAAATGGAAGGGGTAATAATAATGGATTTCACTTAGCAAGAAAAGCTCTTGATAATTGCAATAGGCTTGGAAAGAAATTGTATAAGGTGGTGCTCAGAGCTTACGAACAAATTTTTGTTCCTAAAAGTGTTAGTTTTTCAGTGAGCTTAGGCCATGGTGGAAGAAGCAACTACAACATCGAAACTGGAATATCCAACGAAAGAGGAGAAGAAAAGAAGAAAATGGTAAGGCACCTCCTATCCCTAAGGTGCTACTTGTTTAACCTAATGCAGATCTGCTTGAGGTAGTGAAAAAGGAAGAAGAAAGGTTAAAAAGCATTGCCACCTTCTTTGTATGCATGAATAAAGATTTTCTTCCTTTGAGGAATTTTTTTGATGATTGGATTGCAAATATGTAAGGAAAGAAAATGGGTATTTATGTTTCTTTCTGTCGAATGATTCAACATGGCTTGTTTACTATTTTCTTTAAAAACTCTTAACATGCAGAAGAGGGTTTTAAATAAGGAAATCTAGAACATGGGTAAATCTATTTTCAAGGTTATTTCTTGAAACCCTAACCCTACCCCCTATGATGTCCTAGCCAATTCTGCCCCAAAATTATTGGAAATCAAAAGTTTACCCCCTCAATTTTAGACTATAATCCCCCATGTCCTCAAACTATTGGGTAATGTGTTACAGGTTGAGAATACGAGGCCCACTTTGCCAAACTTGAATGTTAGGGTTTTCTTTTCTATCAACCCGAAGGCATAAATCCAAGATATTATGTGTTCAATTGTAATGAACTGAGTAGAAACAATGAGCAAATCCATTATGAGAGAGCAACAATATAAATACAAAAAATAGTGGTTAAATAACCACCAAGCCAGGCATACCTAACCAACCAACTATAACTATCCAAAATGGTTATAAGTTGGTAATGCTAATATATGTAAATATATTATTAACATAATACAATATGATGTAATAAAATAAGTCTAACAATCCCCCCCTTATTACATCAAATGCCCAAGAGAACAAAGCAAGAAAGTTCGAAAAGCTTCGAACTTCATAGCTGCAAGAGATTTGGTAAATATGTTAGCACGTTGCTCTTGAGTCAAACAAAACTGCAGCTGGATATTTTGTTGCTGAACATGTTCACAGATATAGTGACACTGAACCTCAATATGCTTGGTACACTCATGAAAAACAAGATTGAGAACAAGCATCAGCACACTCTGATTGTCGCAAAACAAAGTGGTAGGACCTATCTTAGGAAGACCCATGCTTGTCAAAATGCGACGTAACCATATCGCATCACAGACAACTCCACCTACAGTGCGATATTTTGCCTCTGTGGAAGAGCAAGCAATAGTGGTTTGCTTTTTGCTCCCCCAAGATATCGGACCAAATCCCAAAAAGAAAATGAAGCCTGAAGTAGACTTCCTGTCATCCACTAAACCTGCATTGTCTGCATCCGTGTATTCACACAAAGAAAAATTTGCATTTTGCTTGTATTCCAAGCCATATGCCACTATACCATGGATGTATCTCAAAACACGCTTTGCTACTTTCCAATGAATAACCTTAGGTTCTTGCATAAACCTAGAAAGATAGCTAACATCATAGTTGATGTCGGGCCTGGTATAAGTTCGGTAGATGAGACTCCCAATCAACTGACGATAAAGATTAGTATTCACCTAAAGTGATGGATCATGGCAGGAAAGTTGCAAGCCTGTCTCCATGGGGGTCGACATAGATTTGCAATCTTCCATTCTGAATTTCTCGAGCAATGTCTTGGCATATTTCATCTAAGAGACATAGATCTGACTCTTTTGTTGCCACACTTCAAGGCCAAGACAATAATGCATGAGCCTGAGATTTGTCATGTCGAACGATCATTCGAGATCATTCTTTTTTGCATCAATCATCTGTGGAGAACTCCCTGTGATGACCAGATAGTCAACATATACAATCAAAATAACAATCTTCCCAACCCCCCTTGCTCTTTGAGGTAGAGATTTGGATCATATGGATTCCTGGTGACCAGGAATCCATGTTGAAGGAGATACTCATCGATCTTGATGTACTAGGCTCGAGGGGCCTGCTTAAGACTGTAGAGGGATTTTACAAGTCTGCACACTTTGTGTTGCTGGCAAGGTGCAATGTACCCCTCAGGTTGAGTCATGTAGACTTCTTCTTTGAAATCTCCATTAAGAAAGGCACTCTTAACATCCATTTGATGAACTTTCCAGCCAAATTGTGTTGCCATAGCCAATACCATACGAATAGTCTTAATCTTTGTTGTAGGGGCAAAAGTTTCATCATAGTCAATACCTTCCTTTTGTGCATAGCCCTTAGCCACAAGTCGAGCCTTATACTTGTCAACGCTACTGTCTACCTTATAGTTGATTCTGAAAACCCATTTGCATCCAATAGCCTTCTTTCCTAGTGGAAGATTGACAAGTTCCCATGTGTTATCCCTCAGTAAAGCCTCAATCTGCTTCCATGGCATCTTTCCAAGGTGGTGACTCAAGAGCCTGTTGTATTGTTTTTGGTTCTGAACTCTGAATAACTATGCACATAAGGGCCAAGTTTACCCCCTCACAAGACTTGTTGCGAGTTTTGGCCCCAGTGAGAGATGTTTACCTCAGAAGACATCAAAGTACATGACTAAATATGAACATGGTAGAATATTTGACACCCGAGCTTTGCAAATAAGCATGAATGCACCAATCATGGTTGAGCCTGAAGGAGAGAATGATCCAAAGGAGTTTGCAAGGATCTTATGCAAAGATCTTGAAATCGAAGTAGTAGAGGAATGTCCATTAAAGGAGGTTAATATAAATGTCTCGTTCACAAGAAATGTCAAGAGATAGGAGTGGTCATTATAGGCAGCATGCAAGTATAATGGTTGATAAAGCAGTGATTTACTCAAAACACAGAAGCAGTGATTAATGATATAAGCAGCAATTGTTATTTATAATGCACTCAAAAGATGGCCGACCTCATATGCCTTTGGAAGTTTAAATAAAATAAATTATAGACTAATGCAGGCCGACCTCTTTCAGAGTCAAAGACAAGGAGTAATGTTAAAGGCTGATTGAAATACATATATCACATTCTAGTGTGCGGGCCGACCTCTTTCAGATTGGCGATTTGAAGAATAAATTAAAGATGTTATGAAAAGGCATTATGCCTGACTCTCCTCTATAGAAAGCGCCAAGTTTTAATGTTTAAATAAGTGTTGAGGTCGACTCCCATGGCAGCGCTGATTTTTGAAGGTTTAAAATCAACTCTTGGCCGACTTCCCTTTGGTACCTTTGGTGGAAAGTTACAAAATAAATTTAACTCCTAGAAAGGCCGACCTCCACTTGAAGTGATCCATTTAATAGGACAAAAAGTCTTATGTTTATATAAATAACAAGGGATGCGAGTTGTTTTATGAAGTGTTGCGATTTACCTTATGAGAGAAGATGTGCTTTATGAAAAGCTACGATCAAGTGAAAGGATGTGCCCTAAGGAATAGACATAACAATTCATAGAGGACTCCTTCCTTGAGATACTACAAAGTGTGAAAGGTGTGGTTAAAGAGCAAGCAATCAATGATTTATTTCTGAGTTTTGAGCAAATCTAGAGGAAGAGAAGGGGCAGAAATATGAAGGGTAATTCTGATTTATTTTAAAAGGAAGTATGTGTGATTGCATGAAAAAGATATGAGAAGATTTGTGAAAAAAAATATTGATATACTTAGTGATCAAATTTGAATGAAGATATTGATATAGACTGGATCGATTTTGTGAAAGAAAAGTGTACATCATTTATAGAAGATTGGTGAAGGAAGGAAGCTATATGTGTGTGGATCTGATTTGCAAAGATAAGACTTACATCATTCAATAATCAGATTGTGAGTAAAGGAGAACGATATCATCCATTGAAGAATTCGTAGGTTGGTGCCTATCAAAATAAGAGATTGGTGTCTCTTATTAAGTTGGTGCTCAGTTGTGAGGATTGGTGTCTCCAGTGGGTTGGTGCTCACAAAAGAAGAATTGTAAGAGAAGTAGGTTGGTGCCTATAGGAGAAGATTAATATATATAAGCAATATTTTGTCGTGGTTTTCTCCCACAAGGATTTCCACATAAATCATGTGTTCTTAATTGCTAGATCTTGCGTGTGTGTTATTGATGTGATCGATTAAGTTTGAAAAGTGAAAGTTTGCATTATATTGATTCACCTCCCCCCCCCCTCTTAGTATCATTGTGTGCTCATCAATTTGTAAATGAGCTTCCCCCTCTTTGTGATGTTCTAGTATTTTTTTAATTCTACAATGCAATGGCAATGGGCGTATTCATCATCTCTTGTCAATAGCTCATTCATCCTTTCCTGACTTGTTCACATTCTTTCCTAGCTCACTAAAAGTAATTCTGTCACTCTATCCTGCCTAATCTAGTTGTTTATTATATTATCCTAAATAAACTCTAATCTTTCCTCATCTATCATGGGTCTTTCATTTCTCACCATTTTTCCATAGGCTAGCAAGATGTTAGCTCTGATACCACCGCAATATCCTCAACAAATTTTAATATAAAATATTTACTACTTTATGATCACCATTTTTCCACAGGCTAGCAAGATGTTAGCTCTAATACCATTATAATATCCTCAATAAATTTTAATATAAAATATTTATCACTTTCTGATCACCAATATCCCACAAGGGCGAGGTGAGAGCATATGGTGAGTAAATATTATTATTCACCACTTTATGATCACCCAGATCTAGTGAGGGTGAGGTGAGAGCATACAGTGGATGAATAATGATTTTTATATATATTATTTAAAAACAACAACAATGCCCAAAAGATGTAACAATGGTTTGCACAAATAATATAAATATGGTAAAGCTTCAAAGAATAACACACAAATATGAATAAAGCTTCTCCCACAATATAATGTTGCTTCAGTGATTACAAAATATATGCTTCCACAATAGGCTAAAGCTTCAGAAATACAAAACTTGCTGCAAATACCAAAATATATGTTGAAATCTAAATTAAGCTTTGAAATACAAATACAACCTCTATGTGAGATTGCCTTTAAAAAATCAAAGGGTTTTCGTCCTCCAATCTCCAAGAAACCAAAGGGGTTTTGTCCTTTAATCTCCAAAATCCAAAGGTTTTCATCCTTGAATCCTATTGCTGAACACAAGGCTCAAACTATAACAAAAAAGGCTAAATAAAATGGCAAATGGTCTCAAAGGCAACCAAGCACTTCAATATATAGCACCAATTGGGCACAAATTCCAACGTCCCACTTTCCCTCTCAAAGATAGCAATTAAAATACTAATGAGATTCTTTCCCCAAAATAGCCCCTACTATGTCATGAATACCAACTTGTAACTGCTCGTTAATAAGTTGTCATAGGAATCATCATAAATCTTGTCAAAAAGGTTGTCATAGAATCTATCATGAGGAAGCTGCAAGTGTCCTAGGGGGTACAACAACCCACTTCTAGAATCTCATGCCTCATTAAGTTGTTACTTTATTATTATTTTCAACTATTGCATCAAAATAATAATAGTCTTAATTAATCCCGTTCATGGGATGCCCTCATCAACGATTAATTCTACAAATAAATCAAGGATCAAATGGATCCCTCCCTCAGTTGGCTTCTTGAAGATGAATTTACATGGTGCGTCCCGAGGAACGCGAGTCCCTCAAGCGCAAGGTGTCTCATTCGAGATGAATGGCTCTTTAATCAAAGTCACCTCAAACAAACTTGTCCAAGAACAAATAATGAAGCAAAGGCAGAAGCTCTACTCCTTGGCCTACAATTTCTCAAAACATGCCCTCCGAATAAGGTGATCATCGAGGGCAACTCTGTAATGTCCCCTTCTTGAGCAAGGTTGGAGAAACGAATGTTGTTGAAGCTTGGAGAATGGAAAGTGGGTTTTAGTGGCAAAAATGATTTTTCCTGGGCAAAATGAAGTTTGGAGATGATTTTTTTATATTTTAATAATATTTATGGAAAAATCAAAATTAATTAAATATTTAGGCAAGGAGAAAAACGTAATTAATTAAATATTATACCAAGAGGTGGGAAGAAGGAAAAATGACTTAAAGGTGGAAAAATGGAATATTGAAGTGAAGTTTAGATTATAATATTTTATTATTAAAATATTATATTATTTCCCACAAAATCGGCGCTCAAGGAGGAAAAAACAAAAATAATAAATAATAATATTTTATTATTATTTTCTCTCTCCTAGCCGCCGCCACTTGGAGAAAATAAAATTAAATTAGAAGAAAATAAAATAATAATATTTTCTTTTGGCGGTGGACTTGAAAAAATATTATATTTCATTGCATTTGGGCGCCCAAGGTGAAAAGGTTATAAAGAGGTCATTTGGCATCATTTTATATGATTGATCATTTGGCTTTTGCATTTTAGAGTGTTTCTCTTGGCTGTAATGAAGTTTCAGCGGTGTTCAAGGATGAAAACCCTTGGATAAAAGTGATTTGGACAAAAACCCAATTCACTATGGGAGATGGATTCACTTAGAATTCATCATTGAGCTTATTTGTAGGTATTTGAGGAGATAATGGCTTCATATCAGCTAGGGCTTGGAATGGAATTCATTACATCAGCTAGGGTTTGAAGCATTTTGCAGATTGAAGAATTTGTAATTCAGATTTGGAGATGTTTTAAATGATATTTCATTCATAGGTTGATATTGGAGGGTTTGGCATTGAAACGCTTGGCATTGAAGGCTATATTTGTGTTTGTCATCATCATTTAGCAAGCTGGAATTATGTTTCAGACATCTACAAGTTCATACCAGTTGCAGATTTGAGGGTTTAATGGCATATTTTGATGACATTGGATGATATTTTGCCATGTTTTGTTGATATAAGGGTATATTTTGCATGCTGGGAAAAATCGCCTCACTCCTAGGCATAGTGGCTACACTTTGGAGGTGTTTTTGGCATATTCCAGCTAGGGTTTTGACATCTGATTTTACATCAGCAGCTACAGATTTGATGATCAGACTTCTTGATTGGCATTTGGCTTGAGTTTTCATCAGCATTCATCATCTATGTGTTGGCATTTGATGTTACATCATTGGAGGATCATTCATATGTCTATTTGATCAACCTAGGGCATCATCTACATGTTTATGCAAGTCTGATTTTCATGACAGACCTTTCTGTTTTGTAATCAACCAACTACATTTCAATAAAGAAGCCAATCTTTCCATCCGGGTATGTTTTTGTTATGTTTGCATTGATTTTGGATGTATATGTGAGCTGATATAATTACATTTTAGTCATCTTTTGGTAGTATTTGTTTATCATATTGCAACCTTTGCATCTTCATTACATTGCAAACATATTGGTGAAAACTACATTTGAAAACCCTAAGTGAAATGAAAGAAAAACAAATCAGAAAATTCAGATCAGCAGGGTCAATTTCAGGACAGAATTAGAAAGGGATCTTACATACTCACTAGCAACAATTCAGTGTCTAAAGAAGAGACATATATTGAATTGGTGAATTCAAAACATCCTAAAGGAAGCTTTAATTCTCCTTGATTGCCTTGAGGAATATCTCATTTCCCATTGCTGTATGGAGGGCAACAAGGCGGATCTTCTATCGAATTGTGGTATTGATCAAATAGAAGTCATAATAATAAGCGATCAATTGACAAGGTGGCAGGGCTCGGAACTCATGTGTCAATATGAGAGTGAGGCAAGCCTCACTCAATTTTAATGACTAGGAGTACAGTTCTTCAGCGGCGGGGTTGTTGCCATAATTCCACAACATGTCGCCAAGTTTTATTCCAATTGCTAGCTCTCATTCCTCCATCAACTTTGTAGTTGGCGCATGGTATTTTTATTGCTACCTCGAAAATGGAGACGATAATGTTGGGTTCAAGTGTTTGTCAAATGGCTTTTATATTTCTTCGTCCAGGCTTCGAAAGGTTTTCTTCTTCCAAGAGGAAGATGTCAAAGAGGCCATTGTGGAAATTTTCGGCCAAGACTTTTTGAGGATGCAACGAAGCACAAAGATAATTTAGAGATATCTTCTATGTTTGTAAGTAATGTTCTCATGGTCACAGGAGATAAAGATTTAACAAAAGTGTTGGGTAGATTCTATATTTGGGAAAAGTTTAGATTGGGTTTGATAGAAGCGGTGGACAGAGCCAATCCCGTCAAGCTCACCTCTTTGCCTTGTGTTGGATACGAATCTCGTGGTTTGGCTTCTATTCAGATTGCCAGGGCCATAGAAGGCCATATGGAGGCCATTATCAAGGAATTGGCCTTCATTCAGCATTTTCTTCATGGTGGTTATTGGTTGGAAGGGTATCATCTATTAGCGGAGGTGGTAGTTCTTGCTCCGCCAAAGAAGTCTTCACCACTGTAGGAACGCTTCAACTCGGCTAAGGCAAAGAAGGCCATAAAATTCCTAACCTAGCAAGCTGCTTTGGTCAAGCATGAAGATGGTTCATTCGGTCCTGAGTCGAAAAGTTGTTAACCCCATGGTCTCGTCTTTTGGTGGGTGAATCATATACTAGTTTATCATTTTTTTATCTCTTTTTGTTCATGTTGATCATGGTCTACTATTAATTGAGTCTTTCTATATGTTATCGGTTATAGGGTTTCCATAATATCAAACAATGTATGTAATGTCTATAGAATATATTATGAAATAGATGTGTATGTAGCTGCTAAACAGTTGTAATGGTGTCAAATGTGAGTTTGTGATGTCTTGGTTGATCTAGTTTTTGTTAAAACTTCTGTTATCAATTTTGGTCTTTACCAAACAGTATATGTAACTTTTTCTATATATTTTCAATATAACGGGAGAGGGCGCTAACCCTCACTTTAATTATCAAAAAAATAATAGTTTTAAGGCCATGAAATCAAAATAATATTTCCTATCCTTATCAGGGAATTAACCTATCTAAGATGAATTCATCAAAAGGGGACATTACAGTCTGTCTCAATCTGAAGCTGGTGGAACCATACTGTTAGCTGCTCGAGGGAGGTCCTCAACCCATGTGACCAATGATATTGAAAGTAGTTAGGCTGAATGATGATGCCATCTGTGATATGCAAGAAATGCTTGGCAAAGAAGGTGAGCTTAGGACTGAGAAGTTGAGGAAGAGAGGACCAACTGAACTGGATATATTGCTAGTAGATATCTTTGACAGCATGAATTATCACCACCTTCGAGGGAACGAGGCGATTAGGAGCATCTAAGGAATAGTGGAAAAGAAGCAGCCGGTAGATAGAGATGTCAATGGATTGAAAGAGAAAACTAGCCTCAGTATACCAGCATCACACATCCATTGAGACCAAAAGAGTCAATCTGCTCATATGAGCAAAGTGCTAAGTAGGGGTATCTCATAATCCCAAAAACAAAACCATCCAAGGATTTTAGGCTATGAATGTAGGAAGTGAGCCTAAAAAGACACTCGGACCATGGGGGATGGGTTACCAAACATGGCTTGGACAATGCACAGTGGGGCTGTCCACTTCCTGATCCGAAAAATCAGACCTAAGTAGCTGGATCATTGGGGTCTTAGTGTGCCTAGCTCATTGGAGTGTCACCAAGAAGCCTTTCTTTCCCCTGTTAAGTTTGGAAATTAGAGTGCCCATATAGCAATCTTTGAGCCTATTATTATGCCCATTCACCCACTCCCTGACCAGTAAAATTAGGGCTCATCCAGCAGAGTAGAATTTTGTCCAAAAAATTTAGGATCAACCCATTAAGATTAGAACTTACCCAGTAATTTGCTCGTCTCTAGGATTTGCTGCAGTATGTATCACTTCCAGCCCACATTTTCCCATTTCTTGCATTGTTCATAACCAAATAGCTAAGTTATCACAACATAGCTTTCATACTTTTCCAGACATAGCCACCCTCTTTCCCTGTCATCTTCATCGATCTAACTGTTGTATCATTAAAAAACATTTGTTGGAGCTGAGGATGCCATTTCATCCACATTATATCCGAAGAACTTGACGTCTAGATCAGCATTTTCATGTGCAAGCGTCAACCTTTCAGTTTTTGTTTTGCTCTTAGTTATCTTTGGTTTGTAGCTTCTTTTGAGCCTCTTTTTGGCTCCCTCTTGCTACTGTCTCATTGTATTTCTGAGTCCCATTGACCTATTTGGGTCACTGGTGGACATTAATATAATTTCTTTCTTTCTTTCAGTGTTTGGTGTGATCTCTTTAGCTTCTGTAGGTTTCTATTTTTTCTTTTGTTTCCAGTGTTTGGCGTGCTCTCCTAAGCTTTTGTAGGCATGGTGGCCTTTAAGATCATTGAGGCTTGGCAACTTACAAGCCTTCTAAAGTTTCGATTGCTGTATAACTGGATATTTATGATATTATTAAGAGGCAAGAATCAATTAATATTTAAACCCAACTTTATAAAATTGAATATAAATCCTCAACTACATGAACAAAACAAGTGTAAAATCAAAATTAAAATGTATAGTAACTTGGTTGAAGGAAAACTCAAACACAAGATACACACCACTTTTGACCACTTGATATCAAGCCATGTAGCCAACAGCCGCAGACTAGCACGATGTCGGGCATCGTATCCTTTTCTCAACACTGACTTCTTATTTTTCTCTTCAAACGTATCAGCTACACAAGCAGCCAACAGCTCAAACAAGACTGCCACTTTTCTCTGATTTGTTAATAGCTTGCCTTCTGTTATTGTTTCATTCTCATTGGATCTGTCGTTCAGCCCTGTTGGAGTTGACTGACAAACTTCTGGAGTTGCCTCACACAATTTGCTAGCTCCTTCCATGGAATGTCCATAATCATTTGTTTCAGCTTTCTGGGTTTTGGATACTCCATTTTTTCTGCTGCTTTTGCCAGTTAAAAGTGGGGTCCTTTCAAAGCTTGTTGCCATTGCATCTATTGCACGGGCCAGTTCAGTCTCTGAATTTGCCCCTTTTGATGATGAAGGTTTTTTGTCCTCATCTTCTTCAGAAAGTATCCTCAAAAACTGCATGCAATGAGAACCAAAGATAATTAATTAATTTTTCCTTTTTACTAAAAAGAACACAATGTCTCTCTATCCAAAAAGAAGTAAAAAGAAGGCACATTAATTCAACCTAATAATGGATAAGTTGGAGAAGAAAATCACTAAATCAACAGGAAAAATACTCAGAAAAGTATAAGATTAAATGAAGTTTAAAATTCATACTAATGTCTCGTGTATTTTGGACACAATAATCCTGACCACGCTATACATGATGATTTGTAACAAATAACAATCAAATGCTATACACATTCCCATCACTTATCTGGAACACATACAAAATAAAATCATGGAAACATAGCTTTTACCTGCAAATTCCCTTACATTGTCTGATAAGAAATTTAAGACTTGTTTCAAATGCGAACTATTGAAATATCTAATGCTAAGAAGAGAAAAGTGAAAACAATGTAATAATGTGAGAAGCATTTTCACCCAAATTGAAGACTCAAATAATATTCAGGAATGACTTGAATAACTTCATTTCCACCATGTTAAAATGTCGAAATGATATTATAAAGAACATTGAGTCTCATTTCTATTTCATCCATGTGTATATGAATGTTGGAATATGTAATCTTGACTCTCTCTGTCTCTCTTCCCCATTGAAGTACCGACTTGTTGTACACCTTTGGGAGATAATATTTTCTACATTTAATGAGGCCTACACGTGTTATTGATATAGGGCCCAGTTATACCTACCTCATCCATGTTTATAAGTGGTGTATAAATAGAGGAATCCCCTCTCACCACAAGATGTGAAATTGATTGTTTTGTCCTCAAGGGGATGTTCTTATAATGTATCATGCCGAAGGGCACATGCATTAGGGTTCATCCAATATTTGCATCTTTTATCTCTCAATATTTGCACTGCTACTAATTCATACTTATGTCACATCGTTCCTAAATGTGCATACTTGCAAATTTCAACACGGTATTGGAGCAAGAGTGATATTTGATGCTTTCAAGGGAAGATCCACTCACACAAGTGCACCATCTCACAAAGGAGGAAAAGGTGCATTTTTTAGGAGAAATTCGCTCTACGAGGAGCATATTGTCAAATCTCATATATCTGATTGATGATCTGGAAAGGCTGTGACAAATCAGCTAGGTTGATTTTTTGCACCTTTCTCTATTTGGCCATTTAACAATGATTTCAAGCAGTCAAAGGTGTGGTCAAACTTGCTAATTTGAGACAAATTTAACCTATAGTGAGCATACTGTAAAAATTTTGGGATATATCCTCCCAAGGTGTAGATCAAATGGTTAAGTCATTGGAAGACACGAATAATGGTTGTGTTCAAACTCCAGCAAATACCACTGGAGTGGGGCAAGCCACCAACCCGGGAGTTATGGGGGGTGCCCGTTAAGGTGTAAGGACCCTAGGGGCTTCCCAATTCTCATTGTTATCCCAAAAAAAAATTGGGATCCATCTTTAGATTTGGAAAGCTCAAAAAAAATTAGCCCGAGGCTGCTTTATTCCCCTTTCATGATTTCACCATTTGAGCAGGTTTTTAGAACTCCAAAAGTTTGTATAAGGGGGGAGATTTGAATTTCAAAACATTCCCAAAAATATTATGCATTTTAGCGCCCAAAAGTGCACACACATATCTAAATTTGACAGTCATTTGGACTTCATTTGCTTACATTTTGTGTTCAACCCCTCGATCTTCTAGGGATCATAACTTTTGCATACGGTATCCTTTTTGGAAAGTTGGTTCAAAGATCTATGGATTTGTACAATTTACTTTATATTTTGCAGCAATCCACTTTCAGTTGTATGCATCTAAGGTAGGAACAAGTTCTTTCACAACCCCTTTATCTTCAAGAGGTTATATGTCACATCCCGTTGTTTTACCTATTTAAATAATTTGTTTTCATGAGGATCCTTTGTAATCCATGGGAACCTGTTTCATCTACTTCCTTGGTCTGGTTTAATAAATCAGAGCATTGAAATTCTAGCTTTGTAAAGGACCGAGTAGAAAAGTTGAGAGCCATGGGTTGTTGGCATGGTCGATGTCTCATCTTATCATGCAATATTGGCATGTGATGAATCCATAAATGCATTAAATATATTTAATGTTTAAGTATTTAATTAAACTTTTTTTTGTTTGTTAGCAAAGTCCTGCATTAATTTTAATCCAATTATGTTAGTATGTTCTAGTGGGGTAAAATATTTGAGGATATCACTTTTTATTTTAGAGATATATTTTATATAATATGGGACTTGTATACTTATTAAAGAAAACCAATTTCTTTGAGGCGTTTGAGAAAAAGTAGCTCTTCTTTAAAACAAAAATCTTTGCGTGGATATCCCAAAAAATCTTTGTAATATACAACCCCAAATTTTTTCAAAATTTACATACAAGGATATCAATGTTAGCATCAAAAGCAAAACCAACTAAAGTCCTCACACTTTCTGATCACCAAGATCCAAAGATGGGCAAGGTGAGAGCATACAGTGATTTTGGCTTACAGTAACAAGTATGCAAGAAAGAAAAACACTTCTTCCGCTGCGGCGGGCATCCACATATCGTGGGAATTCACCACTTCATCAGTGGGTAAGAAATGAGTGTGAATAGATTACAAAATCATCCACTTGTTCAGTGGGAATTCACCACTTGTCCAGTGGGTAGAGAAGAAAGAAAAAGAGTTCTTTATCCTCACTGGCGGTAGAACCATCCAGGAGTTACAAAATGTTTGAATATGTTCCTTCCTCCCACACTGGCGGTAAACCATCCAGGGGTTATTATCTGTTTGTACAAAATTAAAGAAAGCATACAAGTGCATCAGCTGTGAGTTACATCAGATGAAATACATCTCATCATAATAATATCAATGCATGAGTTTTGCATCCATGAATACCCATTATGCATATTCTTGACCAACTCTGTCAACACTCAGTCATACATTAAGCATAACCTCTTATAACTCCAAAACAGATAAGAATCTGCAATCAAGACACAAGTCTGCACACATTATCATCTTAAACAATTATTCCTAATGCCCAAATCTGATCACATAGAAGTACCCTCTGCTGAACAATACTGAACTGTAGAAATCAGTATGCCTTCATGCTGTACGGCAGCCATGGCAGGAGTTCAAAACACAATACATCCAACATATTCATATTTCCTCAAACAACTGACCCAAACTGATCAATACTGCCCTGCCCCTCAAACATATCTGAGCACAAAACAAACTAAACTCATAGATATTCTAATCCACAGTCATTACTTCCCTCAGACAGCATCATACAGCTTGGTACAGGTACGGACATTCACAGCTAACTCAGAACTGCAGTAAAATAACTCAAATCACTTCCAAAGAGGGTGTCTTGGACAAGCAAACATTATGCAAACAATATAAGTTTCAAAGACATTAACATTTAATTCTTATGTGCATCGTTTTCTCCAGCAGATGTACGGCCATAGAACAGGTACGGCAGCACATAAAAAATCAGTCTTTGCTTAAAGACTCTTAATAACATATGGAAATGGAACGCCTATTCCATAAGGCAATAATGCAAAAAGAACCAATTCCAAACTCTTTGTCATTTTTTTTATATTTCAAATTTCCTCCAAACTTCAGTGCGGACATGAGGAGTACGGATGCTTACAAAAAATCCAAATATGTCTTAAAACCTCACAAATCTGGCATGAGAATGATTGTCTAGGATAAGGATTATCAATGCAAAAGAACTGAATCAAAAACTCAACTTCATGGATTATAAATTTTCAATACTTCATTTCTGCAGGTGCGGCCATGGAGATGTACGGCCAACTAGGAACAATCACAATATATTTAAATAACAGTCCAAACCAATACACTATCATATCAAAATTGCATCCCAACTATACAAAATGGATTACAATTGCAAAGCACAACAAAACTATAAATCCCTGATCAGCTCCATAGGTTCCCTGAAGTAGAAACCTCCATAACCAGCTAGGGTAGATATCTCACTACCGAAACTGATCTTCTTCCAGTGGGTTTTCGTCCACAAGAAGGAAGAAATGGAAGAACACGCAGGTTCAATCCAACAGAATAACAATACCATATCCAAGCATGCCCTCCAAATGAGCTCTCCATCAGCATATAAAGGCATCTGGGAGTTACAAACTCCACTTTCTTGAAAATATAATCTTTTTTTCTCCTCAACTTATAAAGTTCTCCTATTCCAAAGTGGTGCTCACTTTAATAATAAATCTAGGAGAAATTATAAATATGTCCTCATCCCACACTTAAATCACTTTATAAAATATAACACTATAACTTAAGTGCACCAAAAAAATAATTAACCTAATTAATTATCAATTTTCTTCCCATTATCAAAATTGATAATTAAATATTTACTCCAAAGATTTGGAATGAGGATAAGTGGCTTCAGGACGATTAGACTAAAAATGGGAACATTACAATCTTTTCTTTTGATAAGATGACACCTCCTCGAGGTTGTCTGGGAAACTCCTATACGTGCCTTTTCATTGCTTTCTCATGTTGCATACTTGTCTACCCGAGGAATTTCAAATTTGGCAGAAAATTCCATATTATTTTTGGAGGGCACAGTAGGAGGGAGATAGAGGTCTGTATGCTGGAAAAATGTTTTTGGGTTTTCCTTCTTTTTGGACAGGCAAGGAGGATGCCGGCAGAAAGGATGTAAAACCTGTGTTTACATCTTCCAATTGCATTCGCATAAAGTTTCTAAGACTTTTCAACAGAGCAATAGAAACATATCGTCAACCTTGGTGTTCCATGAGATGGAAATTCTTTAGGCATTGTGTGTCAATCATAGATACAAGACTCACCCAGACTTGGCAAGTCGTGAGCCGGGCGACCATGGGCGAGTCTGAGAGACTCGGCGGTCCGATACTTGCCCAACTCGCCGAGTCTGTCAAACTCGCCAAACTTGTCAAGTGCGGCTGGGTGATGTTAAAAACATTAAAAAAAAACCACTTCACTTTTTAAAAAAGTCACTTATATTTGTCTCCTACACCCTAAAAGCAACTTCATTTCATTTTCAAGCCAAAGGAGGAGAAAAGAGAGTTTTGAGCAAAAATTGGATTGCATTGAAGGGAAATCAGCAAGGAGATTTAGCTAAAATCGGTGGTTGAATCGCATTTGGGCAGGTTTGTAGCTACTTTTGGTGCATCTAGAGGAGTCTACAAAGGATTGGGAAGAGCTTACCATTGATTTATTAAGAGGTAAGTTTGTATTTTCAAGTTTTTTTTGTTTTTTTTTTTTAATTTTATTCCTCTTTTACATTTCTTTTTTTCTTTTTTCTATTTTGTTTTAGTGGACCAAAGAACAAACCCTAGGTGTGTTTAATTTTTTTGTTGAACAAACCCTAGGTGTTTTTGAATTTTTTTTTAATTTTATAGTTGCAAACCCTAGTTATTTTTATATTAGTTTAACTATAGACGATAAATGTTAATTCTTTTTCTCTTTATATGTTATTGCAGCTTTCTTTAGATTTATAAATTGTCTTAATCACAATGTCAAACCCAGTTAGAAGGGACCCTTGTTGGAAACATGCCATCCCTGGGGAAAAGAGAGGAGATATAATTTGTTTTCATTGCAAAAAAACTTTGGGAGGGGAAGGCAATAATAGATTGAAATACCATCTTGCATGTACACCATGCCAAGATGCTAAACCATGCGAAGCAATGCCTGCTGAAGTTATGCATGAACTGTAAGTTCAATTAGAAACCTTTCATGAGAAAAAAGAATTAAAAAAGAGGCAAAGAGAGGAGATGGCAGCCATTGGTGGAACTGCAAGTGGAGAGTCTTCTTGTCCCATTCCTCTAGTTCGTCCATCTACAGGTAGTGGCAGTGATAGTGGAAATGGCAATGTTAGCATTGGGCCTAGAATTCATGCATCTAAGTTAGATTCATATATTTTGCCACACACTACTCCGAGTTCCCAACCATCACTTGAGAGCATGGGAACTTGGAACAAAAATAAACATAATGCAGCTAGAAGTGCAATTGGAGACTTTTGGTTCTATTGCACGATTCCATTCCACGCAACCAGGTAATTGTAATCTCCCCCATCTAGCTCATTGCACCAGTGGACCAGGGTTAGCCTATAATTCGACTTCTGTAGGCTAATGGAGATGTATAGGAAGTCATTCTAGGGACTTACTATTTATAGTAAGTGAAGAGCCGAGCAGTTGCTATTTTGGCAGGGCAGCATGGGTGGTCATAGCACTGGGATTCATGTCATTTCAAGGCCCAAGGTGATATAAGTCGCTATATAAGTTAAACTAAATATTTAACTTATACTATATGAGATATGGAGTTTATAAGGTAATATTACTTTATAAAGTTAAGTTATAACTTAAAAGTGATGTGACTAGGAGGTGGGCGCCCCTCATGGAGAGACAAGGGGTTGTTTTTAAATAAAAATAAATTAAAAATTCCCTCTCTTGGGCATTGGGAGTTTGGAGGAGTAAAAAGGGGAAAAGAAGGCTCATTTGCCTTATGCGAGAATATTGGATTTTGCTCTTTGTGAGATACTTGTGCTTTGGCTTTTGGAGCTTGGCTTTAGGGTTTCAGTTGGCTGCGTTGGCACGAAAACCCCGGCATTGGTCTCTTTCCTCGTGCGTGAAAGATCATATCAAGAGAGGATTGTGGAGGCTTCATCCAGAGGTCTCACTTGTGCATTCAATTGAACCATTTGGGAGAAAATTCGAACAAGAAATGAAGATATCCTAAGGAGTTTGATATTGCAGCTGTTAGAGGAGATTCAAAGGACAGAAATATTGGTATTGTGATTGAGTTCTTGCTGCTCCAGAGTTATTTATTGCTGGCCGTACCTTTATATTGCAGGCTGTACAATTTAGAGGGCCGTACTCTTTCCTTGGAGCAGATTTGACACTTGTTTAAAGGCGATTTAGGCTGGAGATTGGTCGCCATAAGGAAGGAGGGTTTGCTGATACAAAACAAAGATATTGCAGGCTGTGTAATGGATGTTTGGAGCTGATATGTACAGCCATAGAGGCCATACTACACTAGGAGGACATGGGCATTTGTGGGCTGCAATTCTTCATTGATTTGTGACATTTAATACTCCCAACCTTGGCATCCAGAGCTATATTTGTTGCTGCTGCTGATTGTAATACAAAATTTCTCCATTCCTTGGAGTTGTGAGCATTTTTCTATAGCCTTATTGCTGGTCCAGCTACAGCCTCCGAACGAAGTTGTAAATCTTGATTTGGGTATGTTACCATAATTCATATTTTGGCTAAATACAATCTGGGTCATTGTTATTTTGTTGATATCTATTCTAGTTTTTCTGGGTTTACCATATATGCTTCATTTTCTATGTCAATGTTGCAAAAATCATACATGCAAAAACATGCAATGAAAACCTAAACCCAAAACCATCTGAAAAACACAAAAACACATAAAAAGCCGACATATACCAAGGGTGTATGTTACAGTGGTATCAAAGCAAAAGATCTTGCCATCCTGTGAGGTTTAATTTGACATGCAGAAGATGAACATGAGACATGCAGCCTACAGATAGATATAATTTTAGACCAAGACCAGGAACACGAAACCCACAGAGAATACAGGAAGAAGAAGTACCACAGATTGATCCATTTGAGTCAAAGACAGAGGTTGTAGCTACTGAGGGGGAAACAGTATTGTATAGTGAGGAAGATTTCGGAATTCCGAGGACAGACCCTTTTTCAGGGGAGCTACCTCCAGTGACAGAACCCACAAGAGAAATGGGTGACAGGGAAGGTGAGGAGCCTAGCATGCGCAAGATCCTGAATGTGCTCACCAGGAGTTTGTTGGCACTAGAAAGAGAATTGAGGGAGTCTCGACAGGAGTTGAGAGAATCACAGGCGGAGATAGCACATACCCTCGAACAGTTATTACCTCGAGATGGAAGATATAACAGGGAAAATAATAATAATCACCGTGACAGGAATAGGTACAATGGAGGTGACAGGAACAGGAACAATGACGGTGATAGACACAGAGACAATGGGGGAGATAGGAACATGCATAATGTGGGTGATAGACACAATGGTGACAAGAACCAGGGGAATAGGAATAATGGGGACAGGAACCAAGATGATAGACAAAGGTTCAGAGATGATGAGGATGAGGCCTCAGTTACTCATAGGAGGGCTTCACAGTTTACAGCAGGTGACAGACCTGGTATCCCTACATTTGCTCCCAAGAACCAAGTTCCTGAATAGGATCCCACACAGGCTAAGTTTCAGGAGGAGATTCTGAGGGATTGGAGAGCTTCTAGTGCAGAGTTCAGGGCCAAGATGACCTTTGCAGAGTACTCTGACATTAGGATAAAGAATAGACCTCGCAAGGGAGGTAGACCTCAAAACCAGGAGTTGCAAAAGAAAGTGAGCAAAATGACACTTCACTACTTTGATGGATCAGGTAAAACCACTGCGAGAGCTTGGGTCTAGAAATTGGACAGCTGCTTGCAGATTAGTCCCATGCCTGAGGAGGACGCCATTACTTATGCAACATTACATTTGAAGGGGGCAGCACATAAGTGGTGGAGCAACGGGAAGGTCACACTGGGTCATGATCAGATCACTTCATATGTGGAGTTCACAGCTAGACTGATCGACAGGTTTGATAAGGACCCAGAATTACAGTTTAAGGAGTTGGCGCAGCTGAGGCAGAGTGGATCAGTTGACTCCTATATTTCTGAGTTCCAGGATCTATCTATTATGGTCCCAGATATTTCCGAGCGCAAATTGGTTATTCTCTTTATTGATGGATTGTCAGACCCACTTCATGGTTGGGTTAAGAGTTTTGACCCTGTTTCACTCAGGAGGCCATGAAGAAGGCCCAAGATATGGAGTCATCAGTGTGGAGGAGCGAATTTCAGTCCAAGGGGTTTCCACACAGGAGGGAGAAGGAGAAGGAGAAGAGACCCTTCCATAGAGAGGTTGAGTAGCATAAGGACAGATCAAATAGGCTAACAGATGATCAGCTCAATGAATATAGGAGGAAGAAACTTTGCTTCCATTGCAAAGAACCATGGGATCCCTCTCATAAGTGTGCACACAAGGCTATGGCCAAGCTGATCAAGTACTATTCAGCTGAGGAGACCCAGTCAGATGCATCCGATTCAGAGTCAAATCAGCCTTCAGATCATGGAGATAGTGGAGATGACAGAGCTTCACAGCACAGTGTTGGCAGTGGAGGTACTATCGCCCAGCTATCCAATTTCCAGAAGGTTGGTTCTTTCAAGGTGCGTGGTGTACTCATTGGACAGCGCATTATTACCCTCATTGATATAGGAGCTACACAATTTTATTGACGAGGGGTTAGTAGCTCGCAGGGGGTTGAAGACAGAGGAATTCGAAGGCTTCAAGGTAATGGTAGCCGACGGATTCAAAATGCAATGCAACAAGAAGATATCAGGATTAAAAATCATCATGGGAGAGTATGAGCTGGTAGATGACTTCTATGTTGTTGGCATCGGGGATACAGACGTACTTGGCATGCATTGGATGAGCCAGCTAGAGGAGTTCACCATGAATGTAAAAAAGATGGAGATGAGATTCGAATTCAATGGGAAGAAAATATGCTTGAGAGGCATATCAGTCGGTGGACCTTGGATGGTATCACTGAAGAGGATGGAGAGGCTATTGAGACATGACCAGGTAGAGTGGGCAGCAAAGTGCCTTATTATGCCAGAGTCCCCAAAGGCAATTATCATCCTGATATTCAGAAGCTTTTATCCAAGCACAGTAAGGTGTTTGGAGTTATACCACCAAGAGTGCCTCATGATAGAGCCATAGAGCATGTTATTGAGTTAGAGGATGGGACCAAGCCCATCATGATCACTCCTTACCGTCATCCAAAGAGGCTCAAGGATGAAATTGAAAAAACAATTAAGGAGATATTGGAGATGGGACACATCCGGCCCAGTAAGAGCCCGTTTGCTTCTGCAATTGTTCTTGTCAAAAAGAAGGATGGGACAATCAGGATGTGTATAGATTACAGGGCATTAAACAAGAAGACTATTAAGAACAATGTTAGAAGACTATTAAGAACAAGTACCCCATCCCGAGGATAGATGAGCTGATAGACGAGCTACATGGTGTCTGTTACTTTTCCAAGATTGACTTGAGGTCTAGATACCATCAAATTCGCATGAGGGCCGAGGATGTAGAGAACACAGCCTTCAGGTGTTATTACGGTCACTTTGAGTTTCTAGTGATGCCTTTCGGGTTAACCAATGCTCCTGCGACTTTCCAGAGTTATATGAATCATATATTTAGACAGCAGCTCAAGAAATTTGTTTTGATCTTCATTGATGACATACTGATTTTCAGCAGGACATGGGAGGACCACATGAGACACCTTGAGGAGGTATTGAACATATTGGAGAGTGAGTCACTCTATGCCAAGGAATCGAAATGTGATTTTCGTATGACAGAGTTACTTTACCTTGGCCATATTATCAGCGCAGATGGAGTCAGAGTGGATCCAAAGAAAATTAAGGCGATTGTCAATTGGCCTCCACCCACAAACCTCACACAGCTTAAGGGGTTCTTTGGACTGTGTGGTTTCTACAGACGGTTTGTGAAAGGCTTCTCGCAGATAGCAGCACCACTGACTGATTTGACGAAGAAAGAAGCCTTCGAGTGGAGTGACATAGCCTAGTAGTGCTTTGACAGGTTCAAGCACTTGATGTCTACATGCCCAGTGCTAGCGATCCCTAACTTCACCAAACCATTTGAGTTACAGTGTGATGCTTCTAGAGAGGGGATCGGGGCAGTACTTATGCAGGAGAAGCACCCGATAGCTTTTGAGAGCAGAAAACTTCGGGGTGTGGAGAGGAGCTACTCGGTGTATGACCGAGAGATGTTGGCCATCATGCATGCATTGGCCAAATTCAGACCTTATTTGGTTGGGGGAAAATTTATAATCAAGACTGATCATAATAGCATCAAATATTTTATGAACTAGAAGGACATGAATGATAGACAGCAAAAGTGGGTATGCAGGTTACAGGCATATGATTTTGACATCGAGTATGTCAAGGTCAAGAGGAACATAGTTGCAAATGCCTTGTCACGTCAACCTCACTTGTGCTTAGTTGGGGAGATCTCTACTGATTGGAGGGAGTCGATTATAGCAGAGTATGCTAAGGACTCTTGGGCAGCAGGAGTCATTGAGGGCATTAATAAGGATGAGAGATATTCTGTGGTGAATGACTTGATTATATACAAGGACAGAATATTATTGGTGCCTAATTCACAGTTCAAACACAAGGTGATAAAAACTTTCCATGATACACCAATGGCTGGCCATCCTGGATTCTTCAAGACATACAAACAGATTCGGGAGAGGTTCACATGGAAAGGACTGAAGGATGAAGTGCAAAAGTATGTTCGTGAGTGTCCCATTTGCCAGCAAAATAAGCATGAGCATACCTTTCCTGCAGGTCTTTTACAGCCATTACCTATTCCCAATCAGAAATGGGAATGTATCTCCATGGACTTCATTACAGGATTGCCAAAAGTGCAGGGGAAGGATTGTATATATGTAGTGGTCGATAGACTCACCAAATTTGCACACTTCTTTGCCATTTCAGCAACCTTTACAGCTGCTCAGGTGGCTGATTTGTTTTTCAAGGAGATATTCAGGTTACATGCGGTACCCAAAAACATAGTCAGTGACAAGGACAGCAAGTTCCTGAGTTTATTTTGGCAAGAGTTATTGAGACTGTGTGGTACAAAGTTGACTCCTAGCACTAGCTACCACCCGCAGACAGATAGCCAAACAGAGGTGGTGAACAAATGGTTAGAGGTGTACCTACACAATTATGTGTCGGGGCAGCAGAAAGCTTGGATCAAATGGTTGCACCTAGGGGAGTACTGTTACAATACTACTCATCACATGTCTATTCAGATGACTCCTTTCAAGGCACTGTATGGTTACGATGCCACACGCTTTACAGATCTCTTGCTTGGTGATAGTCGGGTGCCTAAGGCAAAGGATCTTTTACAAGACAGCCAGGACATCTTAAGGGAACTCAAGGAGAATATACAGCAGGCACAGAATCAATAGAAGTTGTATGTTGATCAACACCGAGTGGAGAGGAGTTTTGAGGTTGGAGACATGGTGTATTTGAGGCTCCAACCCGACAAGCAGTCCACTCTCAAGAAGAGTGGAGCAGAGAAGTTGAAACCCAGATTTTATGGTCCCTTCAAGATTATCAGAAGAGTGGGTGAAGTGGCATACGAGCTTGAGCTACCATCAGATAGCAGGGTGCATAATGTATTCCATGTTTCCAGGCTGAAGAAAGCTCTTGGCCACAACATAGTTCCTTCAGCTGAACTTCCACCATTAGATGAAGAGGGGAAATTGATCCTAGTACCTGAGGCCATCATTGACACCCGGGAGAGACACTTGAGGAAACGGGTTATCAAAGAGTACTTGGTCAAGTGGAAGAATTTACCAATGAAGAATGCCACTTGGGATGGTGAGCAAATTTTGCAGCATCCAGAGTTGAGGTTGCTTGACAAGCAATCTTGGGAAGGGCGGACTGTAATGTCCCCCATCTAGTTCATTGCACCAATGGACCAGGGTTAGCCTATAATTTGACTTCCGTAGGCTAATGGAGATGTATAGGAAGTCATTCCAGAGACTTACTATTTATTGTAAGTCAAGAGCCGAGCAGCTGCTATTTTTGGCAGGGCAGCATGGGTGGTCATAGCACTGGGATTCATGTTATTTCAGGGCCCAAGGTGATATAAGTCGATATATAAGTTAAATTAAATATTTAACTTATACTATATGAGATATTGAGTCACTTTAAGTTATAAGGTAATATTACTTTATAAATGATATAAGTCGATATATAAATTAAATTAAATATTTAACTTATACTATATGAGATATTGAGTCACTTTAAGTTATAAGGTAATATTACTTTATAAAGTTAAGTTATAACTTAAAAGTGATGTGACTAGGAGGTGGGCGCCCCTCATGGAGAGACAAGGGGTTGTTTTTAAATAAAAATAAATTAAAAATTCCCTCTCTTGGGCATTGGGGGTTTGGAGGAGTAAAATGGGGAAAAGAAGGCTCATTTGCCTTATGCGAGAATATTGGATTTTGCTCTCTCTTTGTGAGATACTTGTGCTTTGGCTTTTGGAGCTTGGCTCTAAGGTCTTAGTTGGTTGTGTTGGGACGAAAACCCCAGCATTGGTCCCTTTCCTTGTGCGTGAAAAATCGTATCAGAAGAGGATTGTGGAGGCTTCATCCAAAGGTCTCACTTGTGCATTCAATTGAACCATTTTGGAGAAGATTCGAACAAGAAATGAAGATATCCTAAGGAGTTTGATATTGCAGTTGTTCGAGGAGATTCAAAGGACAGAAATAATGGTATTGTGATTGAGTTCTTGCTGCTCCAGAGTTATTTATTGCTGGCCGTACCTTTATATTGCAGGCCGTACAGTTTAGAGGGCTGTACTCTTTCCTTGGAGCAGATTTGACACTTGTTTAAAGGCGATTTAGGCTGGAGATTGGTCGCCATAAGGAAGGAGGGTTTGCTGATACAAAACAGAGATATTGCAGGCTGTGTAATGGATGTTTGGAGCTGATATGTACAGCCATAGAGGTCATACTACACTAGGAGGACGTGGGCATTTGTGGGCTGCAATTCTTCATTGATTTGTGACATTTAATACTCCCAACCTTGGCATCTAGAGCTATATTTGTTGCTGCTGCTGATTGTAATACAAAATTTCTCCATTCCTCGGAGTTGTGAGCATTTTTTTATAGCCTTGTTGCTGGTCCGGCTACAGCCTCCAGACAAAGTTGTAAATCTTGATCTAGGTATGTTACCATAATTCATATTTTGGCTAAATCCAATCTGGGTCATTGTTATTTTGTTGATATCTATTCTAGTTTTCTTGGGTTTACCATATATGCTTCATTTTTTATGTCAATTTTGCAAAAATCATACATGCAAAAACATGCAATGAAAACCTAAATCCAAAACCATCTGAAAAACACAAAAACACATACAGAGCCAACATATACCAAGGGTGTATGTTACAGTAATTCTTTTTTTTTGTTTTAAAATATATAGTTTGAAACTTTGATTCTTTGTCTCTTGAATTTTTAATTTTAGAGGTATGTAGAATTCAAAGTTAAACTCTCAATTTTACAATACTTATTTTATTTAATTTATTTGTGTTAGGTCTCCTTATTGGCAAAACATGGTGGATGCCATTACTGTTTGTGGGGCGGGGTTCAAAGCCCCTAATGATGAGGAGATAAAGGGCCCCATTTTGACTCAAATGGTGGTTGATTAAAAGCCACAATTAAGGAGCAGCAAGAGATATGGAGGAAAAAGGGTTGCACTATCATGACTGATGGTTGGACCAATAGAAGAAATAGAACATTGCTAAATTTTCTTGTTTCTTCCTCAGGGGATTGTACTTCCTGAAATGCATTGATTTAGTAATTAAGATTTTTTATTTCTACTTTATTGAATCATTGATTTTGTTTCTTTCTCAGGTGGTACAGTGTTCATTAAATCTATTTATACTTCGAGAAACACAAAAAATGCTAAATTCCTTTATGAAGCTTTGGAGGGAATCTTGGCTGAGGTGGGTGAGGAGAATGTGGTCCAAATAGTGACAGTAATGGAGCAAATTATGTTGTTGTAGATAGACTACTCATGGATAGGCACCCATGATTATTTTGGACTCCTTGTGCTACTCATTGCCTTGACCTCATATTGGAAGATCTTGGCAAGATTCCATGGATCAAATCATGTGTGGAGAAAGCTAGAAATATTTGTAAATACATTTATAATCATAGTTGGGTCCTCAACCTAATGAGTTGTTTCACAGGGCAGAAGGAGTTGGCTCGTCCTGGAATAACCTGCTTTGCAACTAATTTTATCACATTACAATCTTTGCTTAAGGCAAAGGGAGGATTGAGGCACATGTTTGTTAGTGAGGAGTGGGCGTCCTCATCATATGCTAAAACCAATGCAAGGGTTGATGTGGCTAATTATATTTTTGATGAGCAAAGCTTCTGGGTACCTGTTGTGACCTAATCACACATCACCCCATTGCAAATGGGGACCCACTCTTTTTCTCGCTTTCTGCTTTGGTTTGCTTTAGGTTTAGGCTTTCTCTGAGCTTGTAGGTTTGGTAGTGTTGTTTTGCCCAAGTCTCACCATACTCTTGCTAAGGAGTCCATATCCTCTCATCCTGATGCATGTCTTGAAGCCCTGAAATTGACTAAGTCTGGAACCCTGATGCATGTCCTGAAATCCTAAAAATTTGACTAAGTCTGAAATCTGGTGGATCCTCAAAAATCTAGAATCTGCATGTTAAATCTCATGGATCCGAGACCTATCTCAAACATCCTGGAAGTATATTTCAAATATTCAAAGTATATTTCAATATCTGAGCATATACTTAAATATATTTTGAAATATACTTGGATTTTAGGTGCTAAAAATTGACTAAGTCTGGAAAAGGGCACTTTGTGAGGGTCTTTGCATTGTGAAAAACGAACATCATACATAGCGGCATGAAAAGTCTGCCCAAAAGCGCACTTTAGAGGAGACCTTGCATAAAACATTTTATACATGAGCACTCAAAAAGTCCGATCATCCTCTTTGGCGCACCTATTGAGGGTGTCTGCATTGGATGTTTATACATAGACACATGAAAAGTCCCCCCAAGCGCACCTAGAGGAAAGGTTTGCAATTTGCAAGTTTTAACGTTATGCAAGCCTACCTAAGAAGTCCGCCTAGGTGCTTCTAGAAGAGGGTCTTGTAATTTACAAGTTTTGTGCTTTATACATTAAGGCATAGATTTAGCGCTCAAGGCTTTTGGTGCACTTCTGATCCTCCTTTGCATAAAATACATTATACATGAACACCTAAAATTTGCGCTTTTCCTCCTAGGCGCATTTACATTATGACTTTGCATAAAACTTTCAATGCACAAGCACTCAAGATCAACACTCAAGTTTCATCATCCTTTGGCGCACTTTTTGTGTACCTTTACATAAAGTACTTTATACACATGGCCTCATTTTCAGCGCTTCTCCTACAAGCACACTTTTACCCTTGGTTTACATAGCTCATTCAATGAAAGCATACGCAAAATCAGCGCCTCATCCCCTTGCTTTGTATTAGGCGCACTTTCAGCATGCTCTTGCATAAGCATCCAATACACACTAGCATGAAATGTGCACTTTTATCTATACAACCACACCCAAATTCAGCGCTCCTTTCCATGCATATCAATCTTGCCCTGAGTTATGCAAGTTGTTCAAGTCGGCCATGAAATGATAAAAAGCAAGTTTTAAAGCGTGAAAATAAAGCCTTCTTCATTGCATAAGACAACTTTTTGTATTGATAAATGTTTCTCTTGTGTAGGTAATGGAAGGAGAATGCCAAGAGCTAGCACGTGAGAAAGTTCAAAGGATGGAGGAAGGTTTCACAAGTGATCAAGTTCCGAGCATTGCATTTCATCAAGAGTACACCAAGATCATCATACTTCAAAGAAGACTTCATTTCTGGAGGAGGAGCACTACTTCATCTTGCACGCTTAAGAATCCAAAAGTTGGAGTTCCATGTTCCAGAAACTAGAGTCATCCATTTCATGCGCTAGACAAAGAAAGACATCCATCATACACCAGTCTACTCCAAAATTCATACACAATCATCCAAAGCCAGAATCTTGCATCCTACACAATAACATCATCAAGAAAGTCATGAGAAGAGAAATGAGCATGAGCATCAAAAATCCATAAATTACACTAAGGCATGGAGAACAAGAAGTATCAAAATTCCCAAGTTTTCAAGTTCGAAGCAGCTAAGTTCTAGAGGTGAAAATCCAAATTCAAAGACTACTCCAAAAAATCCATAATTTGGGAAAATATTTCGAACTGTGTGAACATGTTGAAAATCAAACCAGTTCCTCTCAATGCTGAGGTGTCATGTGCACACCATCAAGCCGATCACAGTATGCCACATCATCCATCCGCATTCAATGTTCTAAAAATAGTAACTTTTTGCCTTGTTGTCTCAATCCGGCCCATTGATTCTCAAATCAATCCTGGTCGTTCATGTAATTTTGGAGCCTATAAAAGGCCCATTTCTCTCATTTGTAAAGGGAATTTATTAGAGGGAGATCAATAGAGAAAGTTATTAGCTCGCGCAAGAGTAGTAGAATAGGAGTAGAGTAGAGGAGACTTTTCAAAATAATTGAGGGGAGATATGAAATTGTTGTAATCCTACGCTTCCAAAATCAATACAAGCTCATTGTTGGTTCGCATGGTGAATTTGTGTGATTGTGGAATGCTAGCATGGTTTCTAATTCTCGAATATGATGGAGAAATGTTTCCAAGTAGAGTAGAATTAGATTAGAAGTTCATTGATGTAATGTTTATATGTGGAGATATTTAATGAATTCCTTAAATGGTTCATACTTTTTATGATTTGTCGATGATAAGTCATTTTGCAAAGTTAGCCTAAACCACATTTGTTTTAGTTCAGTTGCGGATGCTCGTTCAAGCTGCGCCAACAGTGGGTGTTTGGATGGAGATTTGCAACATGAAAATCCTTGAGTTTCCTTAGAAGATTGCACCGACTTCATGTAGTTGTTGGTTCTCATGGCGAAGCGGAGTTAGGTTTCATAAGGAGTTTGTCTATCTCGGCATATTTCATTATTTCATTGTCCTTAAAATAGTTTTCTAAACCCTTGTCCTTATGCATCTTCTTTTCGTAGCCGGTTAGAAGAAGTTCTATTTCACAAGGAGAACAACATATTTGATTGGAGTAAGGAGTAAATTCAGCGTAAGTCCCTTTGTGAGTTTCAGCAAATCACATCAACTACTGAGTCTATCCATTGCAAAAACATGAATCAGGAACCTTGGAGTTGTCTCACTGGATCACTTTGTTTAGCCTTTGAGAGACTTTATTCAAGAGAGGATAGAATACTTAGTATTTTATTCTGAGTTTGCATGTGCATAAAAAACACATCAACAATACCAACCGAGGAGATCGTAGAGGTAAATCTACATTATATTTTTATTCATATTTATATTTTATTTTCTTATTTTTGTTTACACTTACTTATGTTAATGTTTCAACTTTCATAATAATTGCAGTTCACATGGCCTTTAGTGGTTCTCCTACGAGTTGCTAATGGGGAAAAGCCTACAATGGGCTACATATATGAGGGCACGAATAGGGCCAAGGAGGCCATTAGATCCATCTATGCCGAAGTTGAGGATAAGTATCGCCCCATTTGGGAAATCATTGATAGACGATGGCACCTCCATCTTCACAAGCCCCTACACTCAGCTACTTATTTCCTCAATACGGCATTCCAATTCCGCCCTAATTTCAAGGCAGATGAATAGGTTCCGAGTGGGCTCTACACAATCATAGAGCAGATGGTGTCTGATTCTCTTCTTGGAGCACAAATAGTCAGCGAGATTGAGATCTTTAGACTTGCACAAGATCTCTTTGCACGAGGTATATGCAAGTCAACTAGGACGACATTGCAGCCAGGTAAAATCTATTACGAGCATAATTTAAGTTTAAAAATTAAAACTCTTCCTTTTTTTACATTATTATTATTTATTGAAACTTAAAGTGAGACAATGAGATTGATTTTTTCTTTTTCTCATCTCAGATGCATGGTGGGAAAGATTTGGTCCTAAGGTACCAAATCTTCAGAGGATTGTAGTTCGAGTCTTGAGCCAACCATGCAGTGCTTCAGGTTGTGAGCACAATTGGAGTATGTTTGAGCACATACGCTCCAAGAAGCGCAATAGACTGTCAGTGCAGAGGTTGAATGATCTAGTTTATGTTCATTACAACCTTCGCCTTCACCACAAATAGATTTTGAGGCTGTGACTTATCACCAATCTCACTAGAGGAGGTTGATCCACAATCAGAGTGGATCACTGAGGCTGAGGATCCTGTCTTTGGTGATGAGGACCTTGATTGGGTTGACCAGGTGGATAGAGAGTTAGAGGCAAAAGCCATGGCAGAGGAGGAGGCTAGAGCACGAGGAGACACCTTGGATGTTGGCGTGAGTGCCACTTAAACACAGGCAGATATCATGGCTGCATCATCATCCAAGACCTATCTTAAACGCCCATGCAAGACTGGCCATAATATTTGGGTCGAGTGATGCAGGCCCCTCTGGGCCATAGACTTCAAGTTTTTGTTTTGATATTTGTTTTAATCTTTTGATGCCATGGATTTCATATTCCATGAGTTTTGTATACATTTGACAATATTTATATATCTAAATGTGTTATTTCCTTCAACTAAAATTTGCATTTATACTTATGTGATCGATGTATACTTGTGTATGTGATCAAAGTAGCTTATATTTGATGATTTTATTGTGTCTTTAAGGTTTATCTATTAAAGGGTGCATGTGACAATTCTTGATCCTTAAAAATCTCTAAATTTCATGTGTTTTTCAATTTGTCGAGTCTTGGGCAAGTCTGGGTGGCGAGTTCGAGTACTCGCCAAAAATCACCTTGTCGAGTCTTGGTCTTGTAACACTGGTGTCAATACATGCCTTGTCTTTGCTTCCACATTTGCAAGCATGGCTACCAAGGCAGTTTTAATTACAACACTAGTGGAATCTCCTCTATATTTAATGTTTTCAACAATTCCTTGCACATTTTAGAAGATAATGTCTCTTGTGCATTCTATTGAACAGTTTGTGTGCCTCCTCTATGCGTCCAAATTTTGGCATATTATCAACCTCGTATCCTTGCACGAGCAACAGGGTATTCTTCTAACCGTATCTTTCTTCCTCAACTAACTACAAGATAAGTAAAGAATTGAACTCCTCCGTGCTGTTATTTATGGGATAATAATTCGAAATTTTAATTTTTTTATTTTGCTATGATTTAATTGTGGTTGAATACATTTTTTCAATTGTAACATCTTGCTTAATAAAAGCTTTCATTGCACAATATCTAGCACCACCTCTTCGTTGTTAAATTGGGTTTAAATAGTGGTGTAATGGGGTTTATTATTCCATAAGTATGGATTCCTTGAAATCATCAAATATGGTGGCTGGGAGAAATGCCAACCTGCACTTGTTTAAACAGCAAATAATGCATAAACTCTCATAGTTGGACGCCCAAGAAGAATTAGATAGTTTTACTTTTGTTATATAATAATAATCAAGGAAATCATTATTGGGTGGGCACCCAAAGTGGGTTTCTTTTCCTTGTTTTAAATGTTGTTTGTAACATAAAAAAAGGGCGACCTGTAGAGTAATGGTTGCGCCCAGCAAGAGGGACGAGCCCTCACCGACCACCACTCCTGTTTTGTGGTTGTTCTTTAATAAGGTCTTCCTTAAAAATTTTCATGATATGCAGAAAATTAAACACCGGTATGCAAAATTAAAATTTATTTAGAGGTTGTTCTTCTTTGTTAATTTTAGAAGTAAAGATATTTGCCTAGAATAATACATTTAGACAGTTTAGTTGTTAAAATCATAGAAGCAGAAATCGTTTAAAAAATGCAATTTTTTCAAAAAATTGCGAATCGGGAGGAACCTCAATTTTTACCCAGTTTAAATTGCGTTTTCTATTAAATCGTACAGATTCGGACCTTTTTCCTCCGTCGAGCAGACATAGTGTTCGTTTTGTGTCCATTCAACCTTCTTCCTGCTTCGTTTTGTGTTCAGGATCAACACAGAGGATGGGAGTTGGGGAGAGTATTTCTATTATGAAAGCATTCGGGCCAGGTCGATCAATAATTTAGGTTTGTATCCAGATGCTTATGCCGGAAGGAATGCCCTTAGCAGCTTCATATCCGTAGTTGACCAATTCAATCAATGGAATGGTTGAACCGGCACAAACCCCCAACCCGCAATGTGAGAAGGGCCAATTGATAGACTCGGACACTACATGTTGGATCGCGAAGGAGGAAGGGTTTCAATCTCAGCCTTGAACCGGAAGGAAAGCTCGCTAAGGAATTGGTATAATATATTATTATATTTATATACTATAATATTTATAATATATTATTATATTATTAATAGTTATATTATAATATTAAAATATAATATTTATATTATTAATATATATTATATTACTCCTCGTTAATGGGGTGGGTGAAGTTCAATCACGGAGGAGAGAAGAGGCCAAATGGGAGCCGCCGGAAGAAGGTTGGTACAAGATGAATTTCGATGGGGCTTCTAGGGGCAATCCGGGAGAGTCAGGTGCAAGGTGTATTGTCAAAGATTGGAATGGTAAGGTGATTGGTAAGGCAGCAAAGAAGCTAGTCAAGGGCTCAAATAATGAAGCAGAAATGCAAGCATTGGCCTTGGGAGTTCAAATGTATCATACTCTTAATCTGAGGAGAATTAAAGTGGAAGGGGACTCACAGAATATAGTTAATGCGGTTAGAAGAAAAGATATGCAAAATTGGAAGCTTAAGTCACTACTTGAAGAAGTCCTGATCTTATTGGAGAAGTTTGAAGGGTATACGGTAAATCATATTAATCAAGAGGCTAATGGTGAAGCGGATACCTTAGCAAATTTGGCCATCAATATTCTTGTAACAAGTTGATTTGGGAGACGTCGGAGAAATGATAAGTTGTCACTTCATCCAAGTATTTGTGAGGTGGTGAAACGTGCGAGTATTAATGAAGGGAGATATTCATATCAACCGTCGTTTGAGAAGGCATTTTTGCATTCAAGCTCTAACTTTGACAAAGAATTAGTCATGAACACACCGATATGTCTCACCTTTGCAAAACGCCAAATGGCTTTTTTAGGTGGTATTACTACGAAAAGATTGCAGCAAGTGTTTAAATCACAAAGTGGGTTGGTTGTTTGCGGTTGAATGGATTTTAGGTGAAGATTTCATGGGTGGTGGATATAAATACCGAGTAAATTCAGATATCTCATCAATGTTTCTAGCTTCTCTTTTAGATTTGGGAGAAAATAAGAATGTGGTGAAACAGATTATGGAAGCAATGGTGGAGGAAGAGTTTGCAGATGGTTGGGTTGAGGTGCTTAGGGTGGCGAGAGTTGGTGTAGGGATTCCTAGACCTTTTGAGTTTCACAAGGTCAACGAGACAGGGGATCTAGTTGAATGGCTCCCCTTCATCACAAAAGCTCCGACGGGTAAAGTGGCGGCTCAGAAAAGAAAGACGGCAATGAGGGTAGGTTTTCTGAAGAAGATTATGGGCTTGGAGCAGGAGTTCGAGTGGATGCATGATTTTATCAACTTCTACTATGAGGTCAACCTGAATGCGTGATATATTCCCAAATTAGTTTGTTTAGTTTTTTACTGCTTAATGTATTTTCAGGGATTTTGTGTATATACCCTGTTAGTAATATGGATAGGTTGATAGCAATTTGAATAGATTGATAGACTATTATACAGGGATTTTGGCTATACCCTGATACTGATGTAGCTCATGCAGTTATTGTTAAAAACTCTGTTTAATTTTGGTTACAATATAATAGAAAGGGAGCAGTCCCCATGACTACAGTTTGTCGATCAATATATATAATATATTACTATATTATTAATATTTATAATATTTTATACATTAATATATTATATTATTAATAGTTATATATTATAATATTAAAATATAATATTTATATTATGATATATTATATATATATATATAACGAACCCAACCCCAAAAATTTTAAAAACAATAGGTTTTCCTCTTTTTTTTTGTATTTTTTTACGTTTTTTGGAAATCCGATTTTTTCATGATTTTTTGAAAGAATCTTACGCTTTTGATTTGTCGATTTTTTCCCCAAAAGATTTTTGCTGCTATAATGTAGACAATATAGTCTATTTACATACATTTAAGGAGATTGTCATGCCCCCCCGCCATCTACAAATCACAGCACCAAACCCAGGCATTAAAATAAAAATAAATAATATTTTGTAGGAGGCCGACCTTCACTAATTCTAGCGCCACCTTGAAACAAAAAAAAAAATTAATTTAATTTATCATGGCCAACCATATATGCTGGTCGACCATAATTGGGTAATTAATATATAAGAGGGCTGTTCAAACGCAGCGAGATATATGGAGCAGGCAACGATTTCCATAAGAGGCAGCGATTAATAAGAGAAATTAAGCGCTCAGTTTAGTTAGTCAAAGACAGCGATCAGTTTGTAAAACAAAGGGGTGTGTCCTTTCAAAAGGATATCACCTTGCAAAGGGATGTGTCTCCTCATCTAAATGAGAAGATATAAATGGCAGTGAGGAGTGTGGAAGATAGGGGGATACAACAGCAAAGACATAATATGCAGATCAAAAGAGATATAGTCAGATCTAAAATAGGTATATACAGATATGAAAAAGATATAAAGGAACATTAAAATGAAGGAAAAATAAAAAGATTCAACTGTCATCCATTAGCAGATCGATAATCTACAAATCTAAGATATCAATCAAGTGTAATATAGGGCATTGCAGGCATACAATCTGGTTGAAGGAAGCAAGTTCGGAGGACGCTGTTTACGGGCCTCTCATGCTAAGCACGCCACTCCGAGGGTGGAATTGTCTTAGTTGGACATTCCTACTGCTTGGGGCCAAGGGGTGGGTTGTTTGGGACACTTGTGCTCTTGGGCTTAGGTGGGTTGAGTAGTTTACAAGCACCCCTTTCAAGGCTTTCCTTTCAAGCCGAACTATGACTGGTTATTAGGATGGATTCAAGAAGTTTCAATCATAAGAGGGACGGATAAGGTAACATGGATAGGGAAAGCAAATACAAGTTTATCCACCAAGTACGCCAACCCAAGGGTGGAACTGTCTTAGTTTGGATGATCCTACTGCTTGGGCCAAGGGGTGGGTTGTCTTAGTTTGGACACTCATGCTCTTGGGCTTGGTGTGGATAGCTTCGAACGGACTTACCATGTTTCTATAATGTGCCGCACCTGTTGGTTCTTTTTAAAATCTTTTTAGTGTTATTTTTTATTTTTTAGTGTGTTCTTTCAAACTAGAGAGAAGATGCAAAAGGGGTTTCAATTTTCTCGAGATGTGTGTTGTTGGAACAATACAATAGATAGCATATATGGAAAACCCAAAAAAAGTACAATGAATTTGAACAAACTAACATCAACCCAGGTCATCAAATCACCAAATATTAATTATCATTACATACCCATGTCAAGATTTGCACTTTGATATTTATGCTGTAGCCGGACCAGCAACTGGGTATGGCTGAAATCACTTCAAATCTCCAATATACTAAAAGTATTTGGCTTACAAAGGAATACAATGCCCCAAGAAGCCCTAGACGCCACAGTAAGAAGATTACAATCGCTGTTCAAGATGGAAAGTGAGCTCCTATGACACCACGAATCCCCAGGCAATATGTACGGCCTGGCTGTAGCAAAAACCAGTCACCAAGCAGCAGCAAACTCTCCACACAGACCACGGATATCACTGATTTTCATTGCAGCACCAAGGCGACCAAGCTGGAGAGAGATTTAGGCAAAGAAACCCACACCAAACTGCCCCAAAAGAAAGTACGGCTGGTTCATGGTAGTATGGCCAGCAAGGAATGAAGTACGGCTGCCATAAACTCCCTCTCAGCTGCTATCAACTATTCCAACTCCTTTGATATCTGCTGTTCACTTTAAATCTGCTGATGATATATCAAAAACTCTCAAACCCTCGACCATTCGAACTCCATTAAAGCCCATATGCAAACACTGTGTGTATTTGCCATTCAAACATCTTTGGACGGTCTTTCACACCTGTAGAATGTTGTTACTAAAGGGAGTATTCATTCCCAATAGCCTCTGGTTCGAATCTACTTCAAACCCTCACGAAGAAACCCTAGCAGAGCAAAATAGCCACAATATCAAATTCTCAAGCATAAGCAAATGACTTTGTTTTTTCCTCTTTTATTTCCTTCCCATGAGGTGTTGGCTTTTTGGGGGGAACCTAATGTTTTTAAATTACTTTTTATCCCCCTTGGGATGGCCGCCCATGTCCTCCTAGTGACTTTTTTAACATTTCTTTTCATTAAGTCACTTTACCATTAATCTTTATAAAGTCCTGGTTAAATAAATATAATTAAACTTCGGACTTTAAAATAATTGGCAAGATGATATCGGAATTCAATGACCTTTAGCTCGCCGGAAAAGTCTCGACGAGATGAATCCAACCCCACTCTGAAAATCCCGAAATGACGTCGATCCAGAACTTACTATAAATAGCAAGTATGGCCACATACGAGCCAAGTCACCACACGACATTGCCAACTAGATTCAAACCACATCTACAACATCTGAATTACACTCCCAAGGCCAAACCACCATGGTTCCCTAACCAAACTATCAGTCTACGGGAACCCAATGATAGACTAACACTGTAGCTAGGAAGGGGACATTACAGTTTCTCATCCAAGTCCTATTATGATTAAACTTCCACTATGCATTATGGCTGATCTTTTATCATGCATCTAGATATTGTGTAGTTTATATAGATTTGAAATAGTTATATATCATACATGGTTTACATAGATAATATATTATATATGTTTTGATCATATGAATTATATTCCCAATATTATCTAACATGATTGCAGGACCTAAACCAGGATTTATCTTGCTTAAAGCATTTAATTGGTAAGTTTCAAACCCTAACTACATTAAACTTGTGATTCTAGTGCAAGATTTAGGGCAATCCCAAAAGGGGACATTACAAAGATAATCTCCTTCATTGTAATTCAACCAAGTTACATTTTGAGATATTTTCAAGTGAATTCCATGGGACCACTTGGGCCAAAATTTTACAGTTGTGTTGGTAGCCCTACGAAACTCGATTTCATGCCTTTTTTAGTCACATGTGTGGTCAATTGATCCTCAAATTTGCATCAATACCAGGTCAATTGTTGTCCTCCCAGTTAGTTTGCACGGTTATATTGTCTTTGGTCCTTTCAACTAACTATTTTTATAGGGAAAGGATGATTGCCTCAAGCCCAATAAGGACTAAGTAAATGATAAGTAAAATATGGCAAATTGACCTCAAGTCCATGCCCAAGGTATGATAGGAAGTCCAACGCATGTGAGGTGCACAAAATGAGTGGCATTGTCGTCTATATGTTGAGCCAGCCAACAAGGAAATGTGGCAAAGTGTTGAGGAATTTTCGCCAAGGCTTGTAAGTGTTTAAGTTGTCCAAATGGCACCCAAAACAAGTGGCATTGCCAGATGAAAATTGCACCTCTAATGATGACAAAAGTGTTATGAAAGTGCATCCAGCAAAATGGGATAAAAAAATCTAAATTCCAGTGCACTTTTTAGTGGCTTAAACCCAGCAAAACTCTGCCTAACAGTAATGGACATTTTGACTTAAGTGTGGAGCACAAATTCATTGGCCAAGCCATGTAAAATCAGTGCCTAAGACACTCAAAAGGTGGCAGAGGATCATGTGCAAAACGCCTGGAAAATGAAAGGAAAAGGAAGGGCACATCCCTGATGGTTTTGCCAAGTAAAAACAGCCCCAAGCTTAAGATAAAAGTGGCAAACACATAAGTGAAGTCCGCCAGCTCTAAAGGAAATATGAAATCAGTTTGAAGCACACTTTCTAAGTGGCTAAGCCAGTAGAAATTTCCACCAAAACATTAAAAAGGTGGCAAGACCTTAAGTTATCTCTAACAAGAAATAAACGAACATGAGATTAGCAGACAATTGTCATGGCTGAACCACTCCAAAACTCCACAGAGTCAGTCATAGAGTGGTGAAAGCCTAAGTTATTCCCGCCATTGCTTTAAAGCAAAAAAAAACACAATAAAAGCATGCAAGGGAGAGGTTTAAAGCTTATAAGCGAAAGCAATTGTCATTCAAACACCATGTAAATCTTCTCTGCTGTTCATATCAGAAACGAGATTCTTTTTTGCAGGACTGTGCAAAGCTTTCAGCATCTTTGGTGGAAGATTTTCATAGAACAGCATTCAGGGTTCCCAAGGTTGGCAGCAGTCTTGAAGAAACTTCCGCAACATCCTTCATATTCTCCCTTTTTCTTGCCCTCCCCACTGTTATACAATCCTGAAATCAGTTATCTTCTCTTCTAAGCGGCTGTTTCCTTTTCCAAATGGGCTGAATTGATCAAAAATTGTGTACCAAAGCACTGGGACAGTGAAGAGGAGGTCATCTTTCAGACCTCAAGTTATCATCACGAAAGAATTAATCAAATTATTGCTGAAGTAAGGTTTCAATTTCAGAGGATTGGCATACTAACATGCTGAGATGTCAATGGATTCACCATGGTTAGAGTTTCAATAATTTTTAGAGGCTCTAGAAGGTTCGCCATATTTCAAAAGTTCCAAAGGATTCACCAAGTGTCCATGCAAAAGATTGCTTCAAATCATGAAGGTCACTTATGTGCTGATGACTATTTTTAGTATTGGATATATCAAGCAGTCATTATTCCTAGCAGTGGCTATTTCCAAGCAATAGATATGAGTCTATTTCGGGCCTATGTATTTTATTAATTTTTTTAGGATTAGATTGCTTTAAAGTAGTTTTATTTCCACTCTTTCTGCAGATAGGGATAGGATAGCTTTAAAGCGGTACTTTTTGGGGTATTTTAATTAATATTCTTAAATCCCTAAAAGCTACCATTTGTGAGCTTATAAATAAGTGCTTTGCGCACATAAATTGTTAATGATAGTTGAAGTCAAACTTATGCTGTAGAGATTGTTGTTCAAACATTGAAGTTGAGTTATTGTGTTTTTTATGTAAGAATTTGGTAGGTAAATTACAATAAAGGTTGGTGTTAAGCTTTGAATTAACACTTGTCTTTCAATAGACTTTGTGTACTTCTAAGTGGTTTACTTCTCTTAAATCTTGCATTGTGTTTCTGTTGTTAGTACTAGTTTTGCTTAATCCTATCTAGTTGATGTGAATATTGGTCTCTACTTTAACAAGTAGTAAGCATGCATCTGTTTTCCATTCAAATATCTATGTCACATTCAAACACTGGCCTCTGCTTTAGCCAGTAGAAAGTGGATTTTATTCGTTTGTGGTTGGATTGCTTGTTTTCCTTAAAATATGAAAATCTCGTCTGCAAAGCTTGACTGCTGGCAGTCTGGCAAATGCATCCAGGGCAAAAACATAAACATTTAGTGATTTCCAATAATGCAAAACCCCCATTGATATCTTGTACAGTGTGCATACTTGCAAATTTTGTCTATAGTTTTAGTCTAGAATTAGTATTTAGTTAAGTCTCAAGGAGCTACCCCTTACAATTTGAAGAATAGTTCTACCATATGTGTTATTCCATTGTGCGTTGTCTCACAAGACAAACTAAAATGCTAAGAAGTTGTAGCGCCCTCTATAAAGCAGAGGTCCCATGGAGGAGGCTACCACTATGCTTATTTTGCCCCAAGTTGTCCATACAACTGCAGAACTGTAAAATCACAAAATCCATAAATGTGGACCTGCAATTGATTTGGAAGAAAACATTCGGAGAGGAGGGAGAGGGAGTCTGGAGCTTTGCAGCACCCCCTCAGGATTGTTCCTTGCAAACTGTCAGTTTATGGTTCAATCAAACTTTTTATGTATCTTTAAGCTTATGTTAAATTAAGTATTTTCTGTTAACATTTTTTCAAATAACTTTGATGCAATTTGCAGCTACAGTTTAACAGCTGTCACAACTCTACATAGTTTTACTTGCGAAAGGACTCCCGAATTATCTCTGCCTCATGTGCTGAGAAAATTGAAGAATGCCCCTTCCACCAAAGCACAAGGTAAGGCGGTTGAAGTTGTATGCTTTAACTAATTTAAAAGATACTAATCTATCACAATCCTGCAATACAACAGTTGGTCTGAAATGTGTAGCCTAGTACCACAGGACAATTCAAAATGGAAGACTGGATATTGTGAGAATTATGTCTGAAGAATCCTACTTTTAACTGTAGACATAGCACTGTACTTAGCAGTACCATCAGCGTTGGCTTTAAAACTTCAATGAAGACATCAAAATACAAATAATACGTACTGCTCCAATATGATGCCTGGCAGGGAAGGTCATGGCTGTCTCCTCAAGTCCAGGCCAGGCTTTGTTATCAATCTTCAAGTACCTGTCCAGACTCCAACCAATCTGTTGGAATTTCATACCCGAATTTTCAAAATGTACAAAACTACCTATTAATTCTAACAAATGATCTAAAACTTTTCAAAGACAAAAGTCACAATAAACAACAATACTATTAAAACAGAGTTTCAAATCCCTATAGGAGTTTAAAAGATGCACCCAAAATGTCGGTAATATAAATAAATGACAGTGAAATCCTCAAAATCAAAAAACCAAAATAATCTTAAGTGGAAATTTGTAAAATATACTTCATATGACAAATTTCATGTTAACAAAAAACTGCCTCTAATTCGAACGCATGGGCTAAATTTTACTAAAGATAAACATCACTACGACAACAAATCTATAAGACCAGAATTTCATACACCAAGAATTGTCTCCAAGCTAGACCCAAAAATGTCAGTAACATGATGAAATGACACATTGAAATTCAGAGAAACTAAAAACTACACGTCTACCCATAGTAGCCATGTTCGAAAACAAACGAAATACCAAAGGTGTTAAAAAAAAAGGAGTCGAAAAACAAAGCAGGCAAAGAAAATGAGGAAAAAACATGTAGAATCCTTTCCCAGCAAAGATCCCAAAGCAGGTAGAACTTCTTTACATAGAATTTTGGATTTAGGGTTAACAAAAGGTTAGAGAGAATTGTCCCACTCCAAAAAATAAAAAAAAATCCTACACCGGATCAAGAAAACAAGAAACCGTAATGTTTAATTGAAGGATCGTTTGTTCACAAAGCATAGATGTATTGAATTTTTCTGCAAAAAATGTGCAAAAGATTTAATAACTGACTGTCCCTTTTTCCTAGAATTTGTCCACCTATGGAAATTTGTAAAATGCAATGCATATTCCATATTTAAAATTATGGAAAACTACCTACAATTCAAACGATTGAACTAAATTTGTTCAAAGAGAAGCATTTAATCAAGAATATCATAAAAAGCACCTGAAAACAGGACGAAGCAGACCAAATCTCTCGTTAATCCAAAGCTCGGACTGAGGTATATCTGTTGCATTTGAATGGGTTCCATCTTCGTCATCTGAAGGATAATTAAATCCAACAGGAGAGAGTTGATAAATTTGCGCTTCGCGAAGTGCCAAGGCTAACAATGCCCCTGCCGCATAGCGTTGTATTGATGTCAGCTCTTCCATTTTCACTTACAAAATCCTTCACAGAATTTGAAAGCAAGAAAATTTAAAACCCAATTTATTTCAATTGCAGAAGCCAATGATGGCAAAAACGAGGGCTTTGAGAAGATCTCCGAGGGTAAAAAGTGAAGCAGAAATTTATCTGAGACAAATATGTTTTATCAGTGGCTTTTGACTCCGTCTGAAATTAAATTAAATTATGATTTTGCCCCGCTTGGAAGTATTCATTAAAGAATGTCCTCTGACTTTGGAACGTGTTGGGATTGGAAACTTCGACGTGCTCAACGCATTTAATTTGAAAAGTGAGCATATCTTGCCCGGCACTTAATGCTCGATTCTGGAAGCGTGTGTTTCCTTTAAACTGGAAGTCATCTCAAAAAAATTTAAATGTTTTTAAAATAGATATTTATGGTTTAATAACAGAAGTAACTATAAAAGTGTGTATACTAGCACTTGCACTTATAAGAGGTTCAAGGAATAATTTTTTTTTACAGCGTGAGACAATTCCAAGCAATATAATGCTCACATAGAATAGAATAGAATAGCTTTTAACGTCCACGAGGCTAAAAATAGTCTATGAGACAGCGAATCAGTCAAATTTGCTTCAGCGTTTCCGTTCTACTTTTGTTCAAAAATATAATGAGCTCTCCGACTTAATCCAAAGACCCCTCGACAAATAGACCATGCCAAGAAGCTGTTGTCATGATATCTGCATACTTTACTCTAATGTCAGTGTAAGTGTCACATTCTAAAATAAAGTATTTTTCTGATTCCACTACCCCAGAAGTGCAGAAAACACACATATAAAAGCCTATCGGCTAATTATGTTTGGGGAGAGTGAGATGATAAAGATACCATGGTGCTTTAACGGCTTAGTGCTTTTATTTATGTATTTGGGTTTAGGCTCTTGAACTTTCATCTTTGTTTTGGACGTCATCCTACATAGACTTTGAGGGTGTGCCTTCTTACCACATGTCTTTTTGGGAATATAGTACTATTATCTTTTTAGTTAATAAAGAGTTAAATAAGACTTATTCATCAAAAAAAAGTGTGCATATAAAGGTTTATTTATAGTTCAAAGATAAAACAACATAAAATTAAGTGATATCGTCTTTGAGAGGAGGAGGATTGTCCTTAGGTGGGAGAGAGAACCATGTAGAAGGTTTTTCTAAGGAAAGATTTGGATTCTCTTATACATGTTGAATTGTGAGATCAATAGAGGCCAAACTAACTCAAATGTCTTATTTGGGTAAATGAATACATAAGAAGAATCTGCCACCTCATTCGATAAAGAGGCACAACAAGAAGGTAGAGCATTAGCTAAAGTCTTCTCATGTTGGATCAATGGAGTCCCCTCTTCTCACTAGGAAGGAGGAGGGGCAAAGCCAATAGAAGATGGATGGTAGTGAGAGTGATTATGTTGTCACCAAGTGATCAGAAAAGGACATGGCTTCTCTCATGGCAAGTAAGGACACTTTCTATTGTAGGTCCAAAAACAAGTCTCATATGGCATCAAAAGTTGAATTTGATTGCATATTTTGATTCCTCTAGAAGCTTTGTGCAAGTTCAAAACAACAGCATGTCATTTTGAGTTTGTATGCAAAAGTTATGGCTTCTAATAGGAGGCTTATTAGAAGAGATTTTTTCAAATTCATCAAGGTATTTTCAAATTTGCTAGGGAATTTATGAATTTGTCAAGGTATTTTTAAATTTGTTGCTTCGTTGAAAGAGGCAATTTCATGTTGTGTATTTTTGGTGACCCATGATATTCCAGTTTTTAGTTCCTCTTCATTTTTCTATAATATCCCTAATGGATCTGCCCTAAAATTCTGATTTTTATTTCTGCTCAAACCCTAACTCATAATTCTGATTTTTATTTTCTGATTTCAAAACAAATATGACAGTAAACAACAAGTGCCAAAATATGCCAAATAAACATGCCAAAAGATACTGCAAATTGTTGATCACATCAAACATGAAATCCACCATGAAATACACAAAATATGGCTATCCAAATATAACATAAAATCTGATTTTCTGAAGATAACTTCTACTATTACAAATTTGAGTACATAGACTGAAAATTACATCAAAAGCATGGGCTAAACATGATCAAACATGGCCCAGAATGTTGTCCAAATCAGCTATAAACCCTAGGCTTGTACATACCAATTGATGGCGAATGAAGCTCAAACAAACCCTCCAAATGGAAATGCATGCAAGGATGAAGATGGCTACTAGGTTAGGGTTTGGAAAACCCTCCAATGATGAAAATTGCCTCTCCCAAGCCAAATCGCCCCCCTCCAAAGGTGGCACTCAACTCTAGGGCAAAACCCTAGTGCAATATCAACACAAAACACCACCAACAATGCTGCTTCAAATCTGATCTGAAATTTTGAATATGCAATAATGCTCCAAACCTCCAATGAAGTGCAAATAGAACTCTGTTATGAGTCCTCCACAAGATGAACTAGGTTTTCGTTCAACTCACCGTATTCACAAGGGTTTTCGTCCTTGGAATATAGCCCAATGAATGTTGCAACCAAAGAGAAAATATCTATGAGAAAATATGATATGAATGGATGATGAAATGACCTCAAATGACCTTATATTTATAACCAACTTTCCCCCTAAATCTGGCTAACCTCATCTTGGTAAAATATTTATTTACTTTATTTTTCTCCTCCCAATATGGTCGACCTCATGCTAGGCACCCAAATTAAATCATTTTATTTTATTTTATTTTTCCCACCTTGGTTGAACCCTTTTTGGCACGTGTTAATTCACTTTTTGACCTCTCCCTAGGTCGTCCACCTCAAACAAAATTATTTTGATTTATTTTATTTTTTCCATGGCATCACAAAAATATCCAAAGTCATTTCCCATCATCAATTTCCCTGACAAATTTAGTTAAATACATGATTTAACTAATCAAAATATTCCCTTGCTTATTCAACCTAGCCCACAGGAATAAAATAGGCTAGCCAACTCCAATGGGTGATCACTCACAAAAAGGGGACATTACATTTTCTCATTCTTTTCAACTTCCAAGGAATTCTTAAATCCTTGAAACTCTATATAAATGCATTCTAAGCTTGAATTAAGCATTAAAGCAAATTTGGAAGTGGAATTGGGAGTGTTGTAGTGATAACTATTTTTGTATTTCTCATAGTTCATGTGACTAATATAGCAAAGAGTGCAAGGAATCTTGTTTGGAGAGTTGTCATTGATTCTAAAGAAATCATTTGTGTCGTTGGGTGTTCTTGTGATAGCCTAAGGGCTAAAGATTGGTTATAAGTTGTTGGAGTACTTAAAGCGAGTGTATATTCATAACATTCTAGAGCTTTTATCCACAAGAGGTTTATCTAAGGAATCTTGGTCTCTTTACATAATGTTTACCTCTCCATTTCTTGTTCCTTGTTCTAATTTATATTACTACAAGAATTTTAGTTATTTGATTTCTCTCAAATTATAACTCTAACAAATTCTATAAGTTGGTTGTTAGGGTAAGAAGTGTTCCTCCTAGTTATTGATTGTGGTATCAATGCAAGTTAAGTCTTTTGGGAAAGTGCATTGTGAGTGTGTTACAAATTTTTGCTCACAATAAGATTGAGTGGACACAAGGTATTGCCTTTGGAGAAACACATTGAATCCAACAAGTGGAAGTAGTTGATAAGCATGGTAGAAGAAGGAGATTGTGTAGATGCTAAAGCAAGATTCCAAAGGATGGAGATTTTCACTGCAAGTTTGTCTCAATCATTAAATACCATGAAAGGCCTTGTGGAAGTCCCCTTAGAGAGATTAGATGGTGATAAGTTTAGTTTGAATGAACAAGGTGGGTCTTCAAAATTTTATAAGAGTCTTCCAAATAAGCCTTTATTCAAGGTGCAGACTATAAGTGTGAAAAAGATGCACATGCCTACATGGCAGCCCGAGGATGAGCCATAGTCCTAATCACGTACATGTAAGCCTGAATATATATACACCTCTAAGCAGTGTTCCTCCTGCTAATGTGTCTTGTTTCATTTTTCATTTCATTTGTGCTTTCCTCGCCTCTAGACTAACCTTCAACAATCTTGCACACCTCCTAGCTTGTCTTCCAACTAAAGTTTGACAAGTTACTTTTGTCACTCTTTAACCATGATAACCACACTAATCTACTTCTCAAGAGGGGAAATTCATGTTCACCAGGGGTATTTGCATTATTTATACCTTTTAGAATCATCTAATCAACATCCCAATTCCATCCCTAACTTCAATTTTTTGTCACTTTATTCCTTTTTAGGTCGCCCCTTATCATTGTAGGATCTACACTCAGGCAACCCTATAGCTAAATCAGGATCTCCAAGGGTGACTTGCCCTAGTGAAATGGGTGACCATCTCTATAAATACCCTATGGCTAGTTTAGGGATGCAAAAACCATTTTCACACTCCTAGATTATTCTCCACTTCAGAGACCACCTATACAAAACTTCCTCTGTAGGTCCCCCCTGTCATCTTCTAACTTGCATGATTTCTTCCAATTCTGGCCCAAATTTTCTCTAAATTGAGCCATGATTGCATGACTCATCTTCCCTAACTGATATCAACTTTTCTTGATTGACTCAAGACTCCCAATCACTCCATTCTAACTCCAAATCAATTCTACTCACCTCCCAATCAATCACATGCTAACTCCATTTCTTTTTCTGTGAAAGGCTATCAAGGCTAGTTTGCTCCAAACCAAACCCAATTGACTATCCAATCAAGCATCTTAACTCTTAAATCCAATGGGTTAACTCTCCAATCATCTCCACCATTGGTGTGCTTCTCACACCTATAAATACGCCCTCCTCTATGCATTTGGGGAGGCAAAATTTAGTATTGTTGCTCTTTCTTTGCTCTTGCTTTTCTTTGTCTCTATAGCATTTTATGCTCATGCAGGACCCCATGAGCCTTTTTAATTTTTGTATTTAGCTTCATAGCTCCAAGCCATTGCACTTTGCAATCATTCTAGTGCCCAATTCATCTAAAAGCTTCTAAGCTTCAATCCATAGTGCTTCGTAGAAATTCTAATGCCCTTTTTTTCCAAGCTTCCATAGCTTCCATTCTATTCATTATGCTCTCATCTTCGCTTATGTCACTAAGAGGAGGGCCATGTTACTGCAGAGGGAGAGAGAGGGTTGTCGAAAAAGGATTTCTGAGGGATCGAGCCAATCATTGCCATCTTTGACATATCAGGTTTCTCATGTTTTCAAATAGTAATTAGCTCACACTTTGGCTATTAGGAAAGTAATCTTTGTTTTGCTCTTTCCTTGATAGGATTTGCTTTAATTCATGTAGATTGGCTTTATTTCATTCATTAGATAATACATTTCATTTCTCACAATTTTAATTTCTTATATTAGATTCAAAATTGCATCACAGAAATCACAAAAACGTAGGATTAGATTGCATATGGGAAAACATATATAGTTGCATACATATTTCCATTCCTAGTTAATTAGACAACTTCTTTTATTTGAATTTTGAAAAAGGAATCAAAAGTTGTTTTGCATTCATTTAGATTGCATTTCATAAGAAAACTACAAAACCATTAGGAAACTTAGAGAACTAAAACCTTAGTTCCATCACGAGGTACACACTTTAAGTCAAACAACAAAAACCTCGATCACATCATGAGGTACAAATCAAGTCAAAATAAATATCCAAAATTAGAGAACAAAACCCTCAGTTCCATCATGAGGTATATATCAACATCACACACAACAACAAACAATACATCCCCTATTGCCAATGCACCCTGGCATTAGGGAAGATTGGATTAAATCCGTCCTCAACGAGATTGGGGAAAACTTTCCCCATCCAATTCAACAACATAACACAGAACAAGCAAGTGTTGGGACCCAAATTTTCCACCCCCTTTTTGTCCCCAAAATGTAAAATTCCCAAGTTTGGTCCCTTCTTATTGTGTGTCCTATGTTGTTGAATCCCTGAATTTTCACTAAGTCTGAGATTTGTAAGATCCTCAAAATTATAGAATTTGCAGTTTGACTCCTAAAGGTCTGAAACCACTCTCAAACATCTTCACAGTATATACATAAAATATAACTTAAAGTATAAGAAAGTAAATGTAAAAGAGAAAATGTAAAATTATACTTAAATGTTGTATTTTATGTATATACTTACGGGTTTTTGGGTCCTGCTAGAACCTTTGAAACTTTTCCCTTTGTTCCTCGTTCCCCTACTTTCCCTTTCCCCTCTTTCATTCCTTTGGGTTTTTGGGCCCCGACGGAACCTAAGAACCTGGTCTTGATGTCCTTCGCCCGCCCAAGAACTTGGTTCCGAAAATACAAAGTAAAGTTCCTACAAAACTTTGGAACCCAACAGAACATTTGCTCTAGGTTCTAGATCCACCTGTCCTCCCGCAACCTGAAGTCCTGCTAAAGCCCAAAACGCGCAAGAAACACGTAGAAACATGCCAACAACTCCCGGGGTCACCATTAATGTGAAATGGGTGGTTGAAATGGTGTATTTATTGCAATTGGTGGGGTTGTTGGGGTTTTCCTGCCCATTCCATCATCGTATCTGAGTTGTTGAGCCTATAAATAGAAGATTGAAAATCATTTGAAGGGGGTCTAGTGTGTGGTCTCGAGAAGACATTTATAAGTGTAGAGCCAGTTCAACTCATTGAGGAGTGCAAACTTGTGAAGTCAAAAGAGTAGATGTTGTATATGGTTTTTTGGTAGAATGTCTCTAGGTCATTAAGTATGTATCTAGGAGGATTTCCCAATTGCAGTTGGGTATTCTCCTTTTCCATGTTTGATGGCACGAATGTAATACTGGGTCAAATGAATGTGACAACATTCTTAAAATATTGCAAGCTTTGTTATAATCTCTCTCATGTTATATATGGGTATATGCAGTTATGTTCTCGATTACTAACTATGACTCTATTGCCAATAGAGTAGGCACTAGTTTGGAGCCATTCATGTCAACCTCACATCATTTAAACAAACAAAAACATTATCCAGTGGTTTAGGGGAAGAACCATTAATTATGTGCATCCTTGACTGTCAATATAAATAGGGAATTATCTCAAGTGAATATAAAATGAACCTATTTCATGTGGGCCATACATGCACAGTTATATCAGCTATATAGGGGTCTTGCAACCATTTTTTCTTGGTCTAGTGATAATTTATTGGGATCAAGTGAACAAGTTGGGTTTGGTTGTAAGTTGTTTTTAGTTCATTTTGTTTGAACTCAATACATGTTAAGGTATACCCCTCAGAATAACCCTCTAGAGTCTAAGTTGAGCTTGAAGAGAAAGGGATGAAACCCTCTCCCGTAGAGTTGACCTTCAACCTTCCATGTTCCATTGATGGACCGATTGCGCTTGCGTGATGATAACCCTAGCCTTGTTTCATCCTAGGAAGTGAAGTTGTGGTTTTGGGACCCAACAGAATGGCATCGATGTCGAGGATGAATTAAAAGGTTGTTATTTTTTATATACCTCTGTAACAGTCATCAAAGTTTGCATCAGTTTGTTGTTTGCATTTTGTTATGCTTAGTGTTTGGCCTCTTGTCAACTTACAACAGAATGACACCATTGCCCATGATGGATTATTGATGGGTTGGAAATAATTTGAAGACTCTACTAGTTGGAGAACCCAAAATTATTTTATAACCTTGAAGATTGTCACGCTTCAAGGAATTCCTCTTTTTTGAAAAAGGTGGTGACTTTGTTGTCAAAGAACATGAAGAAATTTGTTGTTGTCTACTATTGGTGAATCAAAGACCACATTTCAAGGTGCAGCAATTGGTGAAATAAAGGTACACATGGTTTTCTTTTGACCTTTGAGGAATGTTGTTCTTGTCATGTTGAAGGAACAAATTTGTATACCTCTATTTTCTGCCCTGCATTGTAGAATGTTTTAGTCATGGAAAATTGGTATGGATATGACTATTCTAGGGTTGCTCCTTCATATGAGTCATCCTATGTTGGTGTGGATTCATGTGACCATCCTAGCAATGCATTTTCTAGTCATGGCTCTGCATGTTATACGAACCCAAACCTATATGCACCCATGCAAAACCAAAATGACTTAGCAATGTAGCAATATGAAATTGATAAGACTAAACAATTGTTAGAATCCCTATTGCAGCATGAGGAAGAAACAAAATGTCAAGTTAGGCTGCTAGAGTCTAGGATGTAGTTCAATGCTTGCCTTGCTAGCCCAAAATCAAATTGCTCATTCCCCTGCATCTCCCTTAAATCTAGTTTATAATCAATTAGACCTCTCTTGGGTTGGCTACAAAACATAAGGCATACCAACCAAGGTCTACAACCAGTTGCCCAAGTTTGATGGGTACAATATTTGGGAAGGGGACACACATGTTGCATTTTCAAAATTCATGGAAGAACGTCAATTTGAGGATGAGGACATGTGGTTGATTTTCTTTGTGGTCCTTGCGTGGAAAGGCAAGAGAATGGTTTCAAAATTTTGTTGGGCAATCCTTTACCTTGTGGAATGAACTTGTGGTTGCATTTGAAGAAGAGTTTGCTAAAGGTTTAGACCTCGTTGATCTTGTCGTAAAGCTGAAAGAAATCAAAATATAAGAGGCAGAGTCTAGCATGAACTTCAGTCATAGGTTTATTATTGCCCTTTCCAACATTCCCAAGGATTTCAGACCTAACACTCCCACTTGCATTGATATGTTTTTTGAAGCATGTGAGAATGGATTAGGTCATGTGCGGGAAGATTTGAAAATAACAAGGTTGCAGCAAGCATATGAATGCCTAGACTACTTCGAGAAGATGAGGGATGACTACATAGTGAGGTTGCTATCCACAAATGTGATTATTATTGGTGATAAACATGTTGATTTGAATAGCAACAATGTGGATACAAACAATCAGATGAACGCAACATAAAACTATGATGAATATGTAGTCAGGAGGGTAGAATGTGAAGGTGGTGCACTGTATAACAGTGATGTAGATGATGAAAGTAGTGTATGCACCAACCTTCTGTTGGACAACTCATCTAGTCATGATGAAAATGATGAAACTAAGGGTGACTTCCATCCTAGTGTTGAGGTACGTGGCTCAGTGGACAATGAGGATGTTGTGTGCGCGAATGAACAGTCAAGTGGATCAGTTCTAGAAATTGATTATAAAGTGTGTGAAATAAAGAGTGAACAAGAAACTAGTTTCTTATTTGATATGTTGCCCTCATTTGTCCATAATGAAATTGATGAAGCAACTAGTGTTTGTTTGCATGAGAAAGATGGAGAGGTGGTTGCACTAGATGATAACCGGTATGCGACAAGTGTTAGTGCAGTCCTATTTTTCAGTTGGAAGAGTTTTCCCTTGAAGAGTATGAAGATGGTGATTATGTGGACGCATATGAGAACCTATTTCTTTGGTGCGAGGTTTGTTGTCTTCCCAATGCAAAATGTGCTTCAAGTCAACCACAAGGAAATGATAGAGAAATGAAGGAAGAAGAAGTGTGTCATTAGTCTTGTTGTAGTAGTGATTACGAAACAACAGATTACCAGAGTGGACTTAAAATAGAGAGACAATTTGAAGAACATGGTTTTTCACTTGAAGTGTCTCATAATCTTGATTTGTGTGTTGATGGTATGGATTGCAGCCTGAGTCGTGCTTATGATTCAGAAATTGAAAGTTGTAGCAGCAAATATGAAAGTTCTATTCAAGAGCTTGGTGGAGATGCAAATGAATATGAATGTTTCTATTTCAATGTGGGATGTTTATCATTTCTTGAATGTGTTGGTATTGTAGTAGAGGTTGAGTCCTTTATATGGGACATTGATGTGAATGAGTAGCAAGGCATGTGCATGCCTGAATTTCAACATGTTGCAACCCAACTAGAAGGTATACCTAAGCTAGAATTTTCTAGTTCCTCTGCAAGATGAAGTGTCTTCTCTTGTGGATCAGTAGTGCATTTAGGCAGAATTTTCCTTGCCATGTGAATTGGAAGTGTTCTCCTTTTCCCTCATTTCACATGAAAAGGTTAGCATGTATGACAACTTGACAATTGATAATGGAGGTTTGTCCTCATCTGTTTCTTTTGTTGCTAACCTGGTTCTTAATTTTGTACCCCCTGTTGTTATGAAAGTGCATGATATGGATTGGAATAGGTCAAGTACCTATTTCTTATGGTTGCCCTACAATAGTGATTTCATTGGTGTTGTTGGCTTTGGCTCCATGAACATTTGTTACAAGTTGGTGCATGTAGATGAAAGACTTTGGTTGTTGCAGCCATGTGATGAATGCAATTTGGTTTTGAGGGAGATCAACTCCTTTGTTCAACTTGTCTTTGACAAAGGCAAGTAGTTGCAACAATCTTGTGCAGGTTTGACCTGCAAGTGTGTGTAAATTTTGATTACAATCAACTTTACTATTGTTCCCTCATGCCTATGACTATATGCCTTGTAAATATGTCTTTCATTGTTCCTGTTGATGAGTGTTTTTGCATGCAACAACGCAGGTGTGATTGTTGGTTTCACACCTCTCTTGAAAAGTATCCTACCCTAGGTAAGACTACTCTAAGGATAATACAACTAGGTCTTAGCTTGCTTAGAATCTCCCTATCCATTTGTTTCCCTTTGGTCTAACCGGAGATGTTTTGGATTCTTGCTAACCCAAGTTTGGCACACGTCCCCAACCAGAGCCAGTGTTGGGAACCATATTTTCCACCCCTTTTTGTGCCCAAAATGTAAAATTCCCAAGTCTGGTCCCTTCCTGTTGTGTGTCCTATTTTGTTGAATCCATGAATTTTGACTAACCCTTAAATCTGTAAGATCCTCAAAATTCTAGAATTTGCAGTTTGACTCCTAGAGGTCCAAACCACTCTCAAACATCCTGACAATATATACATAAAATATAACTTAAAGCATAAGAAAGTAAGTGTAAAAGAGTAAATATAAACTTATACAAATGTTATATTTTATGTATATGCCTGCAGTTTTTGGGTCTTGCTGGAACCTTAGAAACTTTTCCCCCTTTCCCCTCTTTTGTTCCTTTGGGTTTTCGAGCCCTGACAGAACCCAAGAACCCGGTCCCAATGTCCTTCACCCACTCGAGAACCCGGTTCCCGCAATACAAAGTAAAGTTCCTACAGAACTTCAGAACCTGATGAAACATTTGCTCTAGGTTCCATATCCACCTATCCTCTTTAGACCAGAAGTTCCGCCAAAGCCCAAAAATGTGCAGGAAACACACAAAATGAGCCAACAACTCCCAAGGTCACCATTAATGTGAAATGGGTGGTTGAAAATGGTGTATTTATTGTAGTTGGTGGTATTTTTGGGGTTTTCCCACCCATTCCATCATCAAATCTGAGTTGCTAAGCCTATAAATAGAATATTGAAACTCATTTCAAGGGGGTCTGGTGTGTGGTCTCCAGAAAACATTTATAGGTACAGAATGTTACAGGGCAGTCATTGAAACGCTAGTTTAACTCATCGAGAAGTGCAGACCCGCGAAGTCAAAAGAGTTGATATTGTTTATGGGTTTTGTTGTAGAATGTCTCCAGGTCATTAGGTATGTATCTAGGAGGATTTCTCAGTCGCAATTGGGTATTCTCCTTTGCCATGTTTGATGGCATGAATGTAATACTAGGTTAGATGAATTTGACAATATTTTGAAAATATTGCAAGCTTTGTAATAATCTCTCATGTTATATATGGGCATATGCAATTATGTTCTAGATTACTAAGTATGTTCTATTCCAAAGATCTCATATTATGTGGTGTGTGCAAATACATAGCTCATTGTTCTTTTGGTTTCAGCTTGTTGTTTTCTTAAAGAACTATTACTCTATTGCCCATAGAGTAGGAACTAGTCTGGAGCCATTCCTGTCAGCCTCACATCATTTAAACAAACAAAAACATTAATCAATGGTTTATGGGAAGAACCATTAACTCTATGCATCCTTGACTATCAATATAAACAAGGAATCATCTCAATTGAATATAAAATGAATATATTTCATGTGGTTCATACATGCACAATTATATCAGCTATATAGGGGTCTTGCAGCTAGTTTTTCTTGATCTAGTGACAGCTTCTTGGGATCAAGTGAACAAGTTGGGTTTGGTTGTAAAATTATTTTTAGTTGTTCATTTTGTTTGAACTTAATACCTATTAAGGTATACCCCTTAGAATATCCCCCCTAGTCTAAGTTGAGTTCAAAGAGCAAGGGATGAAATCCACTCCCGTAAAGTTGACCTTCAACCCTCCACGTTTCGTTGATGGACCAATTGCACTTGCATGATGACAACCCTGGCCTTGTGAGTGTGATTCTATCCTAGGAAGTGTAGCTGTGGTTTTGGGACCCAACATGAAGAACTAGAACACCAACAATGAATTAGGGATCAATAACCCTCGATTCAACAAATCCTATGATGCATAAACAAGAGACTAGAACGATAAATACTTATCAACGAATGGAACAACCTTCATGCTAGGCTAAGGAGACTTAGGATTCGTGACCCTTTGGGTCATACAATTATCAATACAACAACCATTAAACGTCTCCACAAGAACAATCTTCAAAACACAAACATAACATGAAACCTAACCGCCATCCATGATGTCCCGCTTCATGAAGAAATAGAGCAAGACAACCCCTCGGTCCCGCCTCCGCTCCACTAGCTCTTGCCACATGAATGGGAGTGACTAGGAGGTTGCCTTTAGCAAGGATAATAGTTCATGTGTCAGGCTGGATTGTGACTCACCCGCAAAATCATATAGGTCGCTTTTCAAACAATACATATTTTGGTGAACTCGGCGTGAATCAAACATGCAATCTTATGATAGAGATCTTCGTGTTCCCATTGCTCCATTCACACTTCACCATTTGTATCTTGATTCCACTCATCGTCTTCATCCTCTTCGCACTTCATTCCATTTATTATGTGGTGTCTAGGCACCCCTAAATATGACAAAATCTGAAGCAAACCTAGGGAACACTCCCTCCAGTCAACCCAAGACACCCTTGTTCGATAAATATGTGCCACATGATCCCATGGCACTAATAAACAACTATTACAATTTTGAAGACTCGGATTATGAGAATGATATATGAGAGACTTGTCATTCTCTCACATTCAATAATGCTACTTGGGAACATGAAGCTCAACCAACACATTCAAACCATGACAAAGCACGTCAAGTGCTTGTAAGATCAAAAAATTCATCAACCATTGACTAGCCATGCAGGAATAGCAACACAACTTGATGTTGAAGTGAGATGCTTAAAGAAACACCTGCAAGAAGCTAGTGTTGCACATGTGTTTTCAATGATGTCAACAATGGTATGAAGTATTGATCAGTGATGTTAATAGAGATGCAAGGAAAGAGATGCTAAAGAGAGATTGTTGTAGATTAGCAATATCAAGAGAGTAAGTAATCAAAAGAGAAGATCAAAGAAGAAGACAAAGATGTGTTGATTAGAGATTGTTAAGAGAAGTTGTGAAGATAAGGGAAAGTTAAAGAAGTTGTGGAGTAAAGGAGATGGATCAGTATCATATGTACACAGTTGTACCTTATTTATTGAAGTTCATAAATAGATGAAAGTTGATAGGTTGTAGAAGATGCTGATATGAAGAAATTGTGATTTCTTGCTTATGTTGAAAAGAGTTGTGATTGGTGTGTATGATGTTGTGAATGTAGTCTTGATGTGGTGAATGGTGTATTCATTGTTTCTTGATGAAAAGCTTAGCTTTGGTTTTGAAAGAAAGTTTCAGACAGTTCAAGGCATTAGAAGCTGCATTGGAGAAGCTCGGTAGAATGTTCTGTATTCCTCTACATGTGAAGGTATGGCCTTGTGGTTTGGACGTTAGATAGAGAAAGGTGTGATATATCCATGTTCCAGATTTTAAAGCATGAAAGTTAACACAGAAGATTCTAGAGCTAACAGAGTAAAGATAGTGGTTCAAATTTGTTGTAGTCAGGATGAGTCAAAGAAATGCTCCGCATTTCTTTGCATTTGAAGATTGGGTCATGCATCTTGGAGGATAGGTAGATGCAGATGAGAGGAATGATATACTACAGTTTCAGATGATAAGTCATACCACCGAGGTTTTTCGGAGTCAACAGAACAAAGACATATCATGTTGCTGATTAGGGTTGCCAGAAGGAGAAAGTGAAAGCTACCACATTTCACCCCATCACATTATTTGGCTTTGATGTTTGAAACCTTTGTGCTTTGTGCCCCTTACTCTTTGCACTTTCATAGGTTCCACTGGCTTAGCATCTGTTTGGTGAGGTGGATTGGTGCTTTTACTACACCCCTGTTAATGGATCCGAGGCACTTCATTGAACAATGTTAATGTTAGCATATAGTGTTAGTAGTAGATTAGCAACAATATTGTGATAGGAGTTAGTTTACAGTTTGATAGATTTGCAATACGATGTTTGGCTCTGGTTTTTTTTTAAAGGTTCCTAGACCTCAAAACCAGGTATTTATACTAAAAAAACTAATATAACATTAAAATAAAACCACAAAGAATAAAGTAAGTTTGAAGGATAATGATAATTACTTTATTATTTGTGGTTTATTTTAATGTTATATTATCTTTTCTCGTAATATATTTGCACATTAGTTTTACTTCTTGATTTTTCTCCTTTCTCTTAATTTATTCAATATTTTTAGCCATAATAATCTCAATTTTTATAATAATAGCTTATTTATTACCTTAAATTAATAGCTACATCAATTATAATTAAAATTATCAACTCTAAAACCTTTTATATTTAGAGCAATATTAATAATGTTAAGGTTTATAATGTCTTAATATTCTAAATTTAGCAATTTATGCCATCATCTTATTTATATTTCTCTTGGATATTATATCTTAATATTTTATTTGTTGTTTATTGTTCCTCTAGAACTCTAATTTTGTGTTTCCTTTCCCCCACCCCTGGCCATTTTAATCTTAGATCTGCATTCCACATCTTATCATTTACTCGTCCTAATGATGCATCACAGAGTGTGATCCGAAATGTTGATACAAAAATTTACACAATTTTCTACCAGAAGCTCTCTAATTAAATAATATCCTTACGCCATGGGTCATTCTTCAATGAATAAGGGGCAAGTGTAGGTTTGGAATTAACATCATTTACTTTAGTCACTTCCAAGTTTGCATCATCCATGATCTTGGATAATCCTTGGCCTCTAACCAATTTGATTGTTTGCACCTCCATGTCATACTCTTAGATCTTATTGATCCATCTGCACTCTTGCCTGAAGCTTCTTATAGAACAAAGATGTCCCTCACAACAATGAGGCACATAAGTAATGGTTGTTTCTCCTATGAGATAGGGTCTAAAGTTTTTAACATTCCTGAAAAGAGCATATGCATGTTGTTGTTGATGATGATGAAGATATGGATTAAGTTTTTGGTCCAAGTGTGGAACAAGATATCAACATGTGTGAGGATGGTGTATGTTGGCCCCCTGTTATCCAAGAGCTTGGTGTGAATATTATTGATTATGAAGTTTTCCTTTGTGATAAAGATGTAGCTTCTACTACTTTGGGTAATGGTGATGAGCTTGAATTTGAGTCTTTTGAGTGGATCCAACATATAGGTGAGGATGATGTTGAGTTGCAATGCAACAATGAACACCAAAATCATTATGATGCAACTCAACATGATGCATGTACCTGACTTTGAGACCTTCCACTTTATAGTACAAGAAGATTTGTCTTTTTGTGCTAATCACAACATGGACCAGGTATATTTTTCTGATTTGTGTGAGTTTGAGACTTTCAATTTTTGTCTCGACTCCTCTCAAGGTTCAGAAATCAGATGGATGCAGCTGGCATGGGATGTGCATCTTTTCTTTCTGATGCATTTTGATTGGATTGTTGACCTTGTTTGGCAAGAGGAAGAGCTTCATGTTCAGTTCCAGTGTGGACCTCTTGGCCTTAGTAGTTTGCATGTGCATGCATGCAAGGTGTTCCTCTTATTGTTGTTGGGTGATCAATGCAGCCATGGTTTGAGGGAGATTAGCTCCTTTAGTAGGCTTGTGTTTGATAGAGACAAGTGTCTCAACAATGTTTAAGGGCATCAAATGAGGCAGTCCATTTTGTAAGGAGATTGAATGTATTTTGTAAATCATTGGAGGTATTTTAATGACAGATGCATATAATGATATGTATCCAGGTAGAATGTAATCATTCAGGGGGTGTTTGAACCTAGTTATTGATCCCCTCTTGCCAAATTTGCTAGTATGAATGTAACAGAGGATTAGATTAATGTGTGACAACATTTTAATTCATTGCAAAGCTTTTGTAATGGTCTTTCCCTTTGTTTCATGTGGGTTTTTACATTGATATTCTAGATTATGAAGAATGTCCATTATATGAGATGAGATACATGCATTGTATGATGATGCACATGTGATTCTATTTATGTTTTGTGATTGTATTCTCTTCCTTCTTACGATCTGTGACTCTGTTGTCCAATGGAGTAGGCACCGGTCTAATTGGTGAAGGGCTAACATCCTTAAAAATTATAAATATCTCCCTAGTTAGTTGTAGGAGTAGGTTTAGGTTCCACCATGCCTACATGATTCAGTATTATAAGCCCAGTCATATCTTGTGCAATTCTAAAATTGAACATCATTAGAGAATCATGCATGTGTGTTCTTCTCTCTTATCCTTGTGTATGCAATGTTAAGTGGATTCATCTACTGGGGAAATACAATATATCTATCATCTATGGGTGCAGAGTAAGAGTGAATTTTCATCTATTTATCAAAGGTCTAATAGGTTTGCATGCAACTAGTGCTAACATGGACTTGGTGACAATTATGGGGTTCATAGCACATTGGGTGTAGATGCTTAAGGACCTAGTGTTTAAATTGTTATTCATGTTGTTGAGACCTCAAGGAACAACCCCCTTGGCCTTGTAGAGCCAAAATATGAAGGTGAGTTTACCCACTCACAACAATTGGTCCATTCATGCCACTGTCTTATCATAAGCCCTACCCTTTGCCTAAGCATGACATATCCCTAGCCTTAGGTTCTGGTGTTGAGTCTTTAGGATTGGTGGAACTACATGTTTGAGCACCAACAAAACCAAAACTTTAACTCATTGTTAGGATTAGATGTTGTACCACCTTGCAAAGTCATAGGAACAATTGTAATTATTTCATATTACACATGTTGTAATGTTTGACCCTCCACAAATGAGGTGCCTCACATTGGGAATCTAAAAGATTACACATACATGACATATTATGATATTTTCCCAAGTAATTATGATGGATGTAAGATAACCTATGAAGAGCTTACAAAGTAGACTTGAAAGAGCATCTTGGACTACCTATTTTAGGCAATGTAGAAGAGCATCTTGGAAAGGGAGTTACACTTCCAAGTTGGAGTACTAGGGTTGACTAGTTGACTAGTCAAACAAGAGGTTACATTGTTTGCATGCCTTTATAACATGTAAGAGTATCTTTGAATTGGTGCAAAGTCAAGCACCCAAATTGGACAATTCAAAGCGGGGCTCTTACACATGCAAGTTACATTCTGTTTCAAAATTGTTGACTACTCATGAGGGGTGTTGGAATTAGACTATGGTTTTGTTGAAACTGCAAGTGGTTTAGAAGATGGGAAAACTCTATATATACAAGCCTTGGCATAGCAGGTTGGCATCAATTCAATTTGTATTGTGAGGTTTTGTAGTTTAGAGTTTGGGGATAAGGATCAATGTATTATCGAAGTGTTGACACAAGTGTTACATTATTAGTGGGGTTATGTTGTATTGTAAGTTTTATTTCTAAAGTAATATATTAAGGTCTAGTTTTGATGGTAGTTTTTTCACTCAAAAAAGTTTTGCCACTTATGTGTTGTGTTATATTCTTTTCTAGTATAGTTTCTATTTGCTTCTCTTCTTCTAATTTTTATTAAGGCATGCTTTAGTTTAGATTGACATGTTTCGTTTCTTCTTGTCACTCCTAGTTGCCATTTAGATCAACATGTTTCATTTTAGTTCAAATTCATACTTTGTATTCCATCCAAGTTCTCTTGTTGCCTTCCCAAGTTTTCATTCACCCTCCAAACCCCTACCTTATAATGAGGAAAAATAAAAACTTATTTCTATTGCTTTCTTCCCAAGTTATCTTTCAAACTTGAAACTGTCATACCTTATAACTAAAGTAAGATTTCAAAACTTGTTTCTCTCACCTTCTTCCCAAATTTTCTTTCCAACTCCAAACCTCCCCACCTTATAAATCATTTTCAAAAATTGGAACTTTGAAGCCATTTATCTCCAAACTCCCACCTTGTTGTTCTATCCTTTCTCTTGCCTTCTTCCTAAGCTTTCTTTCCCTATCTAGAAAAATCATAACTTTGAAGCCATTTCTTCAAAAAGGTAGAAGTGCCTAAAATGTTCTATTCTCTATAAAAATTACAAAGTAGAAGCTTCATTTCCTTTCACTATAAAGGAAAAACTTACAGAAATATAAAGAAAATTTGGTCGTGAGATTATCATTACATCAATGGGCATTCCTTCTTGTTGGGAATTCAGGTGACTCAACCTGGGCAATTCCTAACTTCATTGATTTAATTATTTAATAGTTTTCCATATTTATTTATTAATATTGTGCTCCACCAAAATGGGGCATGGGATTTTTGAGGTGGCATTTATGCCAAGTACTAGTGCCTTGTAAATTGTGTTGTAAGAAGTAATTAATATGGTTATGCATGGTAAAAATGGGATGCCCTATTTTGTATGGATCCTATGACAACTTATGACAGATGCTTATGACACGTAAGAGCCTGAAATAGGGGAAGTTATTGTGGAATCTTGACTAGTTGTAAGATGTTATAAGAGGCATCATGTAAGAGCCTATTTTTAGACTAGAATTGTCAAAATTGGGCACCCATGTTGGGTGGATTAAATTGGTCAAATATGACAGTTGTAAGAGCATAAAAGAATAATCTATTTTTAGCTTGTATGACAGATTCTCCTAGGGGCGTTGGAAATTGGGCCCCAGTTGGGTGCCATACCTCTTGGGGGTATTTGCTTGTGGTTTTGTGAACCATAGATGGTTTGTAGGTTGCAAGAAGTCTATAAATTGAAACATTGAGGAGTTGTTTGATATGAGAATTTGCAATTACACGTGCTATTGGAATGCTGCTGAAATCACTTTATATTTAAATGCTGGTGAAATACTCATGTAAATACTTACATTGCAAGTGTATTGTAATCCTTTGTTGATTTTGTAGAGCAAAACTAATGCGTTGTAGACTTAACATAATTCAGGGGTAAACCTATCTAAACAGTCCACTCTATCATTGTATTCCTACATTAAATCATCAACCAAGGAGCATAAGCTTATGATGGCACTTGCACTATATGTGCCTCGAAGACTCATATATATCCTAAACTATCTTATCCAAACCTACCTAGAGTATTCTACTTGGCTAGAATTCTCAGAAATACAAAAACAGTGAAAACAACTACGGAACCCAGTGGCTCTGGGTACCTGCGGCATAAGTTGTAGATAACTGTATTCAATAGGTAATTACAGAATTAACTCAAAATATCCAAAATGATAAAAGGACTTAACACTAACCTTCGGAGGACTTACAGTAAACAAATCATGCACTCATTCATGAATCACAACTACTGGAAATAGTAATCAAAATATTTTACTGAACTCACAATGCAATTTATGAAATATCAAAGAAACAACTTTAACTAGAAATGTATAAATAAATAAGGAAATAGATGAAGTGAAGATCAATACCTTGAGTGGCCAGCTCAGGGGACTATCTCACTTAATTGGAAATCAAATCTACTTCAGATTCTCATGCATTCTTATAACACATAGTTGTATTTAATTCATATCATAAACATGATCTTCTCAGATTGTATTCAATAAAACATATCTGGATCTTCAAAACATAGAAAAATAGAGTAACAAATGGGAAAATATAAAATGAAGTAACTTGGAAAAAGAACTAACTTGACATCAAACTCATACCTCCTAACTTATACAAAAACGGGAGAGTGTTATGTAACTACCAACTAACTTTGATCATCAATACATCCCCTAGATATCAGGGTACAGGTTTGAGATCAATTTATTAATCTAACTAAACAGAGGAAGTAGGGTCTTATTCAAATGAAAATTCCTATACAACGACTCATATATGGAACACACGAGCTGCAATTAGAATCCTAGAACAAGTATTTCTCCTTCTGTATTTATTCTTCCATAATGATCACGTTCAGCTTCAGTTGGTGCTTGACTGTGACTTCCTTTAATGCCCTGTTTTACAATGTGCTGCGAATTCTCCTCTCCTCGATGCCACATACTCGCTGTCGCACAGGGGTTAATCCATAGAACATATGCATGCAAATAACCTTCATAATTAAACTATAAAATATCATCTATATGCATACATAATGATGTCTAACTCATTCATTTGACAAATATTATCACCATGTTTCATATTTGACATAATAGGTTCAAGGTTTGCAGAATATATAAAAACAACATATTATGATGGTAATGTCTATTGGCAAGAGACACTGTTTGGCTTCATAAGTGTTGTCATTGATGACAACAAAGTCTATCCCACACATTTGTAGTACATAATATGGTTATACCAGAAGTCAGATTGAAGATTGTCTTGGTCCGGTAGACAAGAACAGAGTATGCAACATGATCCGACAATTAGGTTCAGATCTCTCAGATGGTGTAACTTAGTAAGTTACGGATTTGGACAAGTTAAGAGGGGCATCATAACTATTGTATTCCAGAGATTTAGTCTCCGGTGACAAAGCATGTAAAAGATATGAGCATCTGAGTGTTGGGTTCCAGTCAAACAGAGCAGACAAAGGAAGAACTGACCGACAGAGTATCAGACTTCAATCCAAATGTGTAAAAGGTGGTGTTCGAGTAATTTGTGACATTGTACATTATTGGCCGACATAATTAATGATTTCTATGCCTAAGTTTTTGGTGCGCATCATGTATCAAGTATGAATTCAGTCGACAAAACAGTATTTTGCAAATATCCTAAGTGTTCTTGTTGCCGACTAGAAAGTTGTTTGAAATCCTTGATGCGAATATATATATACCTGATGGATTTAAGCTTGTGGTGGTGTGTAGGTATGGTAGTATGGATTAAGTGCGAAGAAAAGAAGAAAGAAGTGCGAAGGCAGCAATTCAAGCTCAGAATGTGACAAAAGAGTGATATTCAACAAAGGAAGAATGAAATGTACTAGATCGGTATACTGAGCCTAACCAGAATTGAATTCTTGCATATATGGATGTTGTTCCTTAGTTCAAATACTTTAATATCATCTGTAAGCATTTGTAGGTAGTGAGCCTCCTGTGAGCAGTGTGCCCAGGCAGTGAGCCCTAATTGGCAAGTGTCATTTTGTACTCTTTTATTCTTTTAACAGAGAATACAATCTTGGGTTAGTCACCCCGTGGTTTTTCCCTTAACAGTGTTTCCACATAAAAATCCTTGTGTTATGTGTGTTAATTTCACTTATATTCTTATGGTTGCTTATGCTTTCATGTTTTGATATATCATTTAATATTGAGATAAGAAAAGAAAGTAAAAATAAAGATAACTGATTCACCCCCCTCTCAGTTATCTACCTTGTTTCCAACAATTGGTATCAGAGCTAAGTTCCTCTGAACAAGCCTAACAGCTTGAGGAAGATTTGGGAATCTCAATGGATGCATATGGTATGAAAGAACAACTTCAGTCTGCCCTAGATGATCTTGAACAATCCCACTCTGAGGTCAATAATTTGAGAGAAAGACTCAAGGAAGCTGATGAATTCATCAATGAGCTGAAAGAAAAACTTAGTAATTCTGTGAAAAAGAGAAAGAAACTACTTCAGAAATTAGCAAATCAGAATGAAGCCAATAATACTGATGAGGATTTGAATGAGAAAACTAAGCTATGTGAGAAGCTGTCAAAAGAAGTCATTATGATAAGACATGAAATGGTATCAGGGGTTATGAAATTCACCCAAGAAATTGAAGAGAAGAGAAAGACTGAAGATAACCTAAAACAATCCCTCAAGGAGAAAATAGAGGACTACCACAAAATGGACAGAATAATCAGGCATCTTGAATCTGATCTTGAAGAAGCCAGAGACAATGAAGAACAACTTGAGAGCCAGATAGACACTCTTAAACAAGATCTTCAATCTGCAAATGAATACAAAGAAAAATTCAAGATAAGCTCAGCCCAACTTGAAGTTCTTCTTGAAAGTCTAAAGAGGGTAGATGATAAGCATGGCTTGGGATATGAGAAAGGTGAAAGCTCTGGATCTGGTCAAAAGAACTTTGGATCAGGAAGTCAAAGAAACAGGCCTATAAGACCTCCGGTAAGGCAACCAAATGCCCAAAGATATCCATCTTTCAATGGAAAATGCTTCAATTCAACCCAGTGCAGGAGCAAAATGAATCAGAACAATTCATCCTTCTCCGGTCAATGTTTTAGTTGCAAAAGGTATGGTCACAAATCTCATGAATGCAGAAATATGCAAATGAACAATTCTTTCAATGGTAGATGCTTTACATGCAATAGAATGGGGCATATGGCTAATCAGTGCAGATCAAAAGGATATCAACCAAATAAGCAAAGAAATGTTGTGTGTTACAATTGCAACAAATCCGGTCATATAGCCAGATTCTGCAGAAGCATAAATCATGATGAAAATGGTCCAGTAAAACATGATCAGAAACCAGACAAAGGCAAAGGTAAAATGAATGTGAATGAGATTCAAAAGGAGATGAGCAAGATTTGGATAAAGAAGAGCATGATCAATACTTGTGATGGATCTGCACCAGAATCTAGTGCTGATAATCCTTCCAAAAATTAAAAGGTGAGCTCTAGCTCAGGGGGAGCAGCAAAAAGAAGATCAAAATTCCCCCAGCTAGGTTGTAAGTGCCTGAATTCGGCACATTGAGTAAACATTTGATGTTGTGGATTAAAGGGTTCTTAGAGAATCCTCCAAAGAGCTTTCAGTCAAAATGTGAGAGGTCCGCATGAAGATTCAAAGGGTGTATGACCACTTGAGTAGATCTGGTTTTGGCAACCATCCAGTGTTAAAAAAGCAATACAAATTGATCTGGTATGATCTGTAAATATAATATTCTGATCTGCTGATCCAGAGGCAAGTTCATGAGATAAATATGTGTTATTAACTCACTAAGATATTAGTTTGAAGAACCATAAAACGATTCATGAAAAGCTCGCTTGAGAAACAGAGTAACCGGATGACTTAAAAGGCTATGCATTTATTACAATGGCAAATTAGGTTTTGCGAAAAGATAAAAGGGTCTTCATTCATCATTTATCATACCTTGCATTCAAAAATGAAGAAGAAAGAAGAGCTCTGAGAAGAGATCCTGCAGAACATTCAAGTAGAAACTAAAGATCGAAATTAATTAGAATTTCGCTCCAAACCCTAAGGCACAATAAGGTATTTTATTTCTGCAAAATCTCTTCAAATTTTGTCGATTAGAATGGCTACTCCGATGGTTGTTAATATCTTTGAAAGGACGAGACCAAAATTCAAGAAACATCCTTACAAGTCTCTAGAAGTTGATCCCTTGGGTGCATTTTCCAGTATTCCGTACGGTGTTCTGCATGTAGAAGATATTAGGGTTTATATTCATGCAAACATCAAAGATTTTGGAGACTCAAAATTGATCGACATCTATCACAAACAGTTAATAGATGAGAATTATGACCTCAAACCTAAATTCAAGACCCTAAAGGACAAGCACTTTGAACATTGCATACATTTCCCGTCCTTTGCAGAAGACAAATGGGTCGGGTATGTTCTGAGTAGGATGCATGATAACTTTATGTGGCTAATGAGCCCATTCAAGATAACCAAAGATGCCATCAAGGTTGTGACCAGATTGCATTCAACTGGTGGGTTGCCTGCACTCAAATCTGTAAAAAACCAAATGGTAACTGAAGCCATGGGATCAAAATATGACAAGAGAGCAATGACTATAGATGACATCACAGATCTGGATGTCAAGTTTGCATCAATGATAATTGGTTACAAAATTTACCACTCAAGTAGGGAAAATTCTGTGTCCGGTACAACAATCTATGTTGCATATCAGATGCTGAAAGAAAATGTAGATTATGATATGTGTGAGCTTCTGTTGAATCAACTGATGAAAATTTGTAGAAGATCAAGAAAGATAAGAAAAACTCTTTCAAATATGGCAGTTTGATATTGTGTATGTTCTTCTACTATATGAATGAGCTACCTGGATCAAAAGGTTGGATCTGGCAAAATGATAAACTTGTTGCTATTCAAATCAGAGATTACATGTATGGACTTGGTGATGCTCAAGCCCAAAAGATAGCTCTCTAGGGTTACTTCAAGAGTTTCCAAAGCATGATGCATACAAGAGAAAGAATACCAAAGTCAATAGTTAAGAAATACAAAGACACAATTTGCTTCATGGTTGACACAGATCAATGCCTAATGGAGGCAGTTGAGCCAAGAACTGTGTGGGTAATGCCCATGGGATATGAGGTTGATGAAAACATATTGGAGGTACATGTTCAGCACTTGCTGAGTCAACCAAAGGACATTGAAGCAGAAAGGTTTGGCACCTTTGATGAGCTAAACATAAAAATACATGTTGAATTAAGGAAGCCTGAGACCAAGAGAAAAGTGAGAAAGGAAGTTGAAGAACTTGCCAAAAGGTTTGGCATAACAAAGGAGGCAGTAGATGCTAATAGAGAAAAAATAAAGAAAGTAGAAAAAGAAAGGCAAGAAGCAAAGAAAGACAACATTCCGGTGGAAGCCTCTACCTGGACAAGATCTACCAGGAGTTCTGCCCCTGTTTCTCCTAAAAGCTCAAAGACTGTAAAACTAGTAACCAAACCATTTGACAAAGGTGAAAAGAGAAAGAAGACTAAGGCCACAAGAACATATGTGAGCCTCAAGGATGATGAAGAGACAGAATCAGATGTGGAGGTCAGAGAATTAAAGAAAGCCAAGAACAAACCCTCCAAGGATGAAAAGAATGATGAGGAGCAGAAGATAGAAGAGTTTGTTGAGAAACCCACTCTCTCAATTGAAGACATCATTAAGGCAGTCACCGTGGATGGAAACCTATAGCCAATAATAGAATTTTATGATGAATACAATGATGCAGACAAGAGAATACTTGAGGAGGCAACTGTCAGTTATTTGAATATCTATAACAAAGCATTCATTGAAATAATTTCATTAATTCCTAAGAGCCTAGAAGAAATATTGGAGCAAAGAAAAGAGAATGCAAAGGCAAAAGACTTGGAGATCTAGGAGCAGATAGTGATACAGCTATGTCCTTCCATCACTCCAAAACAAATGAACATGGTTTTCAAGGATAGTAAAGATGATTTTCGGAGCAAGTCCCGAATGAATAAACTCATGCTTGGAGAAACTGACCAAATAGCTAATGAAACAAAAGAAATTCTCCGGAAAGCCCTGAACAGGTTTAATCTTCCCATTGTTGAGGAAGCAGATGAAGAGCCCTCTACCATGGATGTTGAAGGATTAAAAGAAATCAATGAAGAATTATTTGACAAGGATGTCAAAGGATTAAAGAAAATTGATGAAGAGCCAACTGAGGCATTAGACTCTTTGGTTCTGGAAGAAGAAGTTCACAAAGAAAAGGAAACACTGACAGAAGACATTGGTAATGTCACTCCTCCAGATCCCACTGTTACCAAGATAAATCTTTCGGTCACCAGAGAAGTAGAGGTAGGAAGAAAAGAAGAGGAGAATCGAGAGAAAGAAGTTAAGACAAAAGAGGAAGAAGCACAAGCAGAAAAGGATGGTGATTGCACATCCAAACTAGCCAGTTCGGACACCTCTAAAGGGAGGAAATCTGAATCATCAGCAAGAGACACTGCAGAGACAATGCATAATTTCTTGGACAAGGAAGTTACAGAGTTGGATGAACCTAAATTGATTCAAGGGCCACTAAATCTAGACTCCCTCTCTCCAGTCCGGATAATGAAGATAACATCCTTTTCTCAGGCCAAAGCCAAAGAAAAACTCTTGAAATCTCACATGGAGGATAGTGAGCTACTAAGTATTGCTTCCAGAGTGCTAGAGAAGATCATGCCCACTTATCAGAAGGATCCATTAGCTTCTCCATCCGATAATCTGAAGAACTTAGTTAATTCTGTTAATACACATTTTGAGTCCCTAGAAAAATTAGCAGAAACTAAGGTTCAAAAGGAGTTATGGGGAAAAAGATTTAGTAAGGTTTAAGGACTAATTTCTAATGATAGAAAAACCCTAGACATTGGCATAAAGAGCATTGAAAATGCTCTCAAGGATGGTGGGGACATATACAAATTTTGTTTAACTTGGCCTAAAGTGGCAGAGGACATTGAGAAGAAAATGAAAGAACAAGAAGGAAAACTGTCAAGTCTATCTCAGAATTTTGACCCCCTTACTACCTCTCTGGTGAATAAAGAATGCCAAGCTATTGTTATAATAAATGAAATAAAGAAATTGGTTAAAGAGAAGAAGATCATAGTGGATAGAATGGGTGAACTCAGACGGATAATCATCCCGAAGTTAGAGGCAATGCATGATGCCTTGGCAGATGTGCAAAGTACAGCCCAGACCAATGATCCAACAGATTTGAAGAGGGCGGAAGCATATACATTTTTGTTAAGTGGACACATCTCCATTTTGGATAGAATGAAGAGGAGTTGGGCCACATAGATTGTATAGTTGAAGACAACCTTTGCGGATATACTTAAGTATATGTAAGTATAACATATGAATTGTATGTACATATGAGGCCATGTATATAATAGTTTATGCATAATTTTGGTATGTGGATCCCATCCTTTTCCATTTATGTCAAAGGGGGAGTGAAGAGTAGTGAAAAATGAGGAATCCAGCAAAGAGGAAGCACCAGTAAAATAGTGTAAAGAAATAGAGCACAAGCAAAGGGGGAGTTACTGTGACACTTAGTCATTTTTCACTAAGTGTTGCCATCAATGCCAAAGGGGGAGATTGTTGGCAAGAGACACTGTTTGGCTTCATAAGTATTGTCATTGATGGTAACAAAGTCTATCCCACACATCCGTAGTACATAATATGCCTATACCAGAAGTCAGATTGAAGATTGTCTTGGTCCGATAGACAAGAACAGAGTATGCAACATATCCGACAATCAGGTCCGGATCTCTTAGATGGTGTAACTTAGTAAGTTAGGGATTTGGACAAGTCAAGAGGGGCATCATAACTATTGTATTCCATAGATTTAGTCTCTGGTGACATAGCATGCAAAAGATATGAGCATCTGAGTGTTGGGTTCCAGTCAGACAGAGTAGACAAAGGAAGAATTGACCGACAGAGTGTCAGACTTCAATCCAGATGTGTAAAAGGTGTTGTTCGAGTAATTTGTGACATTGTACATTATTGGCCGAGATGATTAATGATTTCTATGCCTAAGTTTTTGGTGTGTATCATGCATCAAGCATGAATTCAGCCGACAAAACAGTATTTTGCAAATATCCTAAGTGTTCTTGTTGCCGACTAGAAAGTTGTTTGAAATCCTTGATGTGGATATAAATACTCGATGGATTCAAGCTTGTGGTGGTGTGTACGTATGGTAGTATGGATTAAGTGCGAAGAAAAGCATAAAGAAGTGCGAAGACAGTAATTCAAGCTCAGAATGTGACAGAAGAGTGATATTCAGCAGAGGAAGAATGAAATGTGCTAGATCGGTATATTGAGCCTAACCGGAATTGAATTCTTGCATATATGGATGTTGCTCCTTAGTTCAAATACTTTAGTATCATCTGTAAGCATTTGTAGGCAGTGAGCCTCTTGTGAGCAGTGTGCTCAGGCAGTGAGCTCTAATTGGCAAGTGTCATTTTGTACTCTTTTATTCTTTTAACAGAGAATACAATCTTGGGTTAGTCACCCCGTGGTTTTTCCCTTAATAGGATTTCCACGTAAAAATCCTTGTGTTATGTGTGTTAATTTCACTTCTGTTCTTATGGTTTCTTATGCTTTCATGTTTTGATATATCATTGAATATTGAGATAAGAAAAGAAAGTAAAAATAAGAATTGATTCACTCCCCCTCTCAGTTATCTGCCTTGTTTCCAACAATGTCTTGGAAAAGTATCTGGAATATCATAGGCATAAAGTCTGAAAGCATATAAAAATAACATAAAAGAAGCTAATATTTGAACCCATCATTTCCCCCCAACTAGACTTTTGCCTGACCTCAAGAAAAAATACTCAAGTAAACACCTAGGGGAAAAGATTATAATGCAAAGTAATTTTCCTAAGGTCCACATCTTCTCTGACACCCTGTCCCTACTTGAGATAGAAACCATTGTAGCATGCAAGTCTGTCCATCTTGATTGACTCTGCACTCCTACACTCATCATTTCTTCCTCTTGTCCAGTATGGAACTGGATAAAGGAGAATAGGAGGGTGATAAGTAAGGAGTAGCCATGCCACTCCTCTTTGCTCTGAGATCTGGATGTACTTGCGCAATCTCTCAAACATATACATGAAATTATGGAGAGAAAGATGCTCTTGCTTCTGTAATTCTAGAGTTAGACTATCCCATCTGCTCTGCACATGCCTCTGGTAGTTCTAAATAATAAACACTACTACCCGTTGTATCCTTTTATAATCCCTGAGTCTTAAATCCATAATTACTTTACCTGGACCCTTATGAGAGAGGAGTGTTAACCATTGGGTCATGATCACATTGGGATTTAAGGATTCTTTCCTAATCTACAGTGGCACTTTCTTTTCTTGCTCCTCTCATAGGTTTAGGGTTAGGAGGTGAGGGTTCTTCTACTGTCACCGGCCTAGTTTCTGTAGGAATCTCCTCCTGCGGCTCTTCCTATTCAAGTTCAACATCAGGTTCTTGTTGAGGTTCATCTACTTCCAATAATTTAGAAATATCCTTGCATTGTTTAAAAGCATCCCAATTAACCTGTGGGTGCTCAATTCTCAAACTCCTTTTAACCAATAGAGCTATCAAACAATGATGAGACAATGTAGTCTCTGTTTGCCTTTTTTTATACTCAAATGCCATTCTTTTCAACATATTATAAAGATAATTGGGAACATTAACCAGTTTGTCATGACGCAGGTGATTCAACAAATTAAAGTGTGCAGTATACAACAAATTACGTCAACCATCACAGGTAATATATTTGATAATATGTGAAGCACACTTCCCCCAAAATAATGGAAGGGATAATCTCTTTGTACCTTGTGTGGTCAAGTCCAGGTTCTCACCACACTTGCAAAATTCTTCCCTCATCGTAGCTGCATTAGCATGGGATGGATACTCAAACCCTGTATGTGGTAAGCCGATGACTTGGGCAATAGCTGTTTCAGAGGCATCCACGACCAATCCCCTGATTGTGGCTTCATCATACTGCAACGTTACTGCAAAATCCCTTGCCTTTTCATTATCATACTCCGTTAATTTCAAAAAATAGTCTAACCACCCCACTCTGATAAAGAGTGGTAGAACCAATACATCCTCTAATATCTCATTATGCACCGATGGCTCTCTTATGATGACATCACCCCCCATTGCACCTGTATTCTGCACTCTTATCAATTCTGAATTTTGCCTAATTTCAATTTTACCATCTTCAGAAGACTACCTTCCAATTCTCTCCCCCCCAGTTGTAGCTTTTAGAGCTCTTCGATATTAAAAGTTTTGAAATTGATTTTTTTTTAAATTTCAGCTCACTCAGGGAAACTAGAAGCTCACAATTTAGGGCAGGTCGACTACCGTGGAAAATGACACATGAAAACCTTGACAGCTTCTAAAAACTTGGTGGCAAAAATAAAAAATGACTAAACATATACCCTCCCCCCAACTGAAAGTTGAAGTGACCACACTTCACTAATGAATTTGTAGGGATGAAAGAGTAATGATTACATGGAAAGGGTGATATATTGCCGCATGCATGAAATAAACAAAAGTAATAATGAATATAAATAGAAATTTTAAGTTAATCATTAAAGGTTACCTTATGTGCGTGCTTTGAGCGGTGAGCTTTGGAACTGGAAATCATGTACTTGGCATTTATTAGGCATGAGCAGAGTAATATGCTTAGATTAGATGGGAGGGTGGCGGGTATGTCAGAATTGATGTGATGTGACAGATCACAACAGTTGATGTAACAGATTGGAAATGTGATTTGAACAAGCATGCCGCAACCGTTGGTTTATTTAAAATGGATGAAGCACGTGTAGAAAGAATGTTCAAATGTGTGGGAAGAAGAATGGAATGTTGCCAAAGTGTTGAAAATTTTCGCAGACACTTGTTGCTATGGGCACCCACAGTACAGGTCCCAACCGAATGTGTACAGAAACATTATACTAGGTCCCAACTACAACAGGTCCCTACTGCATGTTAAAAACAAGTTCCTTTGAAAGTGAAAAATAGGTCCCTGTGAAAGTGAAAAATAGGTCCCTCTGAAGTTGACTGTAGTCATCGTGGATAATGTGTTGTGTGTGCATGTGATGTATAAAACATGAAAGATTAGGTCTTAGCGACAGGGGTTGAGTATTGCAACTCAACCTCTGCATCACTAGACAAGATTGGTGGATCATCATATGATGGTGTATCAGCTGGTGTTACAGAACCTTCATTAGGAGTGCTAGGAGTACTCTATTGAGTAGCTAGAGAAACAAGAAAGTCATGCTTCTGAAGTGGCTTCTTATATAGTTTCAGCCTATGTCCATTTACTAGCAATGAAAATTGAACCTCATCAATGGTCTGTAATTGGACTGCACCATTAGGAAAGACTTGTTTAATCTCATAGGGTCCCAACCAACGAGACTGGAGCTTGCCCTTGAAGTCCTTGTATCTTGAATCATAGAGTAGTGCCCAATCACCAACAGTGAATTCTTTAGTCTTGATGTACTTGTCATGCCATTTGGCTCTTTGTTTCTGTATGACCTCTGTGTGATGGATGGCTTCTAACTGGATTTCATCCAGGGCATTCAAATGTTGTAGTCTGTCATGTTGAGCGACAGTCAAATCCATCCCTAATTCTACTATTGTCTTCAGGGTTTTGTATTCATATTCTATAGGTAGGACTATTTGTCTTACCATAGACCAGCTCATAAGGTGTAAACCCTGTAGTTGTCTTCCAGGTAGTTCTATATGCCCAAACAACTTCTGGGAACCTAGAAACCCAATCTCTTCTGTGAAGCTGTACTGTCTTTGTCAAGATGTTCTCAATTTCTCTATTTGTGACTTCTACCTGACCATTAGCCTGAGGATGGTAGGGAGTGGACTTCTTGTGTCTAATATGATATTCCTCAACTAGTCTGGTGATTAAATCAGATGTAAATTGTGGTCCTTGATCAGTCAATATCTCCCTGGGCACACTGTATCTAGTGAAGATGTCCTCATACAAGAATTTGGCCACATTGCCATCTCTGGCAAACTATAAGGCTTTAACTTCCACCCATTTAGTTAAGTAATCAGTACATACCAGGATATATTCCTTGTTGTTTGATGTAGGAGAGATAGGACCAACAAAATCCAGCCCCTGCTTATCAAAAGGAGCCAATGAGATTTGTAGCTGCAAAGGCATCTCATCACTTCTTGTAGGTCTTTCCATTCTCTGACATATATCACAACTTCTAGTATACTTGACAACATTTTTACGAAGTGTGGGCCAATAATATCCTGTTGTCAATATTTTGAAGGTTGTCCTCTTGGCTACAAAATGGCCCCCACAAGGTTCATCATGACAGGCCTTCAATATATCAAACACCTCATCCTCTCTGATACATCTTCTCATAATATTATTTGGGCCAGTATAGAAGAGGAATCCATAAATCCAAGAATAAGGAAAACATTTGTGAACTAGCTGTCTTCTCTCCCTTAGAGAAAAGTAACCTGGAATCTATCCTGAAACCAAATAATTAGCTATATCTGCATACCAAGGAGTGTGTATGTTGAGTGCAAAGATATGCTCATCAGGAAAAGAGTCATCAACCACTCCTTCTATTGATTGTGTAGGCAGTCTAGACAAAAAATCAGCAACTACATTAGCCTTCCTGGCTTGTCAACAATTGTTATGTCAAATTCTTGTAGTAACAACAACCATTTGACAAGCCTACCACCCACTATTGGCTTATTCATCAAATATCTAATTGCTGCATGATCTGTGTGCATGAACACTTTATAACTAGTAATGTAGTGTTTGAATTTGTTTATGGCATAAACAACTGCCAACATCTCTTTTTCTGTCACAGTGTAGTTTAACTCAGCGCCTTGCAGATTTTTACTTACATAGTATATTGCATACTCCTTAGTTCCTTCTTGCTGGCCTAGAACTACTCTGATAGCAAATTCTGATGCATCTGTGTGGATGTGAAAAGGTAGTGTCCAATTTGGAGCTCTGAGAACTGGAGCTTGTGTCAAGGATGCTTTTATCTTTTCAAAGGAAGTCTGACAATCTGGTGTCCATTCAAATTCACTATCCTTTGTCAACAAGGTAAACAAAGGTGCAACAATTTTGCTAAAATCTTGAATGAGCCTCCTATAATAACCTACATGTCCCAGGAAGCTCCTTGCATCCTTCTGTTTCTATGGAATAGGCAGGGTAGAGATAATTTCAATCTTCTTTGGGTCAACTTGTATGCCTGCGCTTGAGATAAAATGTCCCAAAACTATTCCTTGTGTCATCATCAGAAAACACTTTTCATTACTCAGAGATAGGTTGTGCTTTGTGCATCTCTTCAACACTTTCTCCAAGTTGTGTAAATCTTCATCATATGTTTCACCATATGTGGTGAAGTCATCCATATAAATCTCCATGCTGTCAAGGGCAAAATCAGAGAAAATACTGAGGACTGCTCTTTGAAATGTGGCTGGAGCATTGCACAGACCAAAGGGTAAGATAGAATATGCATAGGTCCCCCAAGGGCAAGTAAACATTGTCTTGTCCTAATCCTCTAGTGCAATCTTGATTTGGTTATAGCCACTAAAACCATCAAGAAAGGAAAAATATTTCTTGCCTGCCAAAGAGTCAAGAACTTGGTCAATAAGTGGCAATGGAAAGTGATCTTTTCTGGTAGCAGTATTTAGTTCTTTGTAATCCACACAAACCCTCCATTTGCCACCTTTCCTGGGCACTATGACCAATGGTGACACCCATTCATTATTTGAAATGGGGTATATAAAGCCTGCATCTGAAAGCTTTTGAAGCTTAGTTTTCACAATCTCTCTGAGGGCGGGATTCATGCGCCTCTGTTGCTGCCTGATAGGTCTATAGCCATCATCAATGCATATTTTGTGCATGCATAAGGCAGGATCAATGCCTTTCATGTCACTATAATCCCAGGTGAATGCTGCTGAGTGTGTCTGCAATACTTCATGTAGGGATTGCTATTGTTCATCAGTCAATGCATTGTTATTAGTCAACATCTTTCCTGGTTTGATTTCTAATTGTTTGGATAATTCTTGTACAGAAGACAAATCAAGGCTAGGTAGTACTGGTAAGCATTGTTGGGGTAATAGAGCATGAAATATTTGGGATACTTCCTCTGAGGAACTGTTGGGTATTATGTTGCTTAAAGGGTCTTATAAGCATGGTAAACAGTCCTGCTACTGCAGGTGCCTCCAATAGTCATTTTGTATAATGTGAGCAATTATCTCATCTTCATCTTGAATATCCAATAAGGGGCTGCGTTCAATAGTCATCAAGGTTTGCAGGGAATAGCTATCCTCATCTTCTAGGGTAGGCCAAATGGTCTTCTCAAGCTCATGGAATGGTTGGGCTAGAGGATATAAAACCAATTTCTTGGTCATAGTCCCATTGGATATGATCATGTTACCAGACCTGCAACCTATAAATGCATCAGCAGTGGCAAGCCATGGTTTGCCTAGTATAAGAGGATAACCAGCAAGATTAACCTTTAGCTGTAGGACTATGAAATCAGCAGGGTATTCCCAAGAGTCTAATGCAATGACCAAATCCTCTATGACTCCTTCAGGTTTGATTGTAGACCTATCAACCAATTACAAGACCATCTGAATAGGCCTAAGGTTGTTCAATTGGAGTGTCTGCATTGTCTCCTTAGTCATTACATTAATTGCAGCACCTAAATCTATCAGAGTATTCTTAATCAGAGTCCCATTGATTTTGACATCCACCACTAGACTACTTGGATCTGTATATTTGGGAACAGTTATGTTCCCCAACATTATGTCAGCTAGGTTGCCCAAAACATGAACTATCTTTGGGTCTATTCTCTTCTTCCTAGTTTCTTGATGCAGAGATCACAGATAGTCTTAGTGTAGATGGGAATATCTTTGATGGCTTGGATTAAGGGGATCTTTATGCTTATGTCTTGCAACTGGCCTATGAGGTCATTTTCAGACTGTGCTAGTTGTTTCTGGATAGCCAAGCGTTTAGGGAAAGGAGGCTTAGGATGTGAAATGGTCTGAGGTTTCTAAGTTGATTCAGGTTCCAAAGGTGGTTTGTCTGAGGCCTCTTCTATGGGTTCTTCATCTTAAAGTTCTAAAATTTGGGGAGATGAAGGACCTGCAAGTTGCTTCCTTGATATGAGATGAACATTACTCACTTCCACCCCATAGGTGGGATATTGCATCACCTCGTTGGTATAAGCCTGCCGAACAGGCTTGTTGTTAGGCTTAGGTGTAGGTTGGGTAGGGATTTGGGTAGGTCTAGGAGGTGAATTTTGAGGTGTTGATGGAGGCATTATGGCTGGCTGCTGTGGTTGAGATGGAATCATAGGTTGCTGAAAAAATGCATTTTGCTGCCATTGTTGGCCCTTGTTCCATTGAGGCTGCCATTACTGCTACTGAGTAGGCCACTGGGGGTTATAGTTAGGCCCTTGGAAATTTTGTTGAGGCCATGGGTTTGGTTGTTGTTGGTTCCAACTAGTTTGTGGAGTAGGCCATTGTGGGTTTTGCCATGCATTTAGATTGCCAGGCCACTGTTGAGTATTCCAAGCAGAGAAATTCTGGTTTGTAGCAGGGAAGGGTGAATTAAAATTAAGTGGATTAGAGGGCATACCTTGTCTTTGCTACCAAGGTCTCCTCTGAGCTATGAAGAAAAGTTGACCATCCTCCCCTTCAAATGGCTGTAATTCTAGCCTTTCAATATTCTCTTGTTGGATACTGGCCGCCCTCTTGCATTTACAATTGGCCTTCCTCTGCCTACAGCTGGGGCAGTATTCAGTAAGCATTGCATCTACCTCTTCTTGTTTCTTCTTGATGTGAAAAGTGTCCAGCTATGTAGCCATATGGCTAATGATATCTTCTTTCATGTTGGTCAGCAAGTTACTAATCTCCATTCTTGAAACCCCATTGGTTGCCTTGCCTGTGATGGTTGCTCTTTCTCCCCTTAGTCTTCTGGTAAAGGTTCTACAATAATTTCTGCAAGCTCTGCAGACATCCTCAAAGGGAAGTTGAGATATATCCCCCGTTCCAATGAGATTGAGGGCATCCATGTAGTCATCATTAACCCCCCTCAAAAAGACCAGCTTCAGTGATTCTTTAGACAATCTATTTTGAGGGTTTTTCTTCAAGGTGAACTGGAATATTTCAACATAGTCTTCTGGTGGCTCATCCTCTTTCTGTGACATCCTGAAGATGCCGTCTCTCCTCCTATCATGTCCTCTGCAGTAGTCTTTATATTTTGCCAGGAACTTTGTCTTCATGGTATCCCAGTCTGGAATGACATCTTTCCCCAACCCCTTAAACCATCTTAAAGCAACATCTTTAAATGTGGCAGGGAATAGCTTGAGCATGTAAAGATCAGTGGTGTAGTCATAATTCCTACACAAGACATCAAACTTGAATAGGAAAGTGTCAGGATCTTTAGTCACCAAGCCATAGAAAATAGGCAATGCAGAAGGTGGTATATTTTTTAGAGTAGCAGCTCGTGCTTGGTCTGGGATAGGAAATTCAAATGTTGCTTGTCCTGGAGGATCCTCCATTGTAGTATCTGCCATGGTTCTAAAGGTCCCTTCTGTAGTTGTGGAAGAAGCTGATGAAGATGTAGAAGGTGTTGATGAAGATGTAAGAGGGAATTCTTCTTTAGCACTTTCTACTATATAATTGATAAAGTCAGTTGTTTCTTCACTATCCTGAAAGTTTGAAGGGAGGAATCTTCCTCGGTTATCTCTCTGCCTTCGCATACAGTGAATTTGGCTTTATATTTTGGCGGTCCTGCACAATGTTAGTATGTTTTCTGGTGTTTCCTGGAAAATAAATTTATTAATCCTAATGCTGGAATCAAAATTTAAACTATGAAAGCATATAAAGACAAATGAGCCTATGAAGTCAGCACCATCCCCAGAAGCGACGCCAAAATGTAGACGAAAACTAATGCGTTGTAGACTTAACATAATTCAGGGGTAAATCTATCTGAACAGTCCACTCTATCATTGCATTCCTACATTAAATCATCAACCAAGGAGCGTAAGCTTATGATGGCACTTGCATTGTATGTGCCTCCAAGACTCATATCTATCCTAAACTACTTATCCAAACCTACCTAGAGTATTCTACTTGGCTAGAATTCTCAGAAATACAAAAACAGTAAAAACAACTATGGAACCCAGTGGCTACGGGTACCTGCAACATAAGATGTAGATAACTGTATTCAACAGGTAATTACATAATTAACTCAAAATATCCAAAATGATAAAAGGACTTAACACTAACCTCCGGAGGACTCACAATAAACAAAGCATGCACTCATTCATGAATCACAACTACTGGAAATAGTAATCAGAATATTTTACTGAACTCACAATGCAATTTATGAAATATCAAAGAAATAACTTTAACTAGAAATGCATAAATAAATAAGGAAATAGATGAAGTGAAGATCAATACCTTGAGTGGCTAGCTCAGGGGACTATCTCACTTAACTGGAAATCAAATCTACTTCAGATTCTCACGCATTCTTATAACACATAGTTGTATTCAATTCTTATCATAAACAAGATCTTCTCAGATTGTATTCAATAAAACATGTCTGGATCTTCAAAACATAGAAAAATAGAGTAATAACTGGGCAAATATAAAATGAAGTAACTTAGAAAAAGAACTAACTTAACATCGAACTCATCCCTCCTAACTTATACAAAAATGGGAGAGTGTTATGTAACTACCAACTAACTTTGATTATCAATACATCCCCTAGATATCAGGGTACAGGTTTGAGATCAATTTATTAATCTAACTAAACAGAGGAAGCAGAGTCCTATTCAAACAAAAATTCCTATACAAAGGTTCATATATGGAACACACGAGCTTTCTCCTTATGTATTTATTCTTCCATAATGATCACGTCCAGCTTCATTTGGTGCTTGACTGTGACTTCCTTTAATGTCCTATTTTACAATGTGCTGCGAATTCTCCTCTCCTCGATGCCACATACTCGTTACTGCATAGGGGTTAATCCATAGAACATATGCATGCAAATAACCTTCATAATTAAACTATAAAATCTCATCTATATGCATACATACTCATGTCTAACTCATTCATTTGACAAATATTATCACCATGTTTCATATTTGACATAATAGGTTCAAGGTTTGCAGAATATATAAAAACAACATATTATGATGGTAATGTCTTGGAAAAGTATCTAAAATATCATAAGCATAAAGTCTGGAAGCATATAAAAATAACATAAAAGAAACCAATATTTGAACCCATCAAATTTGATAATACATTGTGCAAGTTTTGGAGTGTGGAGTTTTTCTCTTGAAAGGGTTTTTCCCATGTAAATCACTGTGTTATGATATTCTTGTTTATTTGATTATATATGTGTTTCTCTATTTTCTATAATAAGTTTGGATCAAAATTAAAGTTATTTCCATAACACTCCTCTCAGGGTTAGCGTAGGAAGTTGTTTATGTGCACCTTGCTTTCTTACACTTCTATGAGAAAGAGTTGGATGCAAGTACATCTACAAGGGAGATCAAAAACTTTGAAAGCTGTGAAAGCCATCGATCAATCATTGAAATGATCTATTTGTTGGTTCTATAAGCTAATCTAATCCCTATGATTCAAAAATCTAATGACCTTGATATAGTTTACAATTTTCTTTTAAATTTAAGGTTTTGCTTCATCAAGTCACATTTCATTGTGGATGGACATTATTTGCTTGCAACCCATATGCACAGAGCACAAGGATCGGAGCTACCTGAATATAGAGATAATAGATTTTATACTATCTCGCCTACCTATATCCTCCATAATCAGTTGATGCACACTCTACAAGTGCTAGTATGCCATTTCAACTAAACCTTCCTCTGCAACATGCCTAGTCTTGTCCATTATTTCTCCAATTGAACAATTTTTTCTACACAAAATAAATGGAATTATCAGGTAGATGTGGCATAAGGAGTTGAATTTATTTAGCCTATAAAATATGTGTTGTCAAATTTATTGAACTTGTCAATGTTATATTATGTAGAATATATTGCCTTTCTATTTCATTTTTTCTAGTCATTGCATTCTAGTATAAGAGAATGTATTTCCCTTCATGCTAGAGTTCAAAACTACAAATCATCAAATTAGTATTGTTAACCTTCTTGTAGTTATGATGGTGATCGTTCCTTTTATTAAGATTACAAACAAGCAAACCCTTCACATATTGCATTCTAATATCCATTTCATTAAATTACAATGTTTCCTACTTTTTGTTGAATATGAAGGTGCATTATGTTGCTTCCTCTTCCCCTTAGACTTTAAGCCTATTATCTCATACAATGATGGAAACATAACCAAAAAAAAAAAGATCATTGAGGAGAAAATGGATCTTCAACCAAGGGGGTTATCAAGAAACTAAAGTGGGTACGTAGAATATGATTTAGGATCACCAACACAAGCATTTATGGTCCACCCATCTAACTAGCAAGTATACCCAAGAGTGTTTCAATTGGAACCGCCAATGCAGGAAGTGTGCCCAAATATGTTTTAAGGTAAACACCTGATCGCCAATTTTATCCATCTACTCTAGCAAACCATGAGGCATTGCTAGCCAATCCTACATACTTCTATAGCTTGTTCAACAATTTCTATGCATCTCTTGGAACTAGGGTAATGTGAGTGGTAATTCATAGTCTCTGGGTTACTTGTTTGGGTGCTTCTTATGCCTTTAATATTTTTTTAATCCCTAATCATAACCACCTTTCCCCTCTTTTGTAACAATTATGTGGATTTTTATGTTGTTTTTATATTGGAATAAGCAAAATTTAAGGAAATTCCACTATATAGATGCATAGACAGCTACAAAACAAGGCCATAAACAAACTGGAGGGTACAATGCCCAGCTCAGCACAGAGCAGGCAACTCAAAGATAATAAAAATAAAAGAAAAATAGCAATAAATGCACAATCATGCAAGCTAAGACAAGCAGACAAGTCTATAAAAATATCATCTTATTCAACTCATTACTTCAACCATTCACCATGTTGTCAAGTTTTCATCCGTACCAAGGGAGAATCATGCCCTTATCTTGATTTTCCATCGAACAATATATGACCGGGGACAGGCCTTTAACCAGAAGCCCAAACATAGTCACTATACAAACATTCACCAAAAGAGATCTACATGTGTATATTCCATCTGGTAAGTGAGCAACCTCAGGAGGCAAGCGGATAGCAGGAGGTCCCATACCAACAGACGCAAGAGTAAAGGCAGACTCCTAGAGGCACCACTCCTCGTACAATCATGTTGAATAACAGACTATATGGGATCGACCTCTCTCTGTAGCATCTCGCATAAACATTCCCCAGCATAGGTAACTGCCATCGTAGCACAAAGAGCACCTCGTCTTGCAAAATTGTAATCAAGTAGAGCCATTCTAAATAGTCTCTACATTATTCCTCAAAAGGCTGAAGCTATGAATGAAGGTTGTGAATGAAGTCCACTAGCTCAGCATTAGTACAAATAAACATAACATAGTATTCTACTTTTGACTATAAATTAGAGCCATAAGGTGGTGGTTAGCATAGGTTGTTTTGTAAATTCAAAGAGATAAGTTGTTGTGTTGTAACATTATTTATCATTAATACAAGCTTGGGGTTTATTTGAGTGTGGAGTTATATCTTGTGTTATGGTTTGCATATATTTTATGGCTATTTCCATTTCCATTGTGATCTATTACTATTATTGAACATATTGCATTAAGTGTCAACATATTGTTGGAATTATCAATCTTCAGTGAACATTTAATACACCCACCCCTGCGTTAGATTTGGCGATCTCCTCAATCTATCCCATTCAACTGTTTGGCTTGCTAGCAGTTAATATTGGTAGGTAGTTTTGATATTAGATTTGAGTGCCTATTTTCATGGGCATGTATAAAGAGACAAAAGTAGAATGATACGACAAGGAAAAATAGGGAGAATGAAAACCCAACAACAACAGAAGAATGTGAAGGAGAATAACAAAGAATAGAAGAATATTTCAGTAGTGAATAGAAGTCTTTGTGTAGTAGCACAGGTTATGTACAGTCAAATCTAGATAGAATGAACAACAACTCCAGAGATAGGAGCGAATCAGAAACAAAGCAGCAACTCTGCATTAAATTTATATGAAGTTTTTGAATATAATTTTGAAGTGAAACTATATAATATATATTGTTGTGTGTTTGGTTTTTGAAACCTGGGTTCTCTCTTTGTTTAGTTTAATTATTTTGTTTTATTTTATCCTTCATTCTATCACAACAGTGATATTTAGGGCTACCCCTACCAACAAGTGGTATCAGAGCTCTATTTTTCTGGGCAGTTAGAAATTTTTTGTGGGTGTTTTGGAAAAGTCATAGATTCTCTAAGCACTAATCAGTCTTCACCAGTCTGAGAAGAATGGCATGTGGGGACAACAAAGGTTGGTATCAGCAACTAAACTTTGATGGGCAAAACTATGATATCTGGGCTAAGAAAATAAAGACTATATTAGTTGCAAATGACCTATGGCCCGAGCTGGTCATTAATGGTTTCACAGATACTATAGACCAAGCAGCCTATGCAACCTTATCAAATGCACAAAGGAATTAGTTGAAAGAAACCTAGATAAAGGATACGAAAGCCCTCAGTTTGATTGAGGCAGCCTTGATAGAGGCTATTTTCCCCCACATTGCAGTAACAAACTACTAAAAACAAGCATGGGAAATACTCCAAAATAGTTATAAGGGGACTGACAAAGTGAGATTGGTAAAGCTCCAACTACTTAGGAGAGATTTTGGGACCTTGCAATTGAAGGATGATGAGTCCATTTCTGATTTCCACACTAGGGTTTCTACCTTGATTAATCAGCTTAGGATAAATAGAGAAACCATGGAAGATCAAAGGATTATTGAAAAAATCCTAAGGAGTCTACCTTCTAGATTTGACCCTATTGTCATAGCCATAGAAGAGGCCAAGGACATGTCCAAGATGACGTTGGATGAGTTGATGGGTTCACTACAAACCCATGAGCAGTGGTTGAATAGATCTGCTCCTTCCCTAGAGCAAGCCTTCAAGGATCAAACAAATACAAGAGGTAGGGGAAGAGGAAGAAACAACAGAGGTAGAGGTCAAAGAGGTAGATGAAGAAGCAACTCTGCAAGAGGAGTTTCAAACAACCAAGAGGAGGCAAGCACCTCATAGCCAGCCTACCAAGACAAGAAGAAGAACAAAAGTTCTAATCAGAGGTATGACAAAATCAATGTTCAATGCTATTACTATCATAAGTTTGGTCATTATGCTAGTGAGTGTAGGAAGAAACGACATGACCATGGAAGTCAAAATGCTAATGTAGCAAATGAGAACAAGTCTGGAAATGAAAAATAGTCATATGTATTTATTGTTTGCAATCTTGCTGAGCGGAGAAGTGATGAAGTATGGTATTTAGATAGTGCTTGCGGCAACCACATGAGTGATAACAAAAACTTCTTTGTCTCCATAGATAGAAGCATAAAAACTGAAATCAAAATGGGAAACAATGAGAAAGTTTGTCATGGGAAAAGGTACAGTCAACATCCAAACCAAGAATGTTGAAAGGAGGAAGATCTAGGGTGTCTACTATGCCCCAGGCATAAAACATAACCTATTGAGCATTAGACAAATGGTCCAAAATAGTTATAAAATCCTGATGGAGATTGGAGAATGCATGATATTTCACAAAGGAGGCAGCAAGAAAGTGATTACAACAGTGCAAATGACAAAAAACATATTGTTTCCTCTTAGGATGCATATAGAGTCTTCGGTGCTATCTCTAGCACAGTTTCCACCACTGTCTCTAATGCTCATAACAGTGGGACAACAATCTGCCTTTAGGACATTCATCAAAGACCCATCCAAACTTTGGCATTTGAGGTGTTGATGCATAAATTTGCGGGTCTAATCCAACAACAACATGGGAAACTCTAAAATGTGGGAATGCTTCTCAGAGTGACCTCCAGGTTTTAAGGAAGCTGGCTCTTCCATTCTTTCAGTGGGGGTTTGGGAAAAGGTTAGAAAGAGAAATAGATTTTGCAGAAATAAATGCCTGAATCTAAGGCGATACGCCAGATTTAAAACTTAACTCGTTGCACAGTGTCAAACTTTGAAAGATTAACTGGAATCAAAGAGTAAAATGCATGATTGATACCCAATTTGATAATATATTTAACAAAGGCAGAGAAGTAGAAACTTAAAGAAAACAAGACATAGAAATACCCATATATGCACAAAACAATATCCTCATTATTTGAACAGTAACAGGTTACAAAGGCTGAAATTGCACAAAATAACACATTACATTCTCCTAAAAAGACACTGCTAAGGAAAAAAGAAATAACTGCTACTGGCTGCTCTAAAATCTGATCTATGTGTAAGACTCTGAAGAACTCTCCTCTATCTCTCGGATCTGCCTATTTGTAGTCTGAAAACCCAAACAAAAATATCTCAATGGCCTCTCTTAAAATCTGCAACTAACTCCATGAAATCCGGCACAAATCTGGCAAATAACTATTATTTGATACTGAACTGTGATGCAACTAAAAATCTTACTGAACTGCCTGTATCTGTGTCTCATTTCTCTTTGGCCTACATGAGAAGAAAAATCTCCCACCGCCACTCTTTTATCTCCTGTAGCCTGCTCATGAAAAAGAAATAAAGTGGCTGCACATTTAGGGTTTTTACTTTACCATCTCTCATGAAGAATAAAATAAGAGGGTCATTTAAATTTTCACCTAATAAGAGGAACCCACCATGTCATTAAAAGAGACTTAATCATTTAAATCTACCTAAAAACTCCCGTGGGCATTAGCTGCAAATGAAACTATTTAATATTTGAAACTAGCTTTTAATAGGGCCCCACCACCATTTTTAAATGAAACTTGTATTTAATAAAAGACACAGCCTTCTTAGGCCTCCCGTGAATCATGATGCAATTTATTAGAATGAAATAAACACTTTATTTCTACTATGCTCGCGCTGCTCCACGTGGTTGCCTTTGGTGCAAGCTTTTCTTTCTCTGCAGCGCTTGAGCCATGTGCTTGTCTTCGGTGATTTTGAGTTGCTTTCTGAATTTCTTGGGTGCTGACAAGTGGTGTCTTCCAAGAGCCCCCTTTTGAGTGACGAACATCATTAAACTGTTGCTTCAAACATATTTGCAGTGCCATATCTGATGTTGATGTGCTTATTTAAACTCCGTAATGGTGACACCTTTGATATAGATAATGTTGTGTCATATATTTGGATCGCTACACCAGATGAGATGACCTGCACCAGTGGTCTACACCATCATATCCCCTTAACTCACACTATTTTGCTCCATATAGACCGCCATGATCTTGAAGGATCCGCTTTGAAGCTGAGGTTGCATATTGAAGGCCACACATTGATTTCATTTGGTGATGCGCATATGGTGTGGCTCTCTTGAAATATTAATGCCTTTGAACACCAAGTCCCAAGCCACACCTTATTATCCACATTCCGCTTTATAATGTAAAAGCCTCCCTGATGAGCACTTGAAATATAGATGCTGATGGCTATGTGGCAGTGCTTTGCTATGCCAATAAGTCCTCCTAGTTGATGCTACAGTGTAGGGCATAGTGTGGGCCTCTTCAAATGAGTATATTCTCTATTCTTGTTGAGCCTCACTTTTTGAAACTGCAGATCATATCCACTTTATAGAGATACTGAAATATATGCAATGCCTCCACCCATAACTGGACAACGCCATCATATTATGAGTTGGAGTTGAGCCTTCTTACAGGATGAATCTTGCCTTGACCATATACCATATAGAATAGGTTGAATGCCTAAGACTTGAATCTGTACCATTATGATGTCTTGTATTTAAAACATCATAATGATAAAGGACACTACATTCCTCATGCATTGTGCTTGATGATTTCATGAATGAGACTTCTGTGAGAGGCCGACTTTAATATGACTGATGCTGCATTTGATTCTCTAAACAAGCTGCCACTATGTATTGCCATATGAGCCTTCTCATGAATGCATCATGATATATCTAAGTCGCTCCATCATATTATGCTTGGGCAATGCTATTTTCAAACCCTAGTGACCTTTGCTCCTCTGATGACTCTCACACATCATGAATCCTTGTCAAATCAACGTTAAATCTTATTCTGATATGAAACTCAGTGATCCTAAAATTTTTGAAATGGTGCAAAAAATATAATCACCAGTTCTTGGCGACTTGCAGGGGAAGTGAACCTGCTCACTTGAATCTAGAATCTCTGGTTGCAGACCAGTACCAACTTCATGTTGATAACTGAGAGGGGGGGGGGTGAATCAGTTATCCTAATTATTTCCCTTAATAAACTTTCCTCTTAATTGAAGCAGCATAAAATCAAACACAAAACATTAACCATGAAATAAGAAACACATGACACAGTATTTTTGACGTGGAAACCCTGTTAAGGGAGAAAACCACGGGGTGATTAACCCAAGAATTATTCTCTGTTAGAAGAATAGGAAATTACAAAAATGGCACTTGCCAATTAGGGCTCACTGCCCGAGCACACTGCTCACAAGAGGCTCACTGCCTACAAGAAGACACACTGTCTTACAAAGTGATAAGAATCACAGTCTTGAACTGATTGGAAGCATCTGCATATGCTGGAGTTCAGTTCCGGTTAGGTATAGTATACTGATCTGCTGCACTTCATCTTTCCTCTGTTCTTTAGTCTGCTATCCTTTCACATACCGGATCCTTCTTGCTACTTCTGCTCTACTCTGGACTTGTTCGCATATCCTTTTCGCTCACTCACACACTTTACAACTAAATCCATCCTCTATATGTATCCGCACAAGTAATTTCATCATCTTTCTAGTCGGCATCCGGAACAGTCTAGTTTCTTACAAACTTAGTTCTGTCGGCTGAATCCTTGCTCACCAAGCAATGCGGATCAAGCATATATTTGTAGATATCATCAATTATGTCGGCCAAACATGATTCATGCCTCCGCAACCTTTATCATCATCTGTAACACATCCGGAAAGTAGTTTGATACTCAGTCAGTCAGTTCTTCCTCTGTTTTCACTGTCTCTCAGGAATCCGGTACTCAACTATTCATATCTTTTTCTTTGTCCATCTCCGGAGGCTAAATCCTTGGAATATACTACTCAAGATAGTCCTCTTGACTTCCCCAGATCCGCACTGTGCCAAGACACTTCCTCTGAGAGATCCGGACCAATCTGTCGGACCTTGCCACATGCTCTGTTCTTGTTCACCGGACCACAACAATCTTCAATCTGACTTCCGGTAGAGATATAACATGACTTGCGGATATGTGGAATGACCTTTGTTGCCATCAATGACAACAACCATGAATCCATATAGTGTCTCTTGCCAACAATCTCCCCCTTTGGCATTGATGGCAACACTTAGTGAAAAATGACTAAGTGTTTACACTATGCTCCCCCTTTGCTGATGCTCTGTCTTTATATACAATTTCCGGAACTCCCCCTGAGTTGGATTCCTCATTTTTCACTGCTCCTCACTCCCCCTTTGACATCAATGGCAAAGGGTAGGGTCCGCACACCAAAATTTTCAAAATTTTCTATATATGGCCGCATATTTACATACTCACATATACTGCAAAATGTCTGCAAAGGATGTCTGCAGTTGAACCATTTCAGTAGCCCAACTAAGCTTCATTCTGTCCAGGATTGAAATGTGACCACTCAACAAAAATGCAAAAGCTTCTGCCCGCCTGAGATCTGTCGGATCTTTTGTATGGGCGGTGGTCTGGGCATCACTGATGGCCTCATGCATCGTTTCCAACTTAGGGACTATAATCCTTCTAAGTTCTCCCATCCGGTTGGTAATGTTCTTCCTCTCCTTCTCAAGATTCTTTATTTCATTCAAGACTGCAATAGTCTGACATTCTTGATTTATTATAGAGGAAGAGAGAGGATCAAAACTTTGAGATAAGCTTTGAAGCTTGTCCTGTTCCTCTTTTATTTTCTTGTCAATTGCTGCTGTTGCCTTTGACCAAGATATACAAAATTTGTAGATGTCACCGCCATCCTTAAGAGCATTTTCTAAGCTCTTTATTCCAATGCTTACAATCTTCCTATCCTTAGAGATTAAATCTAATATTTCAGAAAATCTCTTATCCAAAAATTCCTTCCGGACCTTGTCTTCAGCTGATTTTTCTAGAGAATTAAAATGTGTATCAATACTGCTGACTAAGGTTTTTAGATTACCGGAAGTGGAGGCTGTCGGATCTATTTGGATTGATGGCATGATCTTTACAAGTACTCCGGAAGCAGCCTCTATCAACTCACAGTCTTCCATATGAGACTTCAGGAGCTTTTCATTTGCCTTGGCATTTGCAAATGAAGCTATCTTCATTGTTTGTACCGGAGAGAGAGAGTCAAAATCAAATGGACCTTTTAGAAGCTCCGGTTCATCAATCTCTAGAGTTTCTTTGCTCAAAAATTGTTGAACAGTTTGTGCAGTGTCTCTTGCCGGAGACAGATGTTTCTTTTCTTCTGCAGTCTTAGAACTGTCAACCTCTTTGTCTGTCACCACTGCTTCCTTCTCCTGCAGTTGCTCTTCTTCTTTGGATCCGGAGACTGTAGGGGAAACCGGAGGAGAGATGCTTGCTTGTTCATGGGCCACTTCTTCTGGAGCAGAGGGTCCCAAGTCCTCACTTGTCTGTTCAGGGCTCACTTCTTCCGGAACAGAAGATTCCAAATCAGCAGCTGTTTCTGCACCTAGGTCCTCTACAACAGGAAGATTGAACCTTTTGAAGGCCTTCCGGAGGATCTCTTCTGTCTCTTGTGCCACTTTGTCAGTCTCACCAAGCATGAGCTGATTCATCCTGGCTTTACTTCTGAACTCATCTCTGCAGTCCTTGAAGATCATGTTCATTGTCTTGGGATCAATTTGAGGATATAGCTGAATAGCTATCTGCTCCCGGATCTCAAGATCTTTGGCATGAGCATTATTCTTTCTTACTTCCATTTCCTTCTCTAGGCTTTTAGGAATGAGAGATATGATCTCAATGAAAGCCTTATTGTATGTGTTCAGATATTTAACTGTGGCTTCCTGCAGAGTCTTTTGGTCTGCCTCACTGAAGTCATCATAGGATTCAGTCATTGGTTGAAGGTTTCCATCCACCGTGACCGACTTGATTATGCTCTCTAGTGACAGAGTGGGCTTTTCAACAGTTACCTCTGCCATTTCCTCCTTGTCTTGGCCTGTGGAGGGCTTACCGGATCCTTTCTTTTTCTGTTTCTTTACTTCTCTTACTCCTTCATCTGATTCTGTCTCCTCTTCATCCTTTTGGCTTTCATAAGCCCTTGATGCTTTTGTCTTGGATCTTTTACCGGATGCCTGGACTTCCGGTTTTGAGCTTTTGGTTGTGGAAGGTGCAGATCTCTTTGATGATCTGGTCCGGGTGGGGGTTTCAACCGGAGCACTTTCTTTGCTTTTCTCTTCTTCCTCAGCCTTTCTCCTCTTTTCCCGACTGGCATCAAGTGCCTCTTTTGAGATGCCTAGGCCTTGAGCAATGTGCTCTACTTCTTTTCTTACTTTTCTCTTAATCTCAGGTTCCCTGAGTTCTACATGTAATTTCACGCTCAGCTCCTCAAAGGTTCCAAACCTTTCTGCCTTAGGATCTTTGGGCTGACTTAGCATGTGTTGAACATGCAGCTCTACTATCTGTTCATCAACTTCATACCCCATGGGCATTATCCAGACAGTCCTTGGCTCCACTGCCTCCATTAGGCACTGATCAGTGTCAACCATAAAACATACTGAGTCCTTGTATTTCTCGATGAGAGACTGGGGAATTCTCTCTCTTGCTTGCATCATGCTCTGAAAGTTTTTGAAGTATCCCCATAGAGCTGTATTCCTCGCTTTTGCATCCCCAAGTCCATGCAGATAGTCTCTTATCTGGACTGCAACAGGTGTGTCATTCTGCCATACCCATCCACTTGTTCCGGGTAGCTCATTCATGAAGTAAAAGAAGAGACATACAATGAGAGTACCATACTTAAAGGAGTTCTTCTTGTCTTTCTTGATTTTCTGTACATTTTCCATCAATTGGCTTAGTAGTAGTTCACAAAGATCAAAATCTGCATTCTTTCTTAGCATTTCATATGCTGTGTATATTGCAGTTCCGGATACAGAATTCTCCCTGCTGGAGTGATAGATCTTGTATCCTATTATCATTGATGCATATTTGATATCCGGATCCGAAATATCTTCAATGGTCATTGCCCTCTTATCATATTTTGATCCGGTGGCCTCAGTTACAACGTTGTTCTTGACAGATTTGAGGATAGGTACCCCCCCGGAAGAGTATAGACCAGTTACTGCTCTAATTGCTTCTTTTGTGATCTTACAGGGTCTATCTAGCCAAAGGAAGTTGTCATGCATCCTGCTCAGTACATACCGGACCCATTCATCTTCTTCAAAGCTAGGGAAATGAATGAATTGCTCAAACTGTTTCTTCTGGATATCCTTATACTCTGGTTTGAGCTCAAAAGCATTATCTATCAGTTGCTTGTGATAGAGGTCTCTTAATTTGAATTCCCCAAATTCCTCAATGTTTGCGTGTATGTAAACCCTAATATCTTCAGTATGTAAGACTCCGTGGGGAACACTAGAGAAGGCTCCTAGTGGATCTACCTCCAAAGATTTGTAGGGATGTTTCTTGAATGAGGGGCGAGGTCTATCAGAGATCTTAACTATGTTTGGAGTAGCCATTCTTCAAAGATTTGCAGTGAGGCAATGAAAAACGAAGAATACCTTATGCGCCTTCGGTTTGCACGGAGTGGTTGGATTGATTTCTTTATGCAATAGCTTCGGCAGGAGATCCTTGGTGTGCTTGATGAACCTTGTTGCAGAGCTCCACTATTCGCTTCTTCTCAAGTGTAGAATGAGCAGATAACTTTTGAGAAATCCCTTATATTGCTCCGCAAACCCTAATATCTGTCTGCAATAAATGCTTCACCTGCATTATTCCGGTTTACCATGTCTGGACAGCTTGGAGTATCCCGGATTAGTCCTGATCACTGAATATCATCAGGATCTTTAAATCATGAATAAATCTAGGTAACATATTACAAGAACATCCCAAACACTCTGTCCAATCCGCAAGACAAGATCGTGCACTTCCGGATCTCTCCGGACCTTTTTGTAATCCTTTATCATACCGGAGCACCTCCCTGAACAGGTCTAACTTAGTCGAACACAGCTTCTTCATAACTCCATGCGGACCTCTGAAAACTTGACTGAGGCATCTCAGGACTTATATCTACAAACCCTTTAATCCGCATCTTGTGCCACGTCCGGCACAACTTGTTTGGCTGGGGGAACAGAATCTTCTTTGAGTCTCCCCCTGAGCCTGAGCTCATTTTTTTAATTTCCGGAAGAAATATCAGCACCAGAATCTGGTGCGGATCCAACCTCTACATTCTCTGAGCTTTTCTTCACCCAAATCTTGCTCATCTGATTCCTAACTTCATCCGCATTCATCTTTTGTTTACCCTTGTCTTGATTCTGATTATACACCGGACCTCTTTTGTCCTGATTCTTGTTTCTGCAGACTTTAGCATTATGACCGGACCTATTGCAGATTTGGCAAATAACATTTCTTTGCATATTTAACTGATATCCCCTTGATCTGCATTGATTAGCCATATGACCTACTCTTTTGCATGTAAAGCATCTACCTTTGAATGATTTGTTTACTTGCATAATTCTGCATTCATGGGATTTGTGTCCATACCTTTTGCAGTTGAAGCACTGTCCGGAGAAGGATGAGTTAATCTGATTCATTCTCATTCTGCACTGATTAGCTTTGTGACCAAAATGGTTGCAGCTGTGGCAGTATCCATTGAAGGATGGATATTTTTGAGCATTTGGCTGTCTTACCGGAGGTCTTCTAGGCCTCCTCCTTGGATTTTCTGATCCAAGATTCCTCTGACCGGATCCGGAGCTTTCTCCTTTCTCATATCCCAAGCCATACTTGTCATCTGTCCTCTTTTGACTTCCAAGAAGAATTTCAAGTTGAGCAGAACTTATCTTGAATTTCTCTTTATATTCATTTGCTGTTTGAAGGTCTCTTTTGAGAGAGGCAATTTGATCCTCAAGTTTTCCTTCATTATCTTTGGAATCTTCAAGATCAGATTCAAGGTGTCTGATAATCCTGTCCATCTGGTGGCATTCTTCTGATTTTTCTTTAAGAGATTGTCTTAGATTGTCTTCAGCCTTTCTTTTTTCTTCAATCTCTTGAGTAAACTTTATAGTTCCTGATTCCATTTCATGTCTTAACATAATGGCTTCTTTTGATAACTTTTCACATAACTTGGTTTGCTCAGTCAATTCCTCACTTGTATTGCTTTCTTCACTTTGTCTTGCCAACTGTTGAAGCAGCTCCTTTCTCTTTTTCATAGAGAGACTTAATTTGTCTTTTAATTCTCTCATGAATTCATCAGCCTGTTTGAGTCTTTCCTTTAATTCACTGACTTCAGAATTTGACTGTTCAAGATCCTCAAGGGCAGTCTTGAGTTGCTCCCTTAAACCATATGCATCCATTTGAAATCCCAGATCTTCCTCAGGCTGTTAGGCTCTATTAGGAGGAACTTGGCTCTGATACCAATTGTTGATAACTGAGAGGGGGGGGGGTGAATCAGTTATCCTAATTATTTCCCTTAATAAACTTTCCTCTTAATTGAAGCAGCATAAAATCAAACACAAAACATTAACCATGAAATAAGAAACACATGACACAGTATTTTTGACGTGGAAACCCTGTTAAGGGAGAAAACCACGGGGTGATTAACCCAAGAATTATTCTCTGTTAGAAGAATAGGAAATTACAAAAATGGCACTTGCCAATTAGGGCTCACTGCCCGAGCACACTGCTCACAAGAGGCTCACTGCCTACAAGAAGACACACTGTCTTACAAAGTGATAAGAATCACAGTCTTGAACTGATTGGAAGCATCTGCATATGCTGGAGTTCAGTTCCGGTTAGGTATAGTATACTGATCTGCTGCACTTCATCTTTCCTCTGTTCTTTAGTCTGCTATCCTTTCACATACCGGATCCTTCTTGCTACTTCTGCTCTACTCTGGACTTGTTCGCATATCCTTTTCGCTCACTCACACACTTTACAACTAAATCCATCCTCTATATGTATCCGCACAAGTAATTTCATCATCTTTCTAGTCGGCATCCGGAACAGTCTAGTTTCTTACAAACTTAGTTCTGTCGGCTGAATCCTTGCTCACCAAGCAATGCGGATCAAGCATATATTTGTAGATATCATCAATTATGTCGGCCAAACATGATTCATGCCTCCGCAACCTTTATCATCATCTGTAACACATCCGGAAAGTAGTTTGATACTCAGTCAGTCAGTTCTTCCTCTGTTTTCACTGTCTCTCAGGAATCCGGTACTCAACTATTCATATCTTTTTCTTTGTCCATCTCCGGAGGCTAAATCCTTGGAATATACTACTCAAGATAGTCCTCTTGACTTCCCCAGATCCGCACTGTGCCAAGACACTTCCTCTGAGAGATCCGGACCAATCTGTCGGACCTTGCCACATGCTCTGTTCTTGTTCACCGGACCACAACAATCTTCAATCTGACTTCCGGTAGAGATATAACATGACTTGCGGATATGTGGAATGACCTTTGTTGCCATCAATGACAACAACCATGAATCCATATAGTGTCTCTTGCCAACACTTCATTGGGCATAGAGTCATAACTCTGAAATTGAAACATCATGAAACTGAAAAATGCCCAACTACTGAGATTGAAGCATGTTCTTATGGCAGCAACCAACATTATTGAAAAACAAAACTAACTGAATTGAAACTAATGCCACCGTTGTAGCAATTATTTTAAACCTTGAAGCTAAATCACTGATAACTGAAACACAAGGGAACATGCCCATTCACCAGGACAGAGAAATAACTACCATATCTAATTATGTTGCTCCAATTTATCCACATCAAACTAAAAATGAACTAGATAAACTGTATGAAGAAATACAACAATATTTTGTGTCTTTTTACTTCTCTGCACTCCAGAGATTCTCTCTTTGCTTCAAAACACCAGTCATGTTGATCAAAATGTTATTCCTACATCAGTGGAAGGCGGGGAGGGAAAATAAAACACTGAAGCTCTTCTTTCTGGTTGCATTTGAAAGATTCTACCAACTAAACTTTATCAATGACCATTTTTGCAGGTCCTTCAACAGAATGATGACTTGTGATGGCATCAAAATCAAGCGTGTAGGTGACAGAACTGCCCAGAATATTCTTAAATCTGACCGGGATTCCTCTGTGCAGAAGAAAGGTGTAGAATCTAACTCAATTTGTGACATTATATGTGGTTCTGTACTGTGGCAAATGTCTCTCCGGATCTCGTCATCTTGTAGAGGTGAAACTTCATCGAGAAGAAGACAATACCATTTGCAAGAATGGAGAACAAATCATCTCTTGCATCTACCTTTTCTTTAAGAGTTTCCCCATAATCTTCTATAAGAAGCTTTGTAAATGAACCATGCATATGCTCAATAGAAGGATCCTCTACATCAAGAATCTGTTAACCTTGTTGCAAAATTGAGAATAAATCCTCATCTTGCTCCAAATGCATATCTATGCTATCTCCTTCCAAGTGTGAAACCTCATGGTTGAAATAAAGACACTGACTCTTGATAGACTCTGCAATAGACTCTCTTGTATCCTCTTCCTCAAGATAAGGTCCAAGCTGTGCATCATTGTTGACCCAGTACTTTTCAGCTTCAAAGCCCCTCATGTAGTACTTTTCAGCTTCTAGAAGCCTCACCTCATAAGCATCTTCTGAATCTGATTTAAGATTTGACAGTAACTCTGGATCACTCCTTGCCACATATGTTTGATGTTGGTAACCAGAAGGATACACAGGAGCCACTTTATTGCTTGTAATTTGATTCTTGATACTTGATTCTTCTTGGATGTTAAAGTGACATAGAACCTGGTCAATGGCTTCTATAGGCTGATTTGCAGCTATGGCGGCTTGTAAAGGATAATTTTCAAGATAGTAGGACAGTGCCTTGTTATGAGGAAGGATTTTTTCTGTAATAAGACCACACTGGTATGGCTGTTCATAAAGATCTGGAGGCATGACATATGGATCAACAGGGTACATAGCTTGACCTTTTAACTCATTGATCTCTTAAGAGAGGGTTTTAATTAGTTCTTTCATAGCACTCATCTCCTCATGATTTGGCAAATCAGCAGGGAGGGTGGGTCGACTAAAATTTGTATGCATCTGGCTACAAGAAAGGACGTGAGATAGGCTATTTGCATGAGGCATTAGTTGTTTTAAGGGCAGAGGAGGCAGTTTACCAGACACCATGAGATTACTTTCAGCCTTAATGGCAATATCTTATGATTGGGGCAAAGTTTCACCTCCTAGGGCTTGGCTCATCACAGATATCTCAGGGTCTAAAGCTTTTAAATAATACAAGAAAGCAAAGACTGGAGGGGGCCTCATGTCAGCCGAGAATTTTTTCCATACCTTGTCAAATCTTGAATTGAAGTCATGTATGGGCTCCATTGGATGCCTCTTGATGGTGATGAGATTCTGGGTGAGAGTGTTGACATCCATCCTATCTCTGAACTGATTGTAGATGAGCCCACCAAGATGATCCCATCCAGTGATCGAACTGGGTTGCAAGCTTTTGTACCATTCTTTTGCTTTGCCCTTGAGGGAAGATGCCAGCAACAAGGGAGCATGATTCTCAGTTGTGACACTGTGAACAGAGCATAAACTTGCAACATCTTGAATGTGATCTACAGGACTAACTGAGCCATCTCTAAGAAAGTGAGGTAATGCCTTCCAAGCTGTGTCAGGAACTTGACCCTGCTGCTGAAGAACAAGAGGACTTGAATCCCAAGTCACAAAGGGCAGATCCCTTTGAATATTCAGGTGCACATATATACCAGGGGCTGCCATAGTCTACAGAGGAAAAGATCTGAGAAAGAACCTTCAGTAGAGTCGCTAGATGGATGATTCATGCTCTTATGAGCAGATCTTTATGTGATTTTCCATCAAAACCACAAAATACAGGGCAAAGATTCACTGAAAACAAAGACCCAAGTCTTTGAATCCAGTCCCACCAGGCGTGCCAAAAACTGTTGATGCATAAATTTGCGGGTCTAATCCAACAACATGGGAAACTCTGAAATGTGGGAATGCTTCTCAGAGTGACCTCCAGGTTTTAAGGAAGCTGGCTCTTCTATTCTTTCAGTGGGGGTTTGGGAAAAGGTTAGAAAGAGAAATAGATTTTGTAGAAATAAATGTCTGAATCTAAGGCGATACACCGGATTTAAAACTTAACTCGTTGCATAGTGTCAAACTTTGAAAGATTAACTGGAATCAAAGAGCAAAATGCATGATTGATACCCAATTTGATAATATATTTAACAAAGGTAGAGAAGCAGAAACTTAAAGAAAACAAGGCACATAAATACCCATTCATTATACATAACAATATCCTCATTGTTTGAACAGTAATAGGTTACAAAGGCTGAAATTGCACAAAATAACACATTACATTCTCCTAAAAAGAAACTGCTAAGGTAAAAAGAAATAACTGCTACTGGCTGCTCTAAAATTTGATCTATGTGTAAGACTCTAAAGAACTCTCCTCGATCTCTCGGATCTGCCTATTTGTAGTCTGAAAACCCAAACAAAAATATCTCAACGGCCTCTCTGAAAATCTGCAACTAACTCCATGAAATTCAACACAAATCTGGCAAATAACTGTTATTTGAAACTGAATTGTGACTACAACTGAAAATCTTAACTGAACTGGCTGTATCTATGTCTCATTTCTCTTTGGCCTCCATGAGAAGAAAAATCTTCCACCGCCACTCTTTTATCTCCTGTAGCTTGCTCATGAAATAGAAATAAAGTGGCTGCACATTTAGGGTTTTTACTTTACCATCTCCCGTGAAGAATAAAATAAGAGGGTCATTTAAATTTTCACCTCATAAGAGGGACTCACCATGTCATTAAAAGAGACTTAATCATTTAAATCTGCCTAAAAACTCCCGTGGGCATTATCTACAAATGAAACTATTTAATATTTGAAACTAGCTTTTAATAGGGCCCCACCACCATTTTTAAATGAAACTTGTATTTAAGAAAAGACACAGCCTTCTTAGGCCTCTCATGAATCATGATGCAATTTATTAAAATGAAATAAACACTTTATTTCTCCTATGCTCAGGTTGCTCCACGTGGTTGCCTCCGGTGCAAGCTTTTCTTTCTCTGTAGCGCTTGAGCCACGTGCTTGTCTCCGGTGATTTTGAGTTGCTTTCTGAATTTCTCGGGTGTTGACAAGTGGTGTCTTCTGAGAACCCCCTTTTGAGTGACGGACATTATTAAATTGTTGCTTCAAACTTATTTGCAGTGCCATATATGATGTTGATGTGCTTATTTAAACTCCGCAATGGTGACACCTTTGATATAGATAATGTTGTGTCATATATTTGGATCGCTACACCAGATGAGATGACCCGCACCAGTGGTCCGCACCATCATATCCCCTTAATTCACACTGTTTTGCTCCATATAGACTGCCGTGATCTTGAAGGATCTACTTTGAAGCTAAAGTTGCATACTGAAGGCCATACATTGACTTCATTTGGTGTGGCTCTCTTGAAATATTAATGCCTTTGAACACCAAGTCCCAAGCCGCACCTTATTATCCACATTCCGCTTTATAATGTTAAAGCCTCCTTGATGAGCACTTGAAATATAGATGCTGATGGCTTTGTGGCAGCACTTTGCTATGCCAATAAGTCCTCCTAGTTGATGCTACAATGTAGGGCATAGCACGGGCCTCTTCAAATGAGTATATTCTCTATTCTTGTTGAGCCTCACTTTTTGAAACTACAGATCATATCCACTTTATAGAGATACTAAAATATATGCAATGCCTCCACCCATAACTGGATAGCGCCATCATATTATGAGCTGGAGTTGAGCCTTCTTACAGGATGAATCTTGCCTTGACCATATACCATATAGAATAGGTTGAATGCCTAAGACTTGAATCTGTGCCATTATGATGTCTTGTATTTAAAACCTCATAATGATAAAGGACACTACATTCCTCTTGCACTGTGCTCGATGATTTCATGAATGAGACTCCTGTGAGAGGCCGACTTTAATATGACTGATGCTGCATTTGATTCTCTAAATAGGACGCCACTATGTATTGCCATATGAGCCTTCTCATGAATGCATCATGATATATCTAAGTCACTCCATCATATTATGCTTGGGCAACATGCTATTTTCAAACCCTAGTGACCTCTGCTCCTCTGATGACTCTCACACATCATTAATCCTTGTCAAATCAACGTTAAATCTTATTTTGATATGAAACTCAATGATCCTGAAAATTTTGAAATGGTGCAAAAAATATAATCACCATGAGGTATGAGAACTTAATTTTTTCTGGTTTGAGTTTATTGTTGAAGAAAGGCATGGTTAGAGGATTACCATCCACTGTAGAGCCTGATGGGAAATGTGAAGCCTATATTTTAGCAGAGAAGCATAGGCAACCCTTTCAATCAGGGTATTCTAGGAGAGCAAAAGCACCATTGGATTTGGTGCACTCAGATTTGTGTGGCCTATGAAAACCCACATCTTGGCTGGAAATACTTATTTCATGACATTCATAGATGATTACAACAAAAATATCTGGGTTTATTTCTTGAAAAAAAAAATCAAAAACCTTCAAGAAATTCAAGTGGTTTAAAGCCTCATCTGAAAAGCAAAGCGACCACTATATCAAAGCCCTAAGAATAAATAGAGGGGGAGAGTACATCTCCAAAGAATTTATGAATTTCTCCAGAAATGAAGGCATAGAAAAACAATTTACTAGGTATACTCCATAGAAAAATGAAGTGGTTGAAAGGAAAAACAAAGCCATTCAAGAGATGGCAGCAAGCATGTTGAAAGCAAAAGGACTGTCACATGATTTTTGGGGTGAAGCTGTAGCAACAACAGTTTACCTATTGAATAGGTGTCCTACAAAGGCTGTTCATGATAGGATTCCATAAGAGGCATGGACAAACAAAAAATGGAGTGTGGAACACCTAAGAATCTTTGGGTGTGTGGCATATGCATTCATGCCAAAGGAGAAGATGCAAAACTTTGATGATAGTCGTGAAAAATGTATCTTCATAGGCTATAGTGAAGAGTCAAAAGCCTACAAATTGTATAATCCCATCACCAAAAAGGTTGTGATCAATAGGGATGTTGAGTTCATTGAGAATGAAGCATGGGATGGAATGGTAGACAACACCATGGGTATTTTAGTCACAATAGGCCTTGAAGATGAAGAAGCTCCGGAGGACAGCAACTCCGGAGGAGCTCTGGAGAGCATCAGCTCAGGGACAAACTATTGTAGAGATTTAGAAAATAGCAACTCCAGAGGTGTTCAACAGATCAACAACTCCAAATATTAGCAACTCTGGAGGTCTGCAACTCCAGAGATTAACAACAATCTCTGGAGATTAGTAGCTCTGGAGGTCTGCAACTCCAGAGATCAGCAGCTCCAGAGTTTAGCAGAGCAGCAGCTTCGGAAGTCAGTAGTACAGTAGCTCTAGAGGTTAGAATAATAGCAGCTTCGAAGGTAATTCAAACCCTATACTCACTTCATTGATGCCATGTAGGACAAGGAGTGTAAGGGAGATTTATGAGAGCACTAGGTATGCTGATTTTGATGAGAATTTGGATTTTGTATAATTTTCTTATAGCGATCGAATGTATTTTGAGGAGACTGTGAAAGAAGAGATGTGGTTTTAGGCCATGGATGAAGAGTTGGATGCTATAGAGAGGAATGAAACATGGTAGCTAACTGATTTACCCAAGGGTAAACAAGTGATTGGAGTTAAGTAGGTCTACAAGACCAAGTGTACTAATGAGAGTAAGATTGAAAGACAAAAAATAGCTAGTTGTTAAAGGGTACAAACAACAACCTGGAAGAGATTATGATGAGACATATGCACCAGTTGCAAGGCTGGAAACAATCTAAGCAGTCATAGCAATAGCATCCCAACACAAATGGAAGGTATACCAAATAGATGTGAAGTCAACCTTCTTGAATGGAGTGTTGAAAGAGGAGGTATATGTGGAGCAGCCACCTGGCTATTAAGTCCCAGGGCAAGAGGACAAAGTATATAAGCCCTGAAAAACCCTCTACGAGATGAAACAAGCACCTAGGGCATGGTACAACAGAATAGACTCATATCTAATGAGTAATGGCTTTAGCAAAAGCAACAGTGAGCCCACACTCTACATCAAAGCAACTCAAGGTGAGATTTTGATTGTTGTTTTGTATGTAGATGATTTGATTTTTACAGGAAATAGTGACCTCTTCATTATTGATTTCAAAGAGGTAATGAAGAATGAGTTTGAGATGACAGACTTAGTTTTGTTGAAATATTTTCTGGGTCCAACAAATAGAGCATGGCATAGTTATTTTGTAAACTGACTATGCCAAACCAATTGTGAAGAGATTTAAAATGGAGAATAGCAAACCTACCCCAACACCAACAACTACAGGTCTGAAATTGAGAAAAGAGGACAACAACAATTAGGTTAACCCAACCCTCTACAAAAGCATGGTTGGAAGTTTGATGTACTTGATAGCTATTAGGCCTGATTTGATGTATGCAGTAAGCTTGATTTCTAGGTTCATGGAGAAACCTAAGGAAACACACTGGTAAACAGGAAAGAGGATCTTGAGATATGTGAATGACACAATGAGTTATGACATTTTGTATGGTGCATCCATTGAGTTTAAGCTGGCTGGTTTCACAGATAGTGATTGGGTAGGTAATGTAGATGATAGGAAGAGCACATCAGAATATGTATTTCACATGACTTCAAGAGCAATTTCATGGGCATCCAAGAAGCAACCCATTGTCTCTCTCTCCACAACAAAAGCTAAGTATATTGCAACAAATGCAGTAGCATGTCAAGCTATTTGGTTGAGAAGGATCCTTGCATATTTGAATGAGCAACAATAAGATGGTACAACCATTTATTGTGATAATGTTTCATCAATAGCCTTGACAAAGAATCCAATCTTTCGCAGATGAAGAAAGCACATTGAGATCTATTATCACTTCATAAGGGAGTTGGTAGAATGAGCAGAGATTGAGCTTCAATACTACAGATCTGAGTAACAGCTCACTAACATTTTTACCAAGGCATTGCCAAAAGATTACTTTGAACACCCAAGAGATAGGCTTGGCATTGTAGACAGATCCAAAGGTACAACTCCGAAAAGAAGATAGTCACAGCAGAGCTCTGGAGATGATCCGAAGTTACAACAGAGCTCTAGAGGTTCAACTCTAGAAAGTCAGTGCAAATCTGAAGGTGCTCCAGAGATGTAGAAACATAGCTTCAGAGATGTAGGAAATCAACTTTGGAGATGCAAGAAAATGCTTCGGAGGTGGTCTAGAATGATAGAATTAGCTCTGGAGATCTGTTTCAGAAAGGCAAATACAAAGGTTTAACTCCGAAGATCACTTTTGAAAAGAAAATTGTTGAATAACACAGGTGACTTTAGATTAAGGGGGAGTGTTGGAATTATTAATCTTCAGTCAACATTTAATACACCTACCCACACCTCAGATTTGGGGATCTCCTCAATCCACCCCATCCAACCGTTTGGCCTGCCAGTAGTTAATATTGGTAGGTAGTTTTGAAATCAGATTTGAGTGCTTATTTTCATGGGCATGTGTAAAGAGACAAAAATAGAATGATACAACAAGGAAAAATAGGGAGAATGAAAACCCTGCAGTAATAGAAGAATGTGAAGGAGAATAATAAATAATAGAAGAATATTTCAACAATGATCAAAAGTTTTTGTGCAGTAGCATAGGGTATGTACAATCAACTCCATAGATAGAATGAACAATAACTCCAGAGGTAGGAGTGAATGCGAAACAGAGCAGAAGCTCTGCTTTAAGTTTGTATGAAGTTTTTGAATGTAATTTTGAAGTGAAAATATATAATAAATATTGCTGTGTGTGTTGGTTTTTGAAACCCGGGTTCTCTCTCTATTTAGTTTTATTATTTTGTTTTATTTTATCCTTCATTCTATCATAGTATGATATTTAGGGTTGCCCCCTGCCAACACATATCTCACTTATTTAGTTACACTTGGTTTTCAACATTAAGGAAGGGTGGCTCAACCCATATAGGGTATTTGGATTTTGAGATCTCTTTTGAGTGAAAATCAAGGCCCCAAGCCTACAAATAACATATCTAGCTATAGATAATCTATAATATGTAGTGGAGGGTGACTATGTCTTGGTTTGGGTCCACAAAGATGCAAGATACATAACCCTCTCTAATCCCTTGAATGATGTGATTGCCCATTCCTTTTGTTCCCAATTTGCAGAGGTCCATTTAAATAATCTTACTCAGATAGAATGCCTCTTAAGGAAGAAAAGAATAATGGTTCTTTGCTGCTACCCTTGAACAGCACCTTCGGATGGCAAAAAGTAACATAGCACGAAAATAAAACAGTGAATCTAGTGAATGTATTGGCAACAGTCTGCCGATTCCTTTAATTCACTGTTATGTCATAAAATGTCCCCTAGGACTTTTACCTCCTAAGTTTAGCTCCTAGGTCCCTTAGACTTAATCATGAATGTTAAAAATGAATCCTAGAGCAAAATCCCCCAAAACCCATGTCAAATAGGGCCTAGGGGTGCATCTTAAGCTTAATCAAGTCCCAAAATAGGACCCTGGACTTGGGCACCCACGCCCTAGTCCAGACCTATTTTGTTTGGACCCAACTTTTAAATGTCCATGAAGTGAACGTTAAAAGGTTTCCCTTTTTCGGCCTATTCAATTTAAATTATGAATGTTTAGCAGGAATGCATATATAAACATGTTTAAGACTTCATTTTAAACCTGGATGGATAATGCAAACTTGTGATCTTATGCTAAGGATATTCAAGGCTTTCATTATGTTGCAAAGCAGTATTGTGTTATGTTTGTACTTGTTTGTTGCAGATTTGTCTTCATCAATCCATCTCCTCATGGCGTGAAAGATTCTTATCTCCCTGTGAGAGCTTCACCTTTGAGGTGACATCTATTTTGTGTTTCCATCAATTTATCATATCATTTGCTTTTGCCTCTGTCCACCAAGGACACACACTCTCTCTAACAATGGTGTTGGAAGGCTTGAATGCCATTTTGGGGCTTGACCGAGGCAAGCTCCTAAACACCACAACCCCCAACCCCTCTCTTGTGATTGCAGGTTACAGGTGTCAAATCTTGCGAAGAGGAGTTGCAGGAGATCAGAGCAGAGCATAAAGATTCTAGATTTGAAGAAAATGACAGAAAATATCCCTAATTAGACACAGGTGCCCGCTCTTTTCTCCTCTAGTTTTACAGTGTTAGGAATCTCTGAGTAGGTTACAGTCTGAAGCATATCTTGATCCAAAGCCCTCAGAAAAAGTACTACATTAGATAAGGGCACCCAATCTTTTGTCCCTGAAGTTTTTACCTTCCAGAACCTAAAATCTGGTATGTATCTAATCTACATTTAGTGCCTTCCTGTGCGAGCATTTGTCGTGTTTTGTTCGTTTATTTACAATTTTACAGAATTAGGGTTTTAGGCCTAATCATATTAGGGTTTTGACAAATTAATCAACAAATTTCAAATTTCCTTATCGTTCCAAGTGACACCAAACCTGCAGCTGATTCCTCTTGCAAAAGTTGTGATTCAATTCAATTTAATGTCCTTGAATGTATGTAGTGAAAGGAGGATCTAATTAAACTATCAACCTCATTCAACATCCCTCTTTTTCTACATAACATTCACAAAGCTTTAAAGGTTTGCAAGAGATCTCATACTAAGAAGGGGGTTTCAAATACTTTCCCGACTAATCCATGGTATGACGAATAGTGCAAGGATGCAAAAAGATCCCTCAAAGAGAAGAAGACTAACAAAGACAACAAGAAAAAGTATGAGCAGCTAATAAAATCCCAAAAGGAGAGCTATGTGACCTCGAGAAGGAAAGAATTAATATATTTGGGTAAGCATAACCCTAAAAGCTTTTGGAGAGAGCTACAACAAAAGATAAAACAAATAGAAAATAATATCACAGGTGACCAATGGTTAGAGTATGCAAAGTGAGCGGACATAGATGAAAGGTGAACCTCTCATAATTAACACGTTTGCCGAGATCTTCTTAGTGGAAGATATTAAGCAGGGTATAAAGAAATTAGCTTGTGGTAAAGTGCAAGACATTGACGGGCTGCAAGCTAAATTTTTAAAGTGGGGGTTGATCTTCTTACTCCACACATCAAACAAATCTTTAACAGTGTCACACAAGTTGGTTTTCTGATAGAGTGGACAACTAGTGTCATTATTCCTCTTTTTAAAAGTGGGGATATCAATAACCCCTTTAATTAATGCACTATTATGGTCAATCCTCTTCTTGGAAAGATTTTTGGGAGCATGATAGAGCGCAAAATCAGTAGATGGGCTAAAAAAGAGGGAAAAAGAGCAATATGGAAGGTTGGCTTAGACCAAAACACTCTATCATTGATCACTACGTGACTCTTAGAAACTTCATTGATAAAGTCTGGGACACCCAAGGGGGGAAGCTTTCTATTGCTTCATTGATTTAAAAAAAGCCTTTGATACGGTTCTTAGGAATAAAGTTTGGATAAGGCTGGAGGAGCTTGGGATTCTAGATGAATATCGAGCGACAATACATTAGCTTTATGAGCAACTCAGGGCTAAAATCATAAAGAGAGATGGTATGTCTGATTGCTTTGGCAGTGACATTGGGGTCAAACAGGGATGCCCCCTTTGCCCCACCCTGTTTGGTTTATATATAGATAAACTTGTAGAGTGGTTAAACAAAACCAACGGAGAAGGCATACAATTGTTAAGTTATGTGGTGAAGTTACTTTTGTATGCTGATGATCTTATTTTAATGGCTAAAACGACCAATGGTTTGAATGCACATCTAAATGATTTAGAGCTCTTTTGCCAAGAGGTGGGGATACAGGTGAATACCAACAAGACCAAGGTCATGATTTTCTCATTAAAAAGGAAGAAGCAGCAGGTTCATTTCATTTTTGAAGGTAACACGTTGGAGAGAGTGGGAGAATAGAAGTACCTGGAAATTGATTTTCACAATAAGCTCAGCTGGAAGACTTGTAGAGTGAAAAGGATTTTAGGTGGATGGAGAGCCTCATACTTGCTTTAGAACAGGTGTAGGAAAGCAAAACTTTGGGATTGGAAAACCAAGAAAACCCTTTTTGGTTTGTTGGTCACACTAGTTGTCCTTTATGGGTGTGAGGTTTGGGGGAGCAACATGTCAAATCACAAGTGGAAACAATTAGAAAGAATTCAAAAACATCTTCTTATCACCAACAATTTTAAAGTCAAATCAATGGTTCCCTACGAGATTCTTTTAGCTGAAGTAGGTACTTTCTCATTGGAGGCATCCGCGATAATAAGACTGCTAAGCTACTTAAAAAAGGTGGAAAATATGGATACGTATTGGTGGCCCAAAATAGTGGTGGGGGAGAGATTAGACCATAGGAAGAAGATGTGAATGAAGCAGAATAACAAGTGGATGGGCAAGTGGGACATTAGCTTGCAATATTGTCCTAATAATAAGGAGGAAATAAAAAAGTTTGTGTTAGATAAATTTAGGACTGCCATGTGGACAAAATAGATTGGCCGAAAAAAAGATCATTATATAAAAGAGTTCAATCCCATGTGGGAACATGGTGAAAAAGATTATGTGAGAGCTGCACTCAAGGGTAAGGCAAGGATTTTAGTTTCCCAATTGAGGATTGGGTCCCATCATATTATATGTGAGATTGGTAGATGGACGATCCCCAAGGAAGAATGGGTTGAAAGAACCTGCATTTTTTGCAACAAAGAGGTGGTTGAAACTAAATGGCATTCCATCACTGAGTGTACTACCTCTGCAGATATTAGAAGCCAGTATGAAAATAGTTGGAGTGTGGACAACCTTAGTGAGTTATTTGAGGAGGCACACATTCATAGTATGGATGGTTTATTGATCAAGATTCATAGCAGGAGATTTGAGCTTGAAAAGAGATTGAAAATGTCTTGAGGGGTCATTTTCTAGGTCCCTTAGATTGCTTGGTCTTGTGGACACTATTAAAATATTTCATTCATTCATTCTTGTTTTATAATCTTCTGTCACATCTACAATATCATTTGGGAGATAAAATGAGTTGTTTTTACCTCCAATTGGACCGATCGGTTGAGAGTGAAGGTTGTTTATTCCAAGTGATTATCATGTTGGTTGTTTGGTTAGATTGGGGTTAGCCATCAAGGAGTTTTGAGCTAGAAGATCCAAAACTTTTGTTGTGTAACTGGGTGGCAAGGTAGGAGTGAGAATGGTCAACAAAGGGAGTTGTCTCTATCTTATCAACATTAGGATCCTCCTGCATTCTTTTGCCCTTGCTTTCTTTTTCATTGATGCAACATATGGGTTTAGAGCAAACTGGGACCTAGTCAAGGTAGACTTACAAACCTACAAATCCTTGGGCCAAGTGTTCATGGGTAGAGATGTCAGAACTATTTGCGAGTATTAGGGTTTCTGATTTCCAAAGTTTGAATGTTCGTCATTAATCAATACTGTCATTCTTAATAGCTATTCACAGATTTGGTCAGAGCACTATTAACATGGCTTAAATAACATGTTCTCAAAACTGCAATATATTAAAAAATTAGGCTATTGCCCACTATCAAAAAAGTAAATCAATTTTTATGTTGGGTAAAACCAACCTTAGCAAACCTTTGGTTTAGAAGGAAAATGGGATAAATTAATTAGAAAATTTAATTATGATACATGCCATATTGAAGAGATGCTTATTATGTTTGTCATAATAAGTTTTAAGGCCCCCTCCTATAATCTAGTATATGCTATGTTCTTTTTATTCTAGAATGTCTTGTATTATCTCATTTATTAAATTATATGTTAAATAAAAAATGAACATAGCAATTTATGGTTTGATAAGGAAATTGCCTTCATTTTATTTTAATGAAAATTTTGAGTATATCCTTGGTTGAAGAGATGCCCTTGTTTTCATAAGTAACTGAGATTGGTCCATATTGTAATAATAAGGAACCAAGGGCCACCTCCATTGAGGATATGTGTAATTTGGATGCTCTTTTTGTTTAGTAAGCATGGGTTTGTTGCCTTATACCTATGACTTGTACGAATGATTATAATTCATCTCGTGTTGTGAACTCACAAGAAATGTGAGCTATCTTGTGTTCCTTGCTTATTCTAAGCATTTATGGCTACATTGCTACATTAGTATATGCTAGATTACAAATGTGCATTTAAGGCTAGATTGTTAGGGTGTGTTAAATGCTAGTTAATGAGTTTTTAAGTTCTCTTGCCCATTTTGTCCAAGAGCTATGTTAAATCTTCTATTAGACTTGATGGTAGGTTCAAAAATAGGCCTATTAAATCATGGTTTAATAAGGAAACTACGATCAATTCATCTTTTTTTGGAAGAACTTGTGTAGTATTATGCAGGTTGAAGACATAACTTGTTTCAATAAGGAATTGAGATTTGTCCATTTTTTAGCAAGGAACCAAGGACAACCCATATTGAACTAATACACAGATTGAATGTTTTGTTATTTAGCAAGGATGGGCTAATTGCCTTTTGGTTAAAGGTTGTGTTTGTATTTGTATGTGTCTTATGCTTGTTAGAATGAGTTTATAGGCCCTTGTTCAATTCCATTTTTTGCAATCTAGCATATCCTATGTTTTTTATTTAAATATTATGCTATGCAAAATCCAATTTTATCTATCCATGGTTTAGTAACAAGATTGTTACCAATGCATTATGTTGTAATGAAGAACTTGAGTATAGTCCAACTTGAAGATATATCCTTGTTTTAGGAAGAAACAAAGATTGATCTATATTATTTTCATAATAAACATCGATTGGTCTATATTGTTTTATAAGTCCATTTTGTAGAAATGCCCAAAGCCTATGTTTAAGAAATATCCAATTCATGCTCAAATTGAAGGTTATATTTAGTAAGTTTGGGTTGTTTACCTTTTGGTATGGCTTGTGTGCATTTTTGGGCTAGTTTTTATGTTGTAAACTCAAATTAGATGTGGAGTGTCTCTTTTTTTACTATTATATTAATTTATATTAGATTGTAGATGGGATTATGTTAAATAAAGCCTTAGTTATTGTTGACCTATTTTCCCTTCCTAGAAAAATAGCCCAGCTTGAAAATATTGAAAATCTTGTTGAAATTGTCTAATTGCCTAGTATTTTTCAGTTTTCAGGTTGTTTTCCTTGCAAAAATCCCTAAAATTCTCTAAGGAAGATCCTATGAAGACACCCAGAAAAACCCAAAAAATTTCATGTCTTTAGCCTTAGTTTTTTTGCCTTAGTCGGCAAAAGTTTGGGTTCACAAACCCGCCGGTTCACCGACCGGCCGGTTTGCCAACTAAGGGAAGGAAACAAGTAAAAGGTTCCCTTTATCATCTATTTTCAAAAAGGTCAAACTCATAAAAAAATTCACATTTTCTTAAGTTCGCCGACTAGGCGAATCACCAACTAAAGGGCCAGGCGGGACGGTTTTTTCAAAATCAGCTAAGGCAAAAAGGGAAGTAGGTAGCTCTATCGGCGAATCAACAAAAGTTTGAACTCACCAAAAGTTTGGAATTTCATAAATTCGCTGATAAGGCGATTCATAAGGGAAAAGGCAAGGCATAAACAAAGTTCATAAAATGGGAAAATCACCGACTGAAGCAAAAGTGAAAGTTTTGCCGATAAGGCGAAACAACTAAGGGCTAGTTCAGAAAGGGAAAACTTGGCCGATAAATAAGAAAAAGGACAAAACTGGCAAAGTTCGTAAAAGATAGGATTTTCTGACAAGGCAAAAGGAGACAAAATCCTGAAAAGTAACTAAGGCAAATGAAGGAAAAGGGCCTTATCAGGAAATCGATAAGAGGCAAAACTTACCAAACAGTTAGAATTTCCCAAATTCGCCGATAAGGTGATTCTTCTGTAAAAGTCAAGAGAGGAAAAAGAGGAAAGTGAACAAGACAAAGCAAGAGCAAAGGTTCGATAAGTAAAGGTTTTTCTGACAAAAGGAAGAAAAGATGAAGCAAGCTTGGTTCGAAGATTTTTGAACTTTTCTGACTAAAGGGAGAAAGCAAGCCAAGTTTGGAAAAGTCAGGATTTACTGATAAAGAAGCAAGGAAGTTTGGTTCGAAAATATGAAGTTTTGCCAATAATGGGCAAAAAGGGATAAGAAAAGCAAAGTTTGAAAAGGGTCAACTTTGTCGATAAGATAAACAAAAGAAGAGATTCAAGTTCTGAAATATGGACTTTTGTTGACTAAAGGGACAAAGCAAAGAGTAAAAGCAGGGATGGTTTATGAAAGACAAATTTTGCTGACAGGACAAATTTCAGGCCAGGATTTGAGATAAAGTAGAAATAATGAAAACAGAGCTTGTAATATATTACAAGCTTTACATATTTGAAATTAAATATTTAAAGTGTTGTAAAAGCTCTGTATAGGGAGATTTTTGCAGGAAAATATATTTGAATATCTCCTTCATCCATTAATGTAGATCAGATCTCCCAACTACTCCATCTCTAGATATTTCACATTTATTGTTGCAGATAATGAATCAACTGCTTCCATTAACTCAGCAAATATCTCCCAGCTACTTCAAGATCCAAGAGATGTTCTGCATTTAGTTTTTGCAGACAAACATTCTTTTAGCAGAAATATCTTCTGACAGGCCCATGGGGCAAATTTATTGTAATGAATGACTTAGGTCAGTAATGGAATGCTACATATACATGAAAGAAAGATGTAATGAGTGTTGGATACATAGATTTTTTTGTGTTCAAACAGAACCCTCCTCTGCTGTAATCATGCCTTTTTTTATCAATACACACTGTGTTTTTCACCTTTTCATGTTGTTCTTTAATTATGTGTAGATTTAGAACTGGTTATTGTTTGTGAATGTTTAATTCCTTACAATCCTTTTCTTACCTTTACCTCTATTAAGATTTGTATGATTTGTGTGAATTTATCAGCCGTATTTCATTATTCTGTGCATTTTAGCTTTGCAGGTGTTCTATATTCAAATCTGGTGAATCACCTTACATTTTCAATTTCTCCTTCTTCCCCTTTACACAACAGTGATTATATTAGGTTTAGTCTTAGCACACTCTGAATCTTATATTTAGAAAAGGAACCAGCCTTCTCTAGAGGTTTGATTTCCTTGTATGGTCCCACACTTGGAAATCACTCCAATGTTTCACTAGATTGTTGCAGCACAACGCTTCAACACAGGGTGCAAATCCAAGTGAGAATAGTTATGTATTGTATGTATATTAGGTAAGATTGTTTGTGTATTTTTCCCCTACTAAGTGACTTTTAATTTTCTATTTGGTCCCTTATAATACTTGACTCTATTGGGTTGTACTAGTGTGACCCTCAAAAAGTGGTTCAACAACAAAGTGATTCATATGTTGGCTTCATGGTGTTGTTATCAACCCTTTCTAGTTTGTGACCTATGATGCCTTGACTAAGAATTTCTTTAGTAATTGCACTTTGCATCCCTTGCACTTTATTTTTTTTTTTTATGTAGGTGGTGTTTAGGACATAATTAGATATTCGATCAACTCATTCCATAATGGGGTTCTATATTTTGGGATCTTTCGTATTATATTTCCTCATTAAATTTTGAGGTTGTAAGCATTTGTGTTTAAAAGAGACATTTGGCCATATCTTATACTTGAATCCATTTTGTGGACAACGTGTGATACATCTTTAATCTTGTTTTGTTCTATAGTTTGCATACTTGATCTCGTAGTGTCTAAGGAGTAGTCTTTCTTGGGATTGCTTGTTTTGTAAAGGATATCTACCTTAAAGGATCCATATGCTTATTTTTTCTCATTAAAATTTTCAAGTGTTATCAATAGTTTTGAATAGAGATTATCCCATTTCTTATATTTTGAATCTATTATGTGGAGAAGCCATCTTAGAAGGAAGTTTTCATCTTTAATCTTTTTTTTGTAGTTTGAACTTTTGATCCTTATACTATGTCTTAGGATTAGTTTATGTTTAGGTTAGATTTTTCAAACCAAGTCTTATTTTTCCCATGTACCATTTCCTCTTCAAGGGAAAAAACATATATAAGATGGCCATGAGTTTCCCTTTTTTAATAACATAGTTCATAAGATGGATTTATGTATTCAACTGCATAGTAGATTTCTTAATTTGAGTAGGATGTTTTGGGACACAAGATATACATTTTCTCTTGCTTTTGAATGTTGACCATGGAAATCTACCTTTATTTTTGGTTTGAAGATAATGGTTTAAATTTTTTTTGTTGTGAATCATCCTTACAATAAGTTGCATGCAACATATCTTTTTGGGTACATTTTCTTGATTTTTGTTCTCAAAATTAGGAGTTCTTTTGTATTCAATTTGGAATGATCCATTCAACAAAGATTCAGATGGTGTACACTATGAAAATGATAGACAAATTTATTATGGTGTCTCTTGAAAATAGAAATTATAGTAAAATTTTATGGTGTGGCAATTATGTTTTTACTAATTATAGTGGCATTATCAGCAATGGTAGGTCCAAAATGGACATTAATAAAATATCTTCATTTTCTAAAGGAAAATGGTCAATTAGATTTTTGTTCCAAGGGTAGTAATGAGGCTTAGCCCAAAACACATAAACATCATGGTGTTTGCATTAATAATCCTAAGCCCAGCAAGCCAATTATATCTATATCATATTTCTCTAGGGTATCTCAAGAGTCAACATTATGTCATTGTGTGCATAGTTATAGATTCATGTGTTTTACTATTGCCATTCTCTAGGTTGTAAGACTTTTTTAGTTTGTTTCTTAGATTATTGAATATAGAATCTTTGTATTACACCTATTGGCATGCCCATTGCATCTTGAGGTGTGATTGCTAGTTGTATATTGAATAGAAAAGTGAAATTTTCACGTCAATTCACTAAAAAGGAAAAAAAATCCCTCAACTCTCATGTTCTTTGTCAAAATTACAAGGGAAATTTGGCTTCAAAACTCAATTTGTAATTGACACAATAAATAAGAAGTTTCTTGTCATTTAAAAAAAAAAGGCAAAAATCGTTCTAGTCTCCTTGTTGTCCTAACTCGCCTAATGTCCCTCCATAAATTTTGCATCATAGCTCCATTTTCACTCCCATTTAAAAAATAAGGAATCTATTTGTATTATGAAAAATTTAGATAAATAAAATGATAAAACAATGAAATGCATTACCTAAATCCAAACCTTCGATACCTCAGATAGATGCATGCATGATTGCTTGAGAGATTGATTGAGAATGGATGTTGATTGCTCATTTTCATAGCATAACAAAAAGATGAAGATGATGGAGGAAAATAGATAGATGAAGATAGATGAGTGATGCAAAGGCTCAATTGGGATTTCGATAGCGTAAAGATACTTGAAACTCAATGCATGAAAATGGCTTGGATGAGAGTTGATTTATAAGCAAAAGCTGATAAGATTCGATGGCTAAGATTAAAAGTTAATTGTGTGATGTGTATGGCTAGGATTAAAAGTTGATTTTAGTGCCTATGACGCACATTAAGTGGGTTATGACATGAGGCTAAAAATAGGACGAGAGGAAATAAGTGGGATTCTTTTATTTATTTTGAATAGAAAATACCCTATGATGCACAAATAAGTGGGGCTAAAAATGGGATGTGAGTGGGAATCTCATAATTTAAATAATAAAATTATTTAAATTATTTGTGCATGAGAGGAGTTGTAGTCATGTGACACATGTCATAATGAGGGATTTGATTTAATATTTAATTTAAATTGTTTGTGGGACATGTGAAGATGGATTAATTAAATAAAGAGGTTTATTTAATTAATTGGAATGGTGATCAAGTGGGATTTATAAGTGGAATTATGCAAGGACCTAGGACAAAATGTGTTGTTGCAAGGTATGGACAATTTTAAGTGCTACATTTTGCCCCTCTTTGAGATAATGTTCGAGATGATGAGATTTATGTTGAGTAACATCATTTCAAAGAAGTTAAGGTATGGATAGAAGATGAAATGATAGGATGATGATGGAAAGATAGGGTGATGATACCCCCTCGAGAGGATAGGCGGGTTGGACAAACACAAGTAGACTCTTGAAATGAAAGGGATTGGTCAAGGAAGAAAGATAAGGGAATAGATAGAAGAAAGGGAAGGATACGTTATGCTACAATGAAGGTAAGCAACCATGATGTTTGATATAGCCCTAGACGTTATGCACCAGGGTATAAGGACCAAGGTGACAATGTGTCTTGCCCCAGCGTAATACAACCTTGTCTAGATACAAGATATGAATATTAGTTGGGAATGATACAAATGCAAGATAAAAATGATAACATACACAAGCAAGCAAACAAGCATGCACAAATGATATAACAACAAACAAGGTATTGCCCCTATCAAGATGTAAACTAATGATTAAGTGTTTGATTGATTTGATGATAATGATAACATTGTTGATGTGGGAATGATTTATCCTGAGAACAATGTGAGGATTGTGTTGTTGATATGGGAATGATATATCCTGAGAACAACACTAGGATTGGGGATGATAAATCCCATTGATTATGATGATGATTGATCGATTGATTTGGTTGATAGCAAGATTAGAACAAAACCAAGGGTGCATTTAGATAATTTAGTAGGATTGATTAACTTGATTGGTATGGATTAAAGATAATTTGCATTTAAGTTTATTGCTTGTAATGATTGGATGATTAAATTGAATTGGTTGGATCGAGTTGATTTAGAAGAAGTGATTTGATTTGGAGGAATTTGATTGAATGATTTGATTGGATTTGAATGATTTGATTGATTTTGAATGAATTGGAAGAATTTGTTTGAATGATGATTTGATAATTAATTTCATTGCTTGGATTTTTGTTGAATATTTAATTTTTTTGTTTTTTGGGAACATTTGATTTTTTGTTGGATTTTTGGAATGTTTTGATTTTTTTGGATTTTGAAATGTTTTGATTTTTTTAGTACCCTTTTCCTTTTTTTTTGTATTTTTGAATTGTTTTGGGGAATGACATTGGATGACAATTTAGATAGCCTTTGTGCTAGATACCAATGACAAGGGAAAACTAAGTCTAGGTGTAAGGATAATGTAGGATTGGATGAATTGATAAAAGGGTGGGCAAAATCTCATGATAAGGAGATGGATAAAAGGACAAGCAATAGTGGAAGGGATGTAGGCATCATAAGGGAGCTAGGATGTTATCTCCAAGGACAATGTTGCATAGGAATAACATGCCCCATTCTAGGTGCAATACTTAGGATTTTTCATGACAAAGCTTATGACAAAAGGATGATAGGATTAGGCTTAAGACAATAGGATAATGATAGACTTGTTTGGAAGGATAAGGTATATCAAGGGTTTTCCCAAAGCAAGTTTCAACATTTTACCCTCAATCCTTATCAAGATCAAAAGGAGAAGGGTGGATAAGTGGACTCGATAGGATAAGTATATATGATGGCTAAAGATGGTAGGTAGGATGGAAATGGTATGATATGATAGGTTGGATAGATGAGACATTGTGTCCCCAAGTGTAAGTGACATAGAAGATCAACCTACACATGACGCCTTTTTGCCAGGTTTTCATCATGGTATTTATCCAAGGCGCCTGTTTGCCAAGTTTTCATCGTTGGACGAAGGGATTTATCTTTACTATTTTAATGTTTTTGATTTTTTGGAATAGGGGAATATGGATGGAAGGGATTCAAGTGTCTAGTTCCATGAAAGGTGATAGTCCCACTAGATGGATGTCGTCGCGTGGACCATGTCAAGTCATTGTGCTCATCGATGTTGGTAAGGGATTGTATGAAAGTGAGATGAAGTAGGTAGATAGTGGATTTTGACGTGGATTATGAAAGGAAGGATAATGGATGGGGGAAAGTGGATTATGATGACTTATGCAAGGATGGATGAATGGTTTATCCAAAAGCATGAACCATAGGGATAGGATGAGGAAGATATGTAGGATACTAGTTGAAAGATGGGGTGATGGAGGTATGTGGAGTTGTGGAATGGAAGGGAACCATGACCAACGATTGCACACACCATGTTAAACATTTAAGCATTTGATTGGAAGGTGGCGTAGGAAACAATGGAGATGTTTGCTTAGGAGATGGATGATGAAGTGCTTTAGGTACCCAAATAGACTTAGTATTTTTATGATTTTGGATTTGCTTGTGGGTTTTTGGAATTTGAGACTTTTGAGTGGAATGGGAATTTTGAATAGAAGGGGATGATTGGGATTTTTGAGAGGTGGATGCCTCATTTGACTTGCTTTCTTTTTGCTTAGGTACCCATACCATTTTAGTTTTAGACTTTGCTTGTGAAGGAATGGGCTTGGATAGCATTTTCAATGTACTTTTCTTTGATTTTTTATATTTGTGCCCTAAGGCATGAAGATCCTTAGTATTTTTGAATTTATGGATAGAGGCATCCATTTTTGTATTTTTGAATCCCTTAAAATGGGTGGAATGAGTGGAAGCTTTATGTTTAGATAATATGTGCATTTGTTGGTCATGTTTAGGAATGTAAGGGGTTTTATGGATGATAGGGGTATTAGGTGTTGGAAGAAGTGGAGGTAAAGTGGATGGTGGTATATTAGGAGTTGGAAGAAGTGGGGGTAAAGTGGATGGTGGAAGGTGTATGGTCACATGCTTTTGACATTTGTAAGATGATGGAGGTGGAATGGCAACGTATGTTTTGGCGATATAATAAGATTTGTGATGGAAAGTGGTGGACTTACGAGGGATGGAGGAAGTATCAACATCTTTAGAATGTTTACCTTGGGGTGTGTATCTGAGGCCATATGAGCATGGAGAGACCTTGACATGGATTGGCTCCAAAATACCTTGTTCATGAAGGCCTAAGCCTTTACCTTGGTAGTTCATGTTTTGGAGTATGCGATGGACTATGGGACTAGGTGTAGTTTGAACATTAGACATGAGTTCCTTATTGGATGGAGAAGATGAGGTGATAGACAATGGTTGTTGTGTTCCTAGGGAGGCACATTCATGAATGAGGGTGGAAAGACCAATAGGATGTGATGGCTTTGAAATGTGGTTGATAATGGATGTGGAAGGATCATTAGGATCTTGATCATTCTCATTAGGATCCAAGGTATTTGTTTGATCTTCTTTGCTTATGTGTTCTTGGGAGGCACGTGTCTTATCATGACAAGTGGATGTTTCTGCATTAGGGCTAGATGGAGAATGGATGGAAGGGGTGTCTTGCTCATGGATATGTATAGGATCAATTTTCTCATGGATAGCTTCTTCATAGGTAATATCTTGATCATAGAAAATATATAGGTTATGGATAGGTTGGATGAAAGTGATTTGCTCTTGAGTAGGACTAGGGCTTGATGTTTCCACATGCTTAGGATTGTGATCTTGACATACCTCTTGGTTTGCTTGAATGGAAGTGGATGACTCTTGGGTAGGATCTTGGTCAACAACATGAGAGGGCAATGAACTCATGGGAGGAAAATTTTCAATAGGCTCGAGGGGTTGTGGACCACATGATGGGGTTGAAGAAGTGGACATGGCATTCAAAGGTTCCTTGGTAGGCTCATCAATGGGTGCTTGACATGGGGATGGTTTATTCCTTGCTAGTAGTCCTTGAATCACATCCTTTGTAGGTGGAGGGGTGATGGAGGCTAAAGGCTCATGATTGGGATTAGATGGAAGGCTAATTGGATTAGGTGGATTAGGACTAGGAGTGGATAGATCCCATGGTGGAAGGACAAGAGGGATGTTAGATGGATTAGACTTAGGGCTTAGACTTTGATTAAATGGAGGGCTAAAGGGATTAAATGGATTGGTGGATTTGGATAACTTCATAGCTTTTCTTTTGCTTTTAGATTTTGCAAAGAATCTTTCGAGAAAATCATTTGAGGAATTGTTGGTTGATGGATTAGAGCTTGAAAGGTTTGATGATGATGTTGATGTAGGACTAGTATGCTTTGATATAGACATTCTCTTGGATGATGATGGAGGACTAGTAGATGGAGTGGTGTATGATTCCAAACTTAAGGTGGTATTTCCCTTGTCAAGAGTATCATCAGAGCTTGAGGACATTTGATCTTGTTTCAAGGAGTGGCTTAGTTTCACATGTGCTTGTTGTGATGTAGCTGGATATGAATATTGGTTGGCATGGAAATAAGTGGGATAGGTTGATGTGGCATTGACTTGATAGGTGGATAGATTTGGTTGGATTTGACAAGTGGGTATAAATTGTTGGACTTGGGTTAGGAGGTGTTGTATTTGAGGTGATTGGATTGTTGAAATTTTTAAATGATAGGTTGGAATCTTGTATGGTTTGTCGGTCTATGGGTTGAGGAATTTGGTGAAATGTCTGGATAAGGTCTTGGAGTTCTTGTGTTATGATCTTTTGCTCTTGTGTTGGGATGGAGTTACACATAGATTGAAGTTTTTGGATTTCATTTTGTTCCTCCAAGTATGCCTCCAAATCTACAAGATCCTCATCATCACTAGGATCTACAAAGTTCTCATCATCACTAGAAACAAATTTTGGGTCACCTCATAGCATATATGGTTTTGGATTGTCATCATGATTAGGAGGAAGCGCTCCTCAAAGTGTGACCTTGGGCTTTGGTTTAGGACTAGGCTTGCTTAGGATTATGACCATTTTGAGAAGTGTTGACTAGGATTAAGATGATGATTTAGAATGATTAGGATGTGATTGCTTGAATGACCAAGATGATTTAGTTTGGAAATATTGGATGATGTGGCAATTGCTTATTGAAATGCATGAACACACACACCAAACACAATGTTCAATTTTCCTTTCAAGATTAAATGTTATGATTAAGCAAACACTTGAAGACACATCAACAAGCCCTAATGATTAGTTAGGTGGGGTATGGAAAATGAGGTCTTAACCTAGGTTGCACAAGGTTGACTAGGGAAACAAATTGAAAGTGAAATCCTGTCACACAACTGGGAGAAAGGGGTAACCCACCCTTCACCTTCACTTCCCAAAGGTATAAAGTTCTTTGGGGCTTAGCCAAGAGTGACAAGATTTACAACTCCCAATGAGGGTGTCTTTCGATTCAACCTAGTTTGAGGTTGTTGATGCAGAGTAGATGAAGGTTATCAACACAAATCACAATCAACCGATTTTTCTATTTTGAAACCCTAACTTGGTGGGTTTCTCACCAATCCTTCAATTCCCCTTATAGGACAACAAACAAGGTTTTTTCACTATAACTTTCAGAGAAGGCCTCAAACCCAGAAAAAAAATACCATTCTAGATACCCTTTATGCCTTTTGGAAACATATCAAAATTTTGGATAGGGTTGTTTTGGAACAAAACCCTCTAAATTTGACTACTACAGTTCAATTAGGCCTAATTAGCCATGTTTTACAAAGCAAGTATGTGAAATTCAAAACCCAAACCACAAAACTTCATTTCAAGGCTTCCCTCACATTACATGGGGTCTAAATATGCCAATTTTATCGACTAGAACTATCACCAAATCACCAAACAAAAAAAACACTGTCTACCTACGCACTTCAAGCCAAATACATAGAGAAATCAAACTAGGGCTGCCCCAAACTCCATACCTTGCTCCTGCAAAGGCCAAAATCATTAAAAGTAGCATTTTTACTTCTATTCCACTAATTTTTAGAATTTTCCACTGGTGTAATTGTTCAAAAACTCATTTTTTTCAACCAAACCCTCACCACCTAGGGTTTCTTGACTGTTTTAAGTAAAAGTCCTCTAACTTTCTTCAAACGCGATGAAAATGAATAAAATCAACTAAAAATGAAAGAAGACTCTCTATTTTATCACATGCAATTAAGTTTGGTTCATGACAGTACTGTACTGGGCCGTACAATGAGCTAGAACAACGAACAAACACAGGAAAAAGTAGAAAATAGAGTTTTTGTTATTGTTTTTCATCAAAAATCCACTTCCAACCATGTCTTTGTTAGTTCCCAAAAATGCAAGTTGCTAACCCTAAGAGGATGCCAGACTCTATGTTTGGATTTGCAACGTTTTTGGACCAATTGACAGAGCTATTTGCTCCCTACACTTCAGGTCCTGCAAACCTAGGCGGGTGTACCTTTGTAACTAAAGCAGACTTAACCCTATATGATTTGATTGGATTTAGGTATCTACTCACAATGGCATAAAATGTGAAATAGATAAAAGCTTTTGAACTACTCCTACTCCTAGTACTAAGATATGAGTTGTATTTGTTTGAATAGGATTTTATGGAATTCTAAAATGGAAATGGTATGACCAGTGCCTATTTCTATTGGGCTAATGGAGTCAAAGTATATATGATATACGATTTACTTACTGGTTACAATTCTGATTGTTTGGCACTTGTTTTGTTTATAGCTTGTATAAACGTGCAAGAATGTGACTGACAGACTTTACTTAGTGATCCACTCGAATCTTACCAGGTTACTGTGACTTATTGAAAGGATTTTTTAATCCTTGCTTGAAGGAACCGGTCAAAAGAATCACACAATGACAGCAAATGTGTATTGACAAATGGAGTTGATGCTCAATTTGAATAACAAGACAATATCGAGTTGGAGACAGTATGGCAATCTTGACAATTATAAGGCTGTTCTTACCTATCCAAATGCTACCTCCAGGTTACTGTAATCAATCAAAAGGATTTTATATCTGTAATGGAAACCAATTAGTTTGATTACACGAAAACAACAAGTGTGTTTTGATGAAACTGAAATATCAACTTGGAAACTCAGGTTCAAATAACAAAGAAATTACAGTATGGAGACAACCAAATAATTGCTCAGCTCAACAAACAATAGACACCAATATTAAATCATTAATTTGTGCATTTTCTCCACTATACAATTTTGAAAGGTTTTACAATGTACAACATAATATTTTATTCCGGCAACTGGTCAATCCATCCAGTTATCTAACTGATATTTTTCCTAATCTACTCTTGATCCTGATCTACTGATTCCTCCTTTTGCTCAATTTGCCATCTCTCATATATATCTTGTAAATTTAGGGTTGTGACTTTTAGGGTTACAACCCTTTGCATCTCTGTCCCATGTAGCTTTCCATTAATTAATTAATTATCTTCCGTAGATAGATTAATTAATTTAACTTGTCTCCGTGTTCTCGTGAGAAAATAAAGAATAATACTTAAATCTTAATCTTTTGTTGGTAAATTTCACCATCATATTCGCTGGTATGCTTTTTTACCTTCACTCGGCTAGAATAATCATTTATGTGAAAATAATTACCCCTTCTGGTTTTACTGGCTATCTTATGCATTCTCACATAAAAATATTATTTAGGTAAAATAATTACCTATTTGATTAACTCTTCAGAAAACATTTCTCTTTCGGAATAAAAACATTTAATAATTTTTTACCTTATAACCCCTTCCATGAAAACAGGAAATTTATATTTTATTCTACTACAATCTCATGTGATTTAATTTTTTATTCACACCCTATATTCATTTCCCTTTTGAAATAAATTCTCACTTTTAATAATTCTTTTACCTCACGGTTTCCAGCATACGGTATCGGCAAGATGTATAGGATCGGTGTGATCTAAATAATCTCTGCCGAAAGCAATTGTCTCCCCGAAAAGGTGTTCATCGGCAAGAGGTATAAGATCGGCACATTTAAAATTTTTCACTCCGACATTATTTGTTTTGCCGATGACTTTTTGACTTTATCACCTCTCAATATATAAGTATTGATTATTCCATCGGTATAACATAAACCATTGCTGTAAAATTAATAAGCCCTCTCGATGCTTTTGGTCTCCCCGATAGTCATCTTCATGTATGGACTTTTATCTTTGTCGGAATGACATTCACTATCGGGATAGCTTTCTCAAGATATCCCGATCCAAATCATCTCCCCGATGACCCTTTTCATATCCTTCATTGGGCAAAGTTTAGTAAAGTGTAACCGACACCTTTTGATCGCCGTGACTTGTGAATCGGCAAGACCTGGCTCTTTTGTTCCGATATGTCAAGTTATCCCGATAGAGGTGTATCGCTGTGAGTCTCGCCGATGGCTTTCTTATCGCCAAGACTCTTAATCATCGGAGGCTTACTTGTTTTCTATCCCGATAGCTTACCTCTCGCCGATGGCTATTTGTTTCGTTACCCCCGCATGCTGTTCGGTGAAACTCTTGCCGAAATGCTTTATCGGTATGATATATACCGTCGGGGCATCTTTTAAAAAGTCATCCGATAGATATCTGTCATACCGATCGGTATGACCACTTACCTTTCTTGCCGATGTAAAGTCATCGGTATTACTTACTCCATCGGTGACTTCCACAATTCTTCTTCCGATCTCTATTTTCACGCCGATGGTTGTTTTCAAACGATTCCTTGTGTATCGGTGTAAGCAACACAACCTCTTGCCGATGGATTGATTTTGATGAAATTTGGTACTGCTCATCCATAGACATCTCATGAGATACAAATTTTTTTTATTATGGTCTTTTTGGGATATTCTTCAGGATTTATTCAAATATGATGGAGTAAGGAGATAGTAAAAATTTCAAATTTTTACTGTGCTAACAGTCTTCAACTTCACAAAGCATGTTTTAACTGTTTACAACCAATCCCTAACTAACTTTTGATTTTCCAACCATTCAAATGCCTTCCTAACCACCGATGACTCTTCATATTCCCATTTTTGCACTTTTTTTTTTGTAATTTTTTTACAAAATTGACAACTTTTACAAAACTGACCCCACACAAAAACATGAGACATGGTCTTAAAAGACCTTATTACAACCAAAAATGACTTAATCACACCAAAAATAACACTTTGTAACTTTTTACCTAGGGCTTGGAGAAGGGTCTGAATGTAGTTAGCTTTTTTTTCCTTTGTTTTGTAATGTCGATAGCAGTGTAAATGGGGCGATAGGGAATATCAAAGGGGTCGGTAGAAGATACAACCATGAATAATTAAATCTGCAAAAAAAAAAAAAACCAACCTAAGATCATAGAAGTACGACAGTAAACCAGTGAATCGGTTTGTAATGTACGAACTGATAAATAAAAAAAATCAAAAATTTACAAAAAAATTTCCTGTGAGCAAACCCCAACAAGTTTATAGTTAGAATTCATGGAAATGGCTTCCTGGACACGATGGTGCAGTCGGTTTGAGCCCAGGAGGTCATCTACAACAAATCCCTTGCAAAACCTCACAATTTAGGGTTAGAAAAATGCAGTTTTTTGCAACAAAAACTTGCAAAAACTAATGATTAGATCTAATAGGGCATGTTCACGTCAGGGTCACCAAAATGTATTAGGAAAAATTTGGATAAATAAAATGATAAAACAATGAAATGCATTACCTAAATCCAAACCTTTGATACCTCAGATAGATGCATGCATGATTGCTTGAGAGATTGATTGAGAATGGATGTTGATTGCTCATTTTCATAGCATAACAAAAAGATGAAGATGATGGAGGAAAATAGATAGATGAAAATAGATGAGTGATGCAAAGGCTCAATTGGGATTTCGACAGCGTAAAGATACTTGAAACTCAATGCATGAAAATGGCTTGGATGAGAGTTCATTTATAGGCAAAAGCTAATAAGATTCGATGGCTAAGATTAAAAGTTAATTGTGTGATGTGTATGACTAGGATTAAAAGTTGATTTTAGTGCCTATGACGCACATTAAGTGGGTTATGACATAAGGCTAAAAATAGGATGAGAGGAAATAAGTGGGATTCTTTTATTTATTTTGAATAGAAAATGCCCTATGGCACAAATAAGTGGGGCTAAAAATGGGATGTGAGTGGGAATCTCATAATTTAAATAATAAAATTATTTAAATTATTTGTGCATGAGAAGAGTTGTAGTCATGTGACACATGTCATAATGAGGGATTTGATTTAATATTTAATTTAAATTGTTTGTGGGACATGTGAAGAGGGATTAATTAAATAAAGAGGTTTATTTAATTAATTGGAAAGGTGATCAAGTGGGATTTATAAGTGGGATTATGCAAGGACCTAGGACAAAATGTGTTGTTGCAAGGTATGGACAATTTTAAGTGCCTACACTATTGTATATGGCTACACATTGAACTATTTTTTAATCTCTTTAAAGGTGCACATTACAAGAAAAAATTTCACAAGAGGTGTATTCCTCTAGTGTTCAAGAGACAAAACTAAGACATCACAAGAAGGAAAAACTAAGACATCACAAGAAGGAAAAACTAAGACATCACGAGAAGAATCAAAGATCAAATTTCTATTGAGATGTAAATGTGTCTAGATATTGCTAAGGTTCTCTTTCACCCCAACTATGTGATGCAATTCTTAGACAAGGCCACTATTATCCCTCATTTTTGTAAATGAGATAACAACTCCAATTGTTCCATCTCAAAGAAATTGAAAGCCCTTCAACTTTAGGACACACATTTTTCAACTTCTATGTGCACTAGCACAATTCTAATTGGCTTCATCATTTATCATCTCACCATATGGAGTCACCTATTCATCTTTCACCATGGTCAAAATTATTGTCTATGGGATACCCTTTGAAAGGAAGATATGTGACATTTATGATTGGTTATTATTTGTGCAATCAATCCTACAATTGTAGAACCTATATCTTTTTGTTTCCTACTATATAAGGTACACTAGCTTGGTATTCATATTCATACAACACATCGGTCCATCTTCATGCACCATTAGGTTCTCTAGTGGTATTGAAAACATGTCGAGAAGGATAAATGTTTGTCTAGTAGGTATATATGAGTTTTGTGGCATATAAGGGATTCCCTTTTAAATTGTTTATGACCTCCACGTGGATGGGTTTATTTAATTATTTTTCAAATTAATTTTATTTGAATTGTGCAAAGGGTTCTTATTATAGAGTGACCAAGTCATTCAATGTAATGTATCTCCACAATGGTCAGTTCTAAACTACCACATGCGTGCATAAAGGACAAGAAAGGATTCACCATGTTTTCAAAGTAGTTAGAGGTCATGTTTAAAGAAAACAACGTAAGAAAGTTGTGTAACTTCCTCCACCATAAAATGCATAAAAAGATACAAAATGGTGTAAATGGATTGGATGTTTCATATTTAAAGGCTCCATATTTGTGGGTTCTAGGGGATTCCTTTGAGTTCCTAAGAGTACATGGTCTAGTTCTCCCATCCTCTTTGACCTCCCAAAGGGCAAGCAAATTTGTTGCAATTTCCTTATTATTGTTAATGGAATGAAGTTGTTAGCATGATGATGCATTTATCTTTTATCAATAAATGTGATTTATTCATTTTATATATTGATTTTTTTAATCAAATTGAACTACAACGGATAACCACTTTTGGTTCAATACAATTTATTCATATTTTAGCATGCTTTGTAATGTTGGGGCTTAAACAATGATTTTTTATCACTTGCATGAAGTTATATTTAGAGAAGACCATGTCTTTGCAGATTTTTTATTATTTCCATAATGCATACCATAAAACCCTCTCCATTTTTGTTAGGGAGGAGAAGTTTCCAATTTACTTTTGTTTTACTCTTTCTTGTGTTATCCAACTAGTCCTTTGCACTTCTAGTTCATTGAGATCTCTCTTTCTATTTACTATTTAATCTAAGAATCATAGTTGCACTTAATAAATTCAAAACCAATACAACTCTCATGGAATGTGACTTCACACAAGGCCTCTACACATGGTTTAATTGCAAAAAAGGAACACAATACATTGCTAAAAAGTTAGAATAGATCCCTCATTAAATATTAGATCAAAAAGGGACAAAAATAAAGGCAGCTATCAATAATACTACTTCATTTAATAATTGGTTGGATCTTTTTATTGAACAACCCTTATGTACGTCTTCCACTTGCATCTTCTATTTTGTGAGAGATGACCCAACTTTTCCAATTATCACTAATACTAATTGATTGATGGAATTATAAATCGTGGATTCTGGGTGCACCTCAACAATATTGATTTAAAACCTTATAAATTCTACCTTATGCACATCTTCTTCATACCCTTCCATGGTTAAAACATGCTTATTCCACTTTATTCATTTTTTTTTGTCTGTAAGCTCTCTAGTTCTCCTTTACCATTCACTTTCTTTTTCTGGTCAAATATAAACTTACTAAAAATCAAGGAAAATTTCTCCAATTCTAATATGATATACAATTGCAATACCAATATGATATACAATTGCACAACTAAGAGATATTATGATTCTCTACACATTTGCTTCAAGTTCCATGGTACTAGTTGCATGAACATGCTATTGAATAGTGCATTAATTTTGTGCAAAATAGGTACTAAAGTGATATTTTACAAAAGATATGAAATAGTATGCAATGAGACAAAACAATTTAGGCAATGAAAATCATCTTTGGGTTGAAAAATAACAAAAATATACATGTATATACCCTTTGGAAAATAATTTATACAATTTCTTAAATTGTATGCGTACTCTTTGAAGTATGGATGCATCCTACTCTATGTAAAATTTTCATTCTTAACATCAACTTTTAGAAGTATTTGTCATAAATTATTTTGTGAACCATGGTAAGGATATTGATGTTGTTTCCACTTCTCTTTATCTCATGGAACATTGAAATTTCCCTCGCCCTTGAACTTATAAGAAAAATGCCAAGACAATATTTACACTAGTTGGGGAAAATGTTTCACTACATATTCAATCATTTTGTAGGGTTGTAGTTTCATTTTTATGGTTGTAAGGTCATTTTTTTATGGTTGTAGATTCACTTCAACCTTTCAGATATAACTTCCATCAGTCAATGCATAAATCATTTGACTGGTCAAATATGTATATTGTTCAATGAAATTTGGCATTAAATGATATAGGGGCATCTTAGGCCTACAAGCAATATTGCATCAACCAAAAATAGTTCCCTCCTATTTGCTTTGTCTTTTAGTTTAGAAGCTTCTTTTCTAGTCACTTTGGTATGTTGTAGTTGGATTTTGTTGACAGTCTTCAGTGAGCACTCAGACTAGTAGATAAGAATAATCTATATGGTACTGCATATTGATTAGAACACCTTACATTCTTATCCAAAACATGAGTAGAGCATTGTAGGCATGTTCACATGTCCATTTGATTTTTTATGATCATTTGGCTTTGTGATGTGCCAGATCAACTAAGAGAGCTCTATGAGATGTGCACCAGGATTTAGATCTTTGCACCAAAAGATAATCATTTGAGAGGTCTTATTGGTCCATGGAAGGCCTTGTTTAGTACTACATTAATTTTAGAATGGTATTTCTCATTCTAGGCTGACCTAGAACTCATTACCTTAATTATTCATTATATAAAGAGGTTTAAATCATTCGTAGAAGAGCAACGAAAGGCAAGATGAGATCCCGTGGAATGAGAAGTGTCTACCAATGTCAAAGCAAAGAAAGAGAAGCAAGATTGGCCAAAGGGATCCCATATTGATGGTGAAACTCATGTGAAAGTGCTAAATTTGTGTTGTAATCAAATAGTTGAGGCATAGCATGTTGTAAGCCTAGTGTAGCAAAAATAATGAATTAATTCTTATTGTGGAACACACACATATTAAATCCAATTGATTATCATAAGATTGTGTTGATATTAAGTATCCTTGTGCATGGGTTGTATGTATTTGTGTTGAGACTGCATGGTTGGATAGTCCTTAGTTGGACCCTCCATCCATGACTGCATCATTAAAGTAGAATGTGGTGTCTATTTTTCCAATATCGATTCTCAAGTCATCCAAACATCATATGAAAGAGTTATCTCTAAACTCAATGTTTGGTAAGATGTTCATATTGTCCTTTTCATTTCTCATTATAAGTGAGTTTAAATTTCATCAATCCTTCTTGAACTTTCCATAAACTACAAATAATGATCTATGCCATGTACTACATGTGCATCAAATTTTAATGCCTTGTGTTGCTATTTGGGTTTGGAACCCCTAACGAAGTGTCTCTAGCTACTAGCTATCAACTAATTGTTCATTCACCACTATTTCTTTCTATTTCGACAATGAACCTAGTTAGAATGGCATCTTTACTTCTAAATGACTGTATTGATCTATTTTAGGTAAAAAATGTTCATCTCAAGCATAGGATCATTCCCACATTTTACAAGGCCTTGTGATTTAAAGATTTTGAATTAGCATTAGTGTTTCCTGATTTTGAGATGGTTGTGCTCCTTGTGTGTTGGATACATGAAAAAGAGAACCATAAAAAAATTGAAATATGTTATAACAGTTATTCTTAAAGAAACCATACCAAATTTAGGAATAATTGTTGTAACATGTTTGGCCTTTGTTGTAGGTTTGAATACTCATTGAGTGGAAGAAGAAGCTTCATTTTATACTTTAATGACCTTGACAAGGATACATAAATATTATTCATATGAAAATACAAGGGATTTGAAGATTGGTATCAAGAAAATGCTTTTTCCATTTATGTGGGCCACCCAAGGTATTCTAGGGGTTTTTGGACATGTCAAACATTGTAAATAACAATTGGCAATAACATTTGTGCACAAAATCATTCTTTAGATAGCTACAAGATATGGATCCCTACATTTTCTTCATTTTATAATTTAATGACCCTAATAAGGATACATAAATATTATTCATATGAAAATAGAAGGGATTTGTAGATTGGTATCAAGAAATTGCTCATTCCATTTATGTGGGCCTCCCAAGGTATTCTAGGGATTGTTGGACATCTCAAACATTGTAAAAGACCATTGGAAATAATATTTGTGCACAACATCACTCTTTAGATAGCTATAAGATGTGTATCCCTACATTTTGAGCTTCCCCATAACTATAGAACTATTTGAAAGAAAACTCTATTACATCATATTATTAAATCTATTAAATTCAACTTTAGAAGTTTCAAATGAACAACATATTGCATCATATAGATAAAGTTGTGAATTTCATAATGAATAATGTTTGTGGTGTTCAACGTGTGCCAGTCTTTAGCTTTCAATCCAAAAGTTTTTTAAGTAGTTGTAATAATTATAGAGTAGTTAAAGAGAACTCAAATCTCATTATTAGATATCTAATATGATTTTAAATCCCTAAGGTATAAGATTAAGACTCATTACAATGATTTATTTACATTTTTTTGGTTCTCCCCAAAGAATATACAAAAGAAAAACTAGGGTGAAAGGTGTTCTAATGTGAATATTCAATGCACAAAATCTAGAACTTTGATACCTAGAATCCAACCAAATATTTAATTAAAAATTATCAGTGTTTCCCTCGGGGACTTTTCCATTAAAAATTATCAGTGTTTGCCTTGGGGACTTTTCCATTATTTCTTTTCCAATTAATTCCAACAACATTGTCAAATTCTCAATTTTTATATAACTCCAAATGATAATCACATGATTCAAGTTCTAAACATTCCCAAATACTCAATTTTCTCCACACTCCATATACACCTAATTACCATCATATGTCTACCATAAAAAAAAATGGTATGCTTAGGTTCAATCACAAAAATACTCAATTAGATTAAAACTAATACAAATCTCTTAGAACTTGACTTCATTTAGGGCCCATACACATGGTTCAATTGTGGGAAAGGAACTCAATACATTTTTAGTCTCTGCGCTACAACAAGGATGCTCTTGTTTACACCTCTAAGTTGCCTCGACAATTGTGTAGAGAGGAAAATTTATGCTTTCTCAAAGGTTTAGTTTTTCAATTAATCTTGTTCAATGGAAATTCACAGAACTTGATTTTATGATTGGTTTGTGGTTATTTTAGCCCATTGGTATTGGTTTTTTGGATTTTTTTAAATCTTGGTAAATTTTACCCAATGAAAACTAGGGCGGGTTGAGGATTTGGTATGTTCATAATGTTTTTCTCTATTTTTTCAGGGTAGATGTGTGTGTATGTTGCATGTTATTGTGTGGCATTCTCCAAAACAACTCACATGCCTTGTCTATGTTTTCACATTTTCAATACATGATTGTTTGTTTTGTTGCAAGTATGTGCTAACCGATGTTGTCATTGATGTCAACATGATTGTGTTGTCATTGATGTCAACTGTGTCTTTTGATATTGTTGATTGTTGCTTGATTGAGTTGTCATGTTAAGGTGATTTAAATGACTTGAAGAAGTGCTGATGATGCTAGCATGTTGTTCATGTTGCTGAGTTTCCAAGTGCTTTTGATAAAATTTGCTCTCCAAGTGGAAACAGTGTGTTGCAGAGTATTCTGGCTTGCAGGATACTGTCTAAGTTTTTGCTCCACATTTCTTCTGTGTTGAAGACCGAAGTATGATATTGGGGTATGTTTTAGAGACGTGTTTGAAGATGCTAAATCCAAAATTTGGTGGCTCGGATCGCTGTGCAGCCAGTTTGAAGATTGTGCCTAGTAGCATTTGCAGTGTGACAGGGAGAAAGTATTTTGCTCCTCATTCCTCTACAGTTTGGTTTTTGGTCTTGCAGATTTGGACATATGTTTATAAGGTCCTTAGCTATCTTCATGCCAAAGGATTTGTGATTTGGTGATCCAGAAAGCAAGTTATTGAGTAGCAGAGCTTAGCAGTGTTGATTGTAAGTTGTCTTCAAGTGAGATTTGTTGTCTTCAAGTGAAACTTGTTGTGGCTGGATTTGTTGGCTCCCAAGTGATTTTATGTTGTTTGTGAATGTCTCCAGATCGTGTTAAAGGCTTGTGCTTGGTCCACAAGCTATGATTGAGTTCTTGGAAGCACGTGTCTAAGTATTCTTAGTGTTTGCACAAGTTTGGCCGACTTGGGTACTAACACTCTTTGCGGATGTGTTTCGTGGATTGTAAAGCGTGTGAAGATGTATTTGGGTCTGAGCTAAGCCATGAAGTGTTTTACTTTCATTTGTTTGATCCGCAAGTTTGTTTAGGTCCAGACCTAATTTGAATTGTGTATGTTTGCCGACCTTGGAGACTGTTCCAAATGTTGTAGATTGTATTGCCGACCTTGATGTATGTTCCAAGGTTGATGATTGGCATAAATAAATGTAATGAATCCGTGTGTAGCGAGAGTGGGTGTGAAGATGAAAGTGTTTGTGTTGTGAGGCAGCGAAGGTGATATATATTGCGCTTCATTGGAACTAAACTTAGGCATGTAGTAGATGCTAACATATCAGTTCATGGCAGTGAGCCACCTTTTGGCAGTAAGCCCTTTGGCAGTGAGCCTCTTTTGTTATTCGGTATTGTTACTACATTATATTGTGAGCTAACACTCACCATAGTTTTTCCCTTTTTAGGGTTTTCCACATAAAAATCTGGTGTTCATGTGTGTATGGTGTTGATGTGTTTAAGTTTTGATTCTGCATTTCATGTTTAATCTTCATAACAGATTAAGGGGTTAAAGTAAGTGTGTGAATGTAATTTTGTTTAAGAGAATTTAAATTTTTTGATACAACTGATTCACCCCCCCTCTCAGTTGTCTTGTGCCTTCAACAATTGGTATCAGAGCCAGGTTCCTTGGAAGAAAGCCTAACAGCTTAAGGTAGATCTGGAATGGCGTACAAGAAAAACATTCCTCAGTTTGATGGATCTGACTGTGCTTTCTGGAAGATACAAATGCAAAGTTATCTTGTTTCTATTGGTTATAATGTCTGAAAAATAGTTGAAGATGAATACAAAATACTTGAGGGTAGTCCGAAGACTGCACTTGAGATTAGGGCCTATGAGACTAATGGCAAAGCTAAAAATGCTCTACTAAATGCTTTATCTAACACTGAAATGGCGAAAGTTGTGGATCTAGAAACTGCTCATGAGATTTGGGTGAAATTGAAAAGCATCTATGAAGGTGATGAATTTGTCAAGAAGGCTAAGTTGCAGAACTTGAAGACCAAATATGAAACTATGCGGATGTGTGAAGATGAGAATATAACAAGTTAGATACAGAAGATTGATGAAGTTGTCAGGAACATCAAGGGTCTTGGTGGAAAGATAGATGATAAGGATGTTGTAGATAAGGTAATCATAACTCTTCCCAAATCTTATAGTCATAAGGTGTTTGCCATTGAAGAATTGTTTGATATGGACAAGCTTTCAAAAGATCAATTGCTTGGTAAACTGACTGCTTTTGAGATGAGAGAATTTGGTACTACTGGTGGCCCTGTGAAAACTGAGATTGCTTTTAAGGCTAAGGAAGAAAAGACTGCTAGATCAGATAAGTATGCTGTGGAATCAGATGAAGAAGACTTTGATGAGCTTGAGGCAAAATTTGCAAGCAGAATGAAAAGAGGCAGTGGAAAGTTCAGAGGTAAGTTACCTTTCAAATGTTTTAGTTGTGGTAAGATTGGTCACTATGCTTCAAGATGTCCTGACAGAGCTTTGAAGATCAAGAACAATGAAAGTAAAGGTAAGATGGTAAGAAAGAGTTACTATGTTGGAGATGATGATGGTGTAACTGATGATGAACCTGAATTTGAAGATGGTAATGCTAGTGAATGCTTGTTTATTGCCCTAAGAGAAGAACCTATTTTTGCTAACCTTGCAAGATGTGAGAAGAAAGGAAGTCGAGGAGAGTTGTCTGCATTTCATGCTGAAAAGGAGGATGAATGAATCATTGACAGCGGATGTTCAAATCACATGATAGGAGATAAGAGTAAGTTTGTTAAATTGGAAAAGTATGATGGAGGACTAGTTAGGTTTGGTGATGATGCAACTGGTAAGATTTGTGGAAAAGGGTCAATTACTTTTGATGGCAAACATAATACAGATGATGTTCTTTATGTCAAAGGCTTAAAGCACAATCTTCTAAGTGTTGGATAGATGTGTGAGAAATGATACAATCTGATGTTTAAGGATAATGGATGTGAGATAAGGAAAAGCTTTGGAACTATAATTGCTGCTGGTAAGAAGACTCATGGTAATGTTTATCATTTGAAAGGTATTGCCAATTGTTGTTTGTTGGCTAAGACAAATGAAAGCTAGTTATGGCATAGGAGAATGTGTCATATTAACTTTGATAATCTGGTGAGAATAAGTTTAGTCCAAGCTGTAAGAGACCTGCCTAAGATTGTGAACCCTGCTAATGCCATCTGCAAAGAATGTCAGTTTGGGAAGCAAACAAAGATAAGTTTCAAGAGCAAGGAACAATACCCTACTAATCTGTTGGAGTTGGTGCATACAGACCTGTGTGGTCCTACAAGAACAAGAAGTCTACAAGGTGACACGTATTTCATGCTTCTTATTGATGATTATTCAAGAATGACTAGGGTTACTTTTCTTAAAGAAAAATCAAAAGCCTTAGACAAGTTCAAGGCATTTAAAGCAATGGTTGAAATTGAAATGGATTTGAGGATCAAGTGTCTGAGATCTGACAAAGGTGGCGAGTTTACTTCAAATGAATTCAATGCTTTTTGTGAAGAACATGGGATAAAGAGACAATTGTCTACCCCCAGAACTCCTCAACAAAATGGAGTAGTTGAAAAGAAGAATAGAATAGTTCAGGAAGCTGCTAGAACAATGATCAAAGAAGCTAACCTTCTGGGAAAAAAACTATTGATACTGCTGTCTACATTCAGAACAGAGTGCAAGTCAAAGCAAATGGAACAAAGACACCTTATGAGCTGTGGTATGGAAGAACTACTGTCAGGTATTTCAAAGTTTTTGGAAGCAAATGCTATATCAGAAGAGATGAAGAGTTGGGAAAGTTTGATGCTAGATGTGACGAAGACATATTCCTTGGGTACTCCACTAAGAGCAAAGCCTACCGGCGCTACAACAAAAGGTTAAGGAAGATTATTGAAAGTGCAAATGTGAAGGTAGATGAAAATATTTAGAAGAACTTAGAGCCTGATGGATATGAGTTAGATGAGTCTGTTGATACAGAAGCAGTTGAAGAAGTCAAAGACAATGAAGTTCAGAGTGAGGAAGAAGAAGCTCTAGAAACAGTTCCTAAAACCCCCAAGTATGTACAAAAGAATCACTCAGAGGATCAAATCATTGGTGACAAAAACAAAGGAGTTCTGAGAAGAAGAAGAATTGCAGAAGAACAGGTAAATCTCTGTTTAATTTCAAAGGTTGAACCTAAGACTGTCTCTGAAGCATGTAAAGATGAACATTGGGTCAAGGCAATGGAAGAAGAATTGATGCAAATTGAAAAGAACAAGACTTAGGAACTTGTCCCTAGGCTTGCAATTAAGAATGTGATTGGAACAAAGTGGGTTTTCACGAATAAATTGAATGAGAATGGAGAAGTGGTAAGAAACAAAGCTAGAATTGTATGCAAAGGATACTCACAAGTGGAAGGAATAGACTATGAGGAAAATTTTGCTCCGGTGGCAAGACTGGAAGCTATTAGATTGTTTCTGGCTTATGCAGCACATAAAGATTTCAAAGTATACTAGATGGATGTGAAGTCTATTTTTCTGAATGGTGAGTTGGAAGAGGAAGTATATATAGAGCAACCGGATGGATTTCAATTATCAGACAAACTAGACATGGTATGTAGATTGAAGAAGGTATTGTATGGAATGAAGCAAGCTCCTAGAGCTTGGTATGCAAGATTGGACAAGTATTTGTTGTAGCAGGGATTCAGTAAAGGGTCTACAGACAATAACTTGTATATCAAGGTAAGCAAAGATCAAATCCTGATTATTCAAGTCTATGTAGATGATATAAACTTTGGTGGAAATGAAGGTATGTGTAAGAACTTTGCTGATGAGATGCAAAAAGAATTTGAGATGTCTATGTGTGGTGAGATGAACTTCTTTTTTGAACTGCAAATTAATTAGACAAATAAGGGCATTTTCATCTAACAACCAAAGTATGTCAAGGAGTTGTTGAAGAAGTTTGGAATGGAAGAATCTAAACCAGTTTGTACTCCCATGACAATTGGTTGCAAGCTCAACAAAGATGATGAATCCCCTAAGGCTGATCAGAGCAAATATAGATCAATAATTGGAGGACTGCTATACCTAACTGCTACCAAACTGGATATCATGCATGCAGTCTGTCTTGTGGCAAGATTTCAAGCAGATCGTAGAGAGTCACATGTCATGGTAGTAAAGAGAATATTCAGGTATTTGAAGGGCACTCCAGATCATGGTTTGTGGTATCCTAAGAACAATGATTTCAACCTAAGTGCCTACATACATGCAGATTGGGCAGGATGTGTAGATGACAGGAAAAGTACAAGTGGTGGTTTTTCATGATGGTTTTTCATATCATATGTTGCCATCAATGACAAAGGGGGAGATTGTTGCAAGTATGTGCTAACTAGTGTTGTCATTGATGTCAACATGATTATGTCGTCATTGGTGTCAATTGTGTCTTCTAATATTGCTGATTATTGCTTGATTGAGTTGTCATGTTAAGGTGATTTGAATGACTTGAAGAAGTGCTAATATGCTAGCATGTTGTTCATGTTGCTGAGTTTCCAAGTGCTTTTGATAAAATTTGCTCTCCAAGTGGAAACAGTGTGTTGCAGAGTATTTTGGCTTGCAGGATACTGTCTGAGTTTTTGCTCCGCATTTCTTTTGTGTTGAAGACCGAAGTATGAGATTGGGATATGTTTTAGAGACGTGTTTGAAGATGCTAAATCCATAATTTAGTGGTTCGGGTCGCTGTGTAGTAGAAGTATGTTCACCAGTTTGAAGACTGTGCCTAACAACATTTGCAATGTGACAGGGAGAAAGTATTTTGCTCCACATTCCTCCGCAGTTTGGTTTTTGGTCTTGCGGATTTGGACATATGTTTATAAGGTCCTTAGCTATCTTCAATCCAAAGGATTTGTGATTTGGTGCTATGGAAAGAAAGTTATTGAGTAGCAGATCTTAGCAGTGTTGATTGTAAGATGTCTTCAAGTGAGATTTGTTGTCTTCAAGTGAATCTTTTTGTAGCTGGATTTGTTGGCTCCCAAGTGATTTTATGTTGTTCGTGGATGTCTCCAGATCGTGTTAAAGGTTTGTGCTTGGTCCGCAAGCTATGATTGAGTTCTTGGAAGCGTGTGTCTAAGTATTCTTGGTGTTTCCACAAGTTTGGCCGACTTGGATGCTAACACTCTTTGTGGATGTGTTTCGTGGATTGTAGAAGCGTGTGAAGATGTATTTGGGTCCGAGCTAAGCCGTGAAGTGTTCTACCTTCATTCGTTTGCTCTGCAAGTTTGCTTAGGTCCAGACCTAATTTGAATTGTGTATGTCTGCCGACCTTGGAGACTGTTCCAAAGGTTGTAGATTGTATTGCCGACTTTGATGTATGTTCCAAGGTTGATGATTGGTATAAATAAATGTAATGAATTCATGTGTAGCGAGAGTGGATGTGAAGATGAAAGTGTTTGTGTTGTGAGGCAGCGAAGGTGATATATATTGCGCTTCATTGGAATTGAACTCAGGCATGTGGTAGATGCTAACATATTAGTTCATGGCCGTGAGCCACCCCTTGGCAGTGAGCCTCCTTTTGGCAGTAAGCCTATTGCAGTGAGCCTCTTTTGTTATTCGGTATTGTTACTACATTATATTGTGAGCTAACACTCACCGTTGTTTTTCCTTTTTTAGGATTTTCTATGTAAAAATCTGGTGTTCATGTGTGTATGGTGTTGATGTGTTTAAGTTTTGATTCTGCATTTCATGTTTAATCTTCTTAACAGATTAAGGGGTTAAAGTAAGTGAATGTGAATGTAATTTTGTTTAAGAGAATTTAAATTTTTTGATACAACTGATTCACCACCCCTCTCAGTTGTCTTGTGCCTTCAACAGGTTTGGTTGTGGTTTCGATTTGTTTTTGCAAGGTTTGTGTGGTGTTTATTTTGGGCGTTTGTTTGGGCTGAGATACATCTAGGTTGTAGTTTTTTACTTTGGTATATTTTGGCATTGGCCGTTGAAACCCTTAACTTTTTGCATTGTTCATGTTCTCTGTATTTTGAAGTGGTGAAGTTTCCTTGCCCATGTACTATGCATTTTACAATGGTGAAAAATGTCATCTTGACAACATTCATTTTCTTGTTGATTGTTTGACTTGAAAATATGATCCAATTTCAGTAAAATTTGTAGAGATAAAATTATTTGTATGTGAGGATTTTCTTCTTGCTATTGTGGATTTTGATGTGGAAGGAAGTTTGCAGGAAACCCTATCTCTAAGGGCCAGGGGGCACCCTTAGGCTCACTAGCATCAGACCACGCTAGTCTAATGGCCCAAACGTTCTGCAAGAAATTAGCATGAAGCTTTCTCAGTTGGCCAAATCCGTCAATATTGGGTTTGATTTCTGAGGCATTTATCATGGTATGAATCTCTGTTTTAGCCATACATACATTCATAATTACATGGTGCAAGAGTATTTTTATAGCAACTACAAGTTTTTGGGTCTGAAGCTTTTTTCCTGGTGGTTCAAGAGCTCTGACTGCTTCAGAAACTAGTACAAGTTCACTTGTCATAGGTGATGTCACTTTAAATTTTCCATTTAGTTCACAGGAAACAATACATTCAGCAAGTGGGTTTTCAAACATTCGAATGACATACTCATCTACTGAGCAGCCCTTGAGGACACACAATTCAAGAGAAAGTTAGTGGTCTAATCCTACTAATAAAGGATTTTCAACAATTCCTTTAAATTTATTGTTTCTCCCACACTTCCGAGCAATATCCAACACTCAAGAATAATTCCTAGGCCTTGAGCATGCCATTGTATTGTAATGGAAAGTGATTTCTTGTACACGGTAATTATCATCATACCATGATGTCTGATTTATTAGTTATTGAATCCCTAAGATATTTGTATCTATTGGAGGATGTCATTTGATGTTAAAAGTTGGAACCATAAAAAATTCACATTGTAGCCCCTCCAGTCAAGTGTTCCAATTAACTTATTTTTTAAGTTGGCAGAGGATTTGCAGGAGAATAAGTAGGGATAAAATGTAGAGATTCTTTTAGGCGACAGACTTATTTGGCAATTTTGTGCATAGGCTTGGACAATATTATGGCCCCAAATATCTTTGTATTTGTTTCTATGATGGATTATTTATCTCACAGAATGTAATCAATTATAGTTGTTCTTATGAACTGATTGTCCATCACTTTTTACCCTAGTCAAGGAAATATGCAATGGTTATTTTCCCTTGGCATAGTTCTTCATTTAGAAGATGGTGAGGCCAAGATGATCGTATTTTCTCTTACCTCATGCACAATCTTCAAGAGCACAGATGCTAGAAGAATTCTTATTGTTGTTATTATACTGCACATCATCAAGGTAGATATTCAAGGTTCCATTACAAAGGTTTCCACTTTGGATGACCTTCTGTGTTGCACTTTTAATACAGAAAGGAAAGTAATGATGAGGATGGCTAGCAGCCGCAATTTCCATGGCATCAATGTATTATCACATGCAACCTTACTCTCATAAAAACTACCATTCAAGATACATGATAGTCAAATCAAATTTGTATCTACATGCATTTAGTTCTCATTGAACGATCTCAGAGGAGTAGAATGTATTATGCTGCTCCTCATGCTTTTGAAAATGATTTCAAAATGTTACTCGTACGTGCTGGTGTCATTTCTTACTTCTCAAATTTTAGCACTTGTAATTAATTCGTTTCACCATGGCAGAAAGTGGGAACTGCAATCAATGTTGTTAAATTAAGATGTCTTCGAGCAAAAGAGTGAGGTTGCTAAATTTGTTGAAGATGAACTTGAAAAGGTTGGGAATTTCAAATTTTCAAGCCAATTTAATTTCATTATTGATTTATGTTTTCAATTGGTTAAGTTGTAATAAATTTCGTAAATAAATATGAATCATTTTTTGTTTATTTATTTCTAAAATTTGTATCCTTTGATTTGCTCTTAAAATTTGTTTTAAAAGAAGCAAATATTAAAAGAATTTTGAATACAGTATAATTTAGTCTTGCTTTTTTATGATTAAAGGCTATGTGAAACTATGGATATGAGATAGTGCAAACACTTACTGTAGAAATAGAACTTGATGTGCTTGTGAAGGGAGCAATGAATGAAAAAAGATGCAGGCAAGTCATATGGGACTTTCATATTCAGTAGTACATGTCCTCTAATTTTAAAGTTTTTGGAGATTGTTGATTCCATTTTGTGAATGTATGGATGGTATTTATTCATGAAATGAATTCTATGATACTAAACAGAGAAGTCACATCAATCTTAGAACAAGGAGGTTTCTTTTAAAACCAGCCATTTTGTCTGTCACTAAAGGCATTGACTCAACATCTTTGTTTTTATTTCTGGATTTACTTTGATAAGCAATGCCTATTTTTGCCTTAACTCTTTCAACTCCTCTAGATTGATCTGGGTTAATTTGGGGGTGGCACTTCCTACAAAGATATCCCACTACAATCCCATTTGTGTTGCATATACCTGCAGTTGTTTACCCTGTTCTAGAGCTGCTAGGCTGGCACATGCAAGTCTTTGACTCGAGCGCTTACTGGCTGAGATGGGTTTTTGTACTGAACATAATTTGCCTCTACCCATGTAAATGCAAAGCATAGCAATAACATTATCTGCAACTATTGCTTCATTTTTCTCTCCATGGAATTTTAAATTCTATCATCAAATGTCTCGCATTCTTCTTACCCCATTCTGTTTTATGACAAGGCATGTGAATTGTTTGACAGAATACCTTAAAGAAATTTGGCTTCATTGAATGTCATGATTGCAGGATATGCACAAAAAAAACTTTCAAGCAAATGCAATTGGCAGGTGTAAAGCCAAACTTCACAACCTTTGCCAGCCTGCCTATGCCAAAATGGGAGCTTTGGAACAGGGTATGGACTTCCATCAAAGTAGTAGAACAATTAGTTTAGAGTAGAGTCAAAACACATAAACCTTACTGCTAATCTTATTGTATCTTGTCCATGCCCTATTCCAAAGCTCTTGTTTTTCCATAGATTGGAAGGGTGCTAACAAAGGTTGTGGAGGTACACCTACCAATTGCATTTGCTTGAAATTTTTCAAAGCCGTGAAACTAAAACACTGTTTAAAACAAGCAATCTAACCTCACCAGGGAATTCTTCGAGATATTATCATTAGTATTATTAGTTCTTGACAACAGTGAAAGTGAAAAGCAACAGCCAGAAATTAAAATGTCATCAAATCAAAGCTCATGTTTGTCAATCCATATTGTTATTCCTCATTCTCATTTTCAGAGAAAAACGGAAATTGTGAGTGACTGTAAGGAAGTGGAGGAAATGACATTTGCTAGCACCCAAAAGGTATATTCGTGAACAGTTAAATTTGCTTCAATTATGCACTTTGTATGAATGACCCTTACGGATTTTAAAAACCTTGTTTTTCAAATCATAGTTGAAGCAATTTGCATGCTAAGAAAGATTATATGCTTCTTTCTATTATTTCATCCCTCCTGTACAATTGCATGTTATCATTTGAATTCGAATTTCAAGGGAAACATTGGTATGCATTGCAAATGTGATATGTTTGGATTGCTAGCCTTTTATGATTGACCCTTGTATCCTTCACTTTTATCTAAAATATAGCTCAATTTCCATTCTAGTAAGTAAAAGTTAAGTTAGATAAGTTCTTTTAAGATGAGTATTTATTAAAATTTGGAAGAATGAAATACCTAGCACTGCATGTCCAATTTGATTCAACTACCCAATTTTCCTAGTCTGGGAGAAACATGCAATGCATCTCAAAGGTGTTGATTCAGCCTACCCCGGGTTAAGTATTCCTCTCTTTTATCAAGTGGAACCAGCTCATGCTGGATACCCTACAAACGACTTAAGTCTGTATAAGAAATCATTTTTAAAAGAGAATCATAGCAAATAGAAGTCTTGAGTCTCAATCGTGTATGAGGGCAATTTTTTGTCGTTTCAGTTCAAGGATTTAACGAAGTAACTAATGATTTCAACTGGGCATGCTTTAGGTGTTGTAAGGGGACGCCAATCAAGTTGCAAATGATGTTGTTGGAAGCATTCGGTGAAATATCCCTTCTAAAATTTGTAAAAATTAAACTGTAACTTCTTTGGATTTCACAATCATAGCAAAAAGGAATAATGCATAGAACACTGAAACTTCTTTATTTGATTCAAGGAAAATATCTCTGTGTGTTTTCCAAATCATCAATGATCTTCAGATCTGAGAGTAATGTTATTTAGATATGCATATAGAACTCACAGATAGCTTGCTGAGTCTAGAACAGATTAGTCTGGTCCCTCTACTGATTATAGATGTGCTCCAGAATATAGAGATCGACACCTAGTTCTTTCACTTAGTTGAAAAGCACCAACAATACTGTGCTCTACTCTTTGAGGGAAAGACTTTGTGGTGCAATCTAGGCTTGTTAGAAGTAGACGATTTAGCAGGTCTGCCCTAACTGTGGCAGCATTTACTTCCAGTAGTACAATCCTTTTAGCTCCTGGCACGAACTTGGACCTAGTTCGATTGGTGTTAAGATTTGCTTGCGCAAATGTGCCCTATTTAGTTGGTTCAGCGATAAATTGGGGTTGTATGTAATATCTGGCAAATTCTAATGCTTCTGCACCTGGGCCAGTTCCCTCTGCAAGCAATTCTTAACCAGTCTTTAGGAACGAACAATTCCGAACAGGTATTTCCTTAGTCGCGGCCTCCAAGCTAGGATTTGACGGCTCAATGATGGTCACTATATGCAGAGTAAATGAAATTAGGTCTCCTCTTGAATCAGCTAATTGTTGTGAATGGAATTTCCTTATCTAAATGTTGCGCTCAGATCACATCCAAATTCGCCTGTATACTCCAGCACTCTTCCAAAACTGGATTAATTCGGCATTAGGATCTTCTGTATGTTGTCATTCCATTCACCCAACACCTGAAAGCAGATTAATAGAATAAAACTCCTGTAAACTCCTTGAAAGATGGAATTTTCTCACAAGGAATAGGTAGGGTTTTCGTCCCACCTTGTGAATCCTTCATCGGCGTTTCATCGCAAATGACTCAGTCTGAAAACTCAACAAAATGTTATTCAAAACTAGAGGCCAAAAATGAAAGAACGAATTTTGTCCAAATACCACATCAAAATAGGTCACAAGGACGCAAAGCAGAGCACCACATTTCAAAATTGAATTTATATTTTTTATTATTAATAATATTAGTGTTATTATTACTAGTATATTTATATTTAGAAAAAATATATCTATAGTATGTTGAGAGATATCTTCTTGTGTTTTCCATAACTTTTGTGATTTTCTCCACCTTTTCCTTTAACCATTTCCAATTTCTTTTTATTTTTATTTTCCCTCTTCTTTGTGTTTTCCATGTTCTTTTATTTTCTCCACCTTTTTTTCCTTCAACATTTCCAATTTCTTTTTTGTCTTTTATTTTTTATTTTTTCCAATTTATTTTTTGGTTTTTATTTTTTATTTTTTGGCTATATATTTACACGGTGCCCTCATCTCCACCCTGCTGTCATTGTAGAATGCCTCTTGGTGTAACTAATATATTTATATTTAAAAAAATATATCTAAGGTACGCTGAGAGATATCAAGGCGCCTATATTTTTGTCAATTTACCTCACTCACCTCAAATCCTACAATTTGATATGTTCATTCTACATGTGAAAAAAATTAAGGAAGGATGCAATATAAATGGATTGAATGTGTGTCTTTTCATATGCCATTCCCTAACTTTTCTTTCTTTCATCTTAGTGCATAGTGATGGCTTCTATGGAACTTCCATCCACCTTTCTTTCCATCCAGCATGTATTTTTATTTTTTATTTTTAAATTCCTTTCACCTTCTTTTTTTAGTTGTTTTAATTTGTGGAGTGATTATTTGGTTTTTAAATAAAGATTTTAGATTGAAATCTTATAAGTTTACATAGAAATTCCAGAATCTTTCAGCTCCCATTCGTGCTATGAATGTAGGAACGCCTCTCAGCATAATTATATTATTATTAGTGTTGAAAAACACTATTTTCAAATTAAAATATAATTTATTTACGCCAAGGAAAGAGGGGACATGACATTCAGACGGTTGCCTCCTTCTGTGCAGAGGATAAGATTATCAATCTGTACGACAAAAAATATGCCACTCCCCTGAAAAGTGTAGCCAAACAGGGGATTATAATAGGAATTGGTTCCCAATTGTCAAATTTTGTGATATTTAGCCAATATGCACTCAGCTTTTGGGTAGGGGATCGCTTGGTTCAAGATGGAAAGACGACTTTTGATAAAGTTTTCAAGGTAAGGGTGACCTCGTATCGAGTTTCTTGTTTCACATTTTTTATGAATGAAAAGCGTAATGGTTAGTATACACTTCTGCAAAGGCTAGCTTTACTAGATTTACAAAGATGCATAAAAAGTTATTTTCTTTACATGATGAAATTTTGAAATAAAGAGCTTGCAATGATTTAAATGCATTTTCAAAGGAATATATTTGACATTTTGAAAATGTTTTAACATATTATAGTTTTGTATTCCATTTTTAAGCTTTGAAAGCTTGTGCTAGGTGTTTTTTGCTCTTTCAATGGCTGCCATGGGAGTCTCTCAATTAGTAGGCTTTGCCCCCGCCCTTGCAAAAGTCAAAGCCTCTATCAATTTAGAATCAACAACTTGGATTACTTCCACATTACATTGTTGAATCAGTTAACATGCAGAGGATGTTAAAGGTGCAATTTTGGCATATTACCACTGCAAACTATTTTTTGCAATCTTAGGTAGGGACTGTAGCTATGCACCACAACCTTTGTTGAAAACTTAGAACTTCCCTTACCAAAGATTATATTTTTTAAACCTCTTGATTTCTCTTCACTAGCAAAACTTGTTTGTTTCCAAAATTGATAACATGTGGCTCTCAGATGTGGACTTCTATAATAATAGCATTAATTGGCATAATACTACTCCAAAAATATATGAATGTTCTACGTATAAATTTGATGCCAAACTCAAATTCTTGAGAAAGCAAACTTGCTCTTGGAATAAGACAAAATTTGGGCATATTTTTACTCAAACCAATAAATCAACTCATCTTTCCAAATTTCTAACAAAGTCAACTATCACAACCTCAATCCATTATTCATGTAAGAGAAATAAAACTGTAAAAATAAACTAGTAATTGCTCAAAAGCAAGAAGACATCTACTACCACAAAGGATCCAATATTAATTAGATCAAACAAGGGATAGAAAAACAAAATTCTTCCATGCCTAAATCTCAATAGGAAAGAGATTAATACCACATATTATATCCAAAATTTTGATAGTCAACTACAATAAGTTAAATGTGAAATTGACATTAACCTACTAGATTTTTTTTCTAGGAAGTCCTCACAACCCAACCACTTCAAAACCTAAGAAGAATGTTACCTACTTCACAACATACTCAATCTTGTTATAATCATAGATGACAAGACATTGCTTACTCTAATTACTAAATTCAAACTCAAATAATAGTCTTTCTTTCCAACCCAATAAACCTTTGGACCCAAATAGCTTCACTACTCATTTTTATGGAATATTTTGGGATACCATCAATACATAATTTATTGGATTTCAATAACAAATCTAAGAAAATTTAGACTATGTTAAAGGAGCTTAATGTCATAGGACTTTGTATGGCTCTTAAAATAGCTCAAGCCCACAAGCTCAATGAATTTCAACCAATAGCTCTCTACAAACATTTCCAAAGTAACAACCACTGGACTAAAAGGGATTTTACTCAGAATTACATCTACTCAATCTACATTTGTTCTAGGGAGTTATATTTCATATAATATACAAGTTGTTCAAGAAATAATCTACTCTCTTCCCTCATGGAAAGGCCTAGTTTGATAATCAAAATCACTATTTCAAAATTGCCTATTTCAAAATCATTTGATAAATGATGTTGGACACTCATAGATACATATCTTCATAGATTGGATTTTAATCCTCTAGTCATCAATTGGATTTATTCTTGTATCCAAATCTCCACCTACACATTTTTTTGTCAATGACAACATCTCCCATTTATTCCATTCCACTTGAGGGTTTTGATAAGGTGATCCTTTGAGTGCACACCTATTTATCATTACAGGGGAAACATTATGCATGCTATTACAAAATATGAAGGAAATATGCCTCATCTATGGAACTCTCATTATTTTCCATGGATGATATGAACAAGCTTTCCTCTACATGAGTGTCAATCCTTTACGTGGGAGAATGGTAAAATGAATCACTAATTGCTACAATCTAAACAAACATGGATTACATATTTCCAATTTCAAATTTTTGAAAGAAGTTCCCACTCATCTTTCTCAAAGATATTAAATTCTTCAAAGGGATTTATTTAGTAGATACAAATTGTTATCTATAATTAGAGATGTGAGGACTTATCCCCACAATTTCATAGAAAAATTGTTAATTGTGAGTAACTTAATGAAGAGGGGGACTTAGAGTCTAACAAGATGTCCCATATACAAACTTTCTTAAGAAATTATACCTCATTTACTCTTGCATTGTCCCCTCGCCCAAATTCTTTGGTGGCAAATGGCTACGTTATTTCTCTTTTGAATTCAATGGAGAATCAATAATGTCCTTTCATTATAATACTACTAGTCAAGGGTTTGATTATGGGAGATGCCTCTATAACTCCTCATGCCTCAACAAACTTAAGTTTCTTGGAAGAAGACAAGCAAGGGGCTAGGTTTCAACTAGTTCACATTGCACTAGCAAGTCACTCAATGGAATTGTTCCATCTACTGGGCAAACCCAATGGCTATGTTGTTTCACAAAAACTAAGTCAATACTTTGACATTACTCTCAACCTTTAAACATTAGATTAAGGTTGATATTGATATGTAGTTCATTCAACATATGATTACCTTAACCCCAAGTTTTGTTATGTGCCAACTATGGAAAAGGAGAATAATAAGCACTTAACAACAAGCACTAACCACTAGTTAATGAATGCCATCAAATTTAGCATTTGTAGAATTATGATTGCCCCCGTTTACACCAAAAAGGATGTGATAGATTCAAATCATATGTTGGACTGTCAAATTTCTGGACTTTGGCATTTCCCTTCCCAATACAAATGTCTATGGCTATTAATTACATCTCTAAGGTCCCCCACACTCATACAAACACCTAGATTAAAATTAATATTAATGGTGCCTCCAAAATTAATCTAACGTGTTAATCTTTGAGGAATCGATCATGATCATTTGTGTTCTTGGACTTTTCATATACTCTAGGGTTTAGAATCCACACAAATAATAAAATAGAGGTTCTATTATGTTTTCATTAGATGGGCATTGCCAACAAGTTGAAAATTGTTTCAATGTCTATCAAAAGGGACTCTTAATGCATGATTCATCTTATCCAACAAGACCAATCACTTGCTCACTAGTTTCATGTATGTATTCTTTGCTCTCTTCCCAATATAGACAACAAACTTCCTCAAGTTTTCAAACAAATATGAACTCATCACCAAACACGTCATTGTAATCAAGTTATTGATATGTTGACCATCCATGCCACCAATTGCCAACAAGAAAGACTTGAGTATCTAGCAATGCATTCAAAATATTATGGAACTAATTTGCATTATAGTTTCCAAAGAATTCAATGGCCAAACACACTTTTAATTCTCTAGTTGACCCTCCTCTAGGTGTCCATGCTAATACAGGAGTATTTTATTCCATGTACTCTCTACTTTTTCCCCTTACTATGCCTCCTCTACGCTTCCCTGTCCACACTTGTCATACGCTCAAGTTATTTTGTGGTGTAGGGGAACCAATAGGTCTAAAAGGCCTATTCAAATTGTTTTCTTGTCATGTTTTCAATAAGGTCTTGAAGACCATCTTGTCATGTTTTCAATAAGGTCCTCTCTTGTACACTTTCTTATCCTCTCTATCTAACAAGTGACAACAAATGCGAGCATATTGGCCCCATGTCATCTCTAATATATCTAGTTAAAGCACCAAAGGTGCTATTAAATTGCCGACATATTTATATATTTTATTCCAAAGTCATTACATGTAGTAGTTGGTGGACAAGGCTATAAATACTATACGAAATTCAATTAGTTTTTTGCAAATAAAAATAATGCAATGGTATTAAATGAATAACCACACGAACTAAATCATAAAGGGTCACGAAGCCATTGAAATGACAATATAAACATGTATATTAAAAACATGAAAATCTATTGGTGTTTTGAATGTAATTTTTAAGAAACCATATTAGGATAGCATACTAATTAGTGAGTTACGTGAAATGAAGATCACTTCAAATATTTCATTTTATACAAGTATAATTACATAGACACAGTTGAAAGAGAATTTATTATTGCAAGTACCAAGACCATAATATTTTTTTAACAACACAATATTTACTTATCAAAATGAACAACAAATAAATTAAAAATTCATTCGATTTTCTCTCAAAGATCAACTTAGAGACGAGGATTACAATCGACGATCTTCATTTTTCCTATTCTTAACATAATTTTCATTTTCTATCTTAATGTACTATTCACATGAGAACAGTGGTGATATTCTCAAAGTTTCGAGAGATTTAACTCGAGAGATAGCAGTGAATGTTAAACTAGCCCTCCCTACATGATATTAGGATATCATATTTAACAACTCTTATTTCTAACTTCATCTACCTTTGAGGTTTCTTTTCATGGGTACCGAGCACTAGGCTCAAGCCGTTAGAGTCTCAAAAGACTATTTGCTAGATTTTGACAACAACATGATAACTCTAAGGCCCCATCCTCCATTTTAGTTCAAGTTCCTAAATCTTGGTTGGACATTTTCCAGGATGGAATTACAAAAACAAGCAAGTGGTGATATACAAACTACAAGAATTGTGAATTCCCAATTGAGAAGAAGGTTTTTGACCGCATTTCACAAAGAACACGATAACGTCAAGTCTTGGCCCTTGGTTTGAGTTTGAAGCATTGTACTCGTGCACTAACATTACCATCTCTAAGGTGTATCAAACCAAACGTTGGCTTCATAAGTTGGAAATGGCTGTATATGTTAAATATTTTTTACATGTATAGTAGACAAAAATTCTCACTAATTACCTCTCTAGTGATTTGGAGGCGTGTTGGCTTGAAGGAAAGATGTGATCGGTTGTTTGTGTTTTAATTTCTATTATGACCAAGAATGACTCAGAGTCTCAAACACATGAAGAATTTTGCATGTCAACTGATTTTAAGTAATTTATATTTTCCTTTGTTAAACAAATAATTCATATGAGCTTTGATTGTTATGACGGGGCAGAAAATGTATTGTGAGTTTCTTGTGTTGCTATACATTACACTATTTGTTGAGAATTTTGATCACTCTTAACATGAATGCTACAACATTATATTTGTCATAAAAGTGCACTTTTATTTTTCTAGGAAGACCAATAGAAATGGAAGGATTCAACTTCCAATTAGTGATACTACTTACTGTCAATGATTCCTCTATTCAAATAATTTCTATTTATCTTGGGGAAGAATGTTTGTAATTATATATATATATATATATATATATATATGCATTTTTGTAATTGTAAATATATACATGTTCCTCCTCTCCCAAGCCCATCACAGGAAAAATAGAAACCAAGATACACTTTACCAAATATAAACAAGAGCGAGCTATGAGAAAATAGGACGCCATTCAGTACTATATATATATATATATATATATATATATATAGAAACACACACCAAGGCAAGGTAGAAGCAGCCAAGCCTATATGTGGAAACAATCGATAAATTCTACTACACACTGATTTCTTCAAATAATAGGAGCACTTCAACAAAATTATGTACTTCTTTTAGAAAATTACAATTCTATTGAAACTGTAGCAACAAACTACTTGTGGGTAGCCAAATAGAATGTCACTAAAGTAATCTTGTTTGAAATGGTGAAAGCAATTTGATTCTCTCACAGCTATTTCTATTGAAATAATTTTGGACAAATGGTTACAAAATGGAAGACTTGAGATATTTCAAAGGAATTCTAACACATCTGCAAGTTGTTCTAGGGGATCTTTTTAACACCTAAAATCAATCGACGGTGAATTAGCACCTATCTCTCTTAACTCCAATCATTTTTGTGTAAATTCTAAATTCCTTCTGCAGCCTCTGTAACTGATGTAGCATGTTTATAAATGCCCATTAGGGGTTATTTTGTATGGTTATTATTGAATTAGACTTAATATAAATATGGGTGCTTGTCACCTTTTACTGGTTAAATAAAAGCTACGATCATATCTAGGAAATGCATTGCCAATAATTACATATGTACGACCTTCACAAGCAGTATTAATATTTGTAAGAAATGGAATCAGGGCTTTTTGGGAAGATGTATGGAGCATTCGGGAGCAAAGGGGACACAAGAATGAACAACAATCCTTCTGTAACTGGTATGGATTTAATTAGAATTTTTTGAACAAACCAAAGTCTCAAATTTGCATTTGAATGGGTTGTGACTAATTTAGTGACCAAAATTTCTACATCAACATTCAAAAATCTAAAACTAAAAGTTCCTTCATAAATAATGTTTATGATTCGAGATTACATAAATGTACCACTGAACACCGCGAATGTTGCTTTTAGTACAATTATCTATCCTCTTATTTTCTATCTCAAACCATCATAGTAGAAAATAATTACTAATAAATTCCCTTATACAAAACTTAATGGTTATGACACTTCAAACAAACTAGATGCCCTAATGTAGTAAAACATTTGATAAACCCTAATTCAAAAAAAAGAGAGAAGAAGATCAAGCATTGATAAAATTGGTAACAACCTATGTGCCCTCAGAGACTACATGCTTTCCAAGCTCTCGAGGAAGAGAGAGAGCCTCGCAGTTGTCTCAATCTCCCATGTATATTCATGATATTCTTCTTGTTGTGACGAGCAAAGTTGGCTACCTTACTGGAAATTTTCTCAAAGATGTCATTGATAAATTTATTCATAATTCACATAGCCTTTCTAGATCTTTTTCTTGAAGTAAAAGGTGTAACAAACCCATATATTTGTATTAAATACGATTCAAAAATAATTGCTAGAAATATTGCTATAAGGGTGCACTTCCTTGAGAATTTTAAACGAAAGGACCTTAGAGATTTGGTTGCTCTTTCTATTTTTGTTCCTACATTTTTCATCTTCAACTTTTTTGTGGATCTTCTTCTCAATCTTGGGAACCTTCTTTCTTCTACAGATTTCTTAGCCATGGCATTTTTCTCTATGATGGGATTCTTCTCTATCTTTCTTTCCATTGATAAGCACTACAAACATTATAGAGCCATGAAAAATTAAATTTAAAAATTTCAACTGAAATAAAAATTATGAATTGTTTAAAATATCTACAAATATGTGCAGCCCTACAAAAGGAGACATGAGGGAATATGTCATTAGAATAAATATCTATGAAACATTTTATTATGAATAAGCTTTTTGTGTATTTTAATAATAATAGTATTTTATAGAAGTATGTCATCAAGGATAGTTTGTTTTAATCACCTGCGTGCTTTAAAAACAGGTATTATCTTCAAACTTCAAGACATGGACTTATTATGAAGTAGTATTTCCACGTTGTTATATAGATTAATCTCACTAGAAGATGGGGATAATCTTAGTAGGAGTAGTGTTAGACTCAAAGATACATAACAAATTATTCAAACACCAAGTGGATTGCACATATATTTTAGAGAAAATAGTGATCTGAATGGGATCGCTATGACTTGTAGATCAAAATGTAGCGGTTAAGGAATTTACCAATTGTAATTGCTGTTAATTGAGAAACACCATCAATTCATGTGTATCGAGAGTGTGATAGATGAGAATTTGGAAAGTGTTTTCTTGACGCTAGGTCCTATGTGATTAATAAAAACATGATAACATGGAAACACTTCTCCCATAACGAGATCAAAACCTTACATAGAGTAATGCAACAAAAGTAAACTAACGAAAGGATGAACTCAAATTAAGGGAAACCAAGGACTTTAATGGTGTCGAAGAGAAGTATGAGAGATAGCAGTAGGAAAGCTGTGACATAGGTAAGTGGTGCTCTATGAGAGTTAGGATATATAGTCTTAGTCTATGACGTTTGAGCTCAAAATATATTACCTTGTTCTATGAAATTGAGATTCTAATATATTTTAGGTTTACCATAGGAGAGACCTGCTGGAGTCCAGGACAACACTGGGGGGGGGGATCAGTGTTGTATAAATTTTACAATTTTTACACCTTTTGACTTATAGGATAAAGAGAGAGAAAGACATTAACATACATATGCACAATTATAATGTTGAAGGCATGAATCATATGAACACATGAAGACACACAAGATATGAGACCAAGACACAAAAGACTATACGAGAGGAAAACCCTCCTGGGGTAGAAAAACCTCTCAAAATTGCCTCACTGGCTTAAGCAAAAACCTCACTGGTTACAATGTTTAGAAGCACCAACTTCAAGGAGCACCAACCCCTAATACATACAAATAGGTCTCACTAACCATACAAGCCTCACTGACTACAAGATGCCTCACTGGCTACAATATGTGTCTCACTGACAAATGTAAGGTCTCACTGACCTATAAGCCTCACTGGCATACTGTGCCTCACTGACAAACACAATCACCGTTAGAAAAGATAAACAAAATCAGAGGATTAGTCTATTTTCATTCAATTCATTAATTCATTCACCTGATTATCTCTGCATAACAATTCTACAACAAGGAGATTATCATTATGGTCCTCACATCAACTCTCTCAGCTCAATTTTCACTCTTTCAATAAACATTTGATGACCTTGTCATTCTCTGTATTTATCCCTGCAAAAGATGAACTCATACATACAAAAATCATCTGTATCTTCTCAAAGATGTCTTCAATTCACACACACTTTCTGTCAATGTACCTGTAAAACCATTATATGCAATTTAAAAACCCTTTCACATTCTCTGAAAACAAAGTTATCTTCTTCAATTCTCATCTTCCCTGTAAATTTCTCTTCAATGATTTTCTTTATCCTTCTGCAAAATATCTTCAATCTTCATAAGATCTTTTCATATTCCTCTTCATTCAAAAATCCTTTCAATTTGAAAATCTTTGATTTCAAATGACCTTTTTATATTTTTGTCTTTCTTCTGCAAACTCCAATATGCAAAAACATGTTTATCTTCTTGTGCAAAAATAAAATCAATCTCCTGCAATAAAATCTTTTCATTTCTTCTTCATTCCAAAAACACATCTCTGCAATTAATAAAACAAAATCATCTCCTCAAACTGAAATAACTTGTTAGAAAAAATATAAATCTCCTCCAATTTAATGCCATGAAAAAGGCCTTTTAAAGATAGATCTTGGCTTTTAAGAAAAACAAGACTCCTTATAAAATGGCTTGATTTGATGTCAACCATAAAAAATGGGAGTTAAAAAAATAAAGTTTCTAGTATTAAAAATAAAGCCATAAGGATCGGGCTTCCACCTTAAGGAAGGATCGAAGCACATAAGGAGGGGTCGAATTTTATGTCATATATGACTTTTTAACACTTTTCCATTGGCCTTTTTCTTGTTTTTATAAAACATGCTCATAGAATATAATTATTCGAACTCAAAGACATATTTATTGGTGCTCAAATGATGATTGATGCCATTGGTTAAACACAAGGAGGGGGCCGGTCAAGTAAGTGTTATAAAGACCCTTCAAAGGGCAATTTTTAAGTTATGAACTTGCAGTAGCTGGTCACCATTGAATTATAACAAAAATGCAAGTATGAAGGCAAGTGGGTTTAGACATATGAAAATGGACTTAGTCTTGGAGTTTAGAGATTAGTATCTCAGAAGATAAAAATATTAGAACCTTAGATTTCTCCCAACAAAGCATTCCTTCTGCAATAACATATAAACTCAACCTCTACAACATGAAGTTATAACACCTCCGAAGCCATGGTGAAGATAGAAGCATGAATACTTTTTCATCTAACATCAAACACCAATAAGATAACCATGAACCTTAAACCAAGAGCACCAACCTTGGAGAAATATCATCAAAAGATCTGAATATGAAGAACACTGAAGACAACCTTGCTCAGAATTTGCATCCTCTGTTCAAGAACAATGAAGATATCAAAACCATCTAAATCATGAAAGCATTTGATCAATATTACTATGAAGCAGCCAACGTACTAACATCATACTATGAAGGTCTCTTAAGTCATGATCAAAACAACAAGTCCTGCAAGTCCATTATCTGCAATCAATAAAACTTCAATATTGTGAATGAATAGAGAAAAAAAAATTTGCCCTCCAAAAAAAAAAATCACTTTAGAAACTTTCCAAAAAAAATCAACCTTAGACCAAAATCATCTCCATTTAAAATCTAATAAAATCCTCCTTTTAATGTCATAAAGGATGAAATTTAGGAGGGGTCAAAAAATGAAGTTTCTATTTTTGAAAAAAACTCCTAAAAATTTGAATTATCTCCATTGAATGTCATATATGATAGATTGGGCTCCTAAGAGAAATTCGATGTTATTATTTTAAATAAAGCATATTTTATATTCTCCATAAAACATGAATCGTGATCCCCCTTAAAAGAAGGCCCTTACTCATATTAATCGGGCTCATGCACCTTTTTGAAACTTAACACATAAGACATATATCATATGCTCCATATTCGATGGCTTTCTAAACGATATGCTCCTCTTTTTATTAAAACATTCGATGGCTGCTCTCCACATTCGATGCTTTATATATTATGGGCTCCTTCATACCTTTCGTGGTCAATACTATTCGTGCTTCCCAAAGATGACTTGATATTAGAGAAGTGAGCTTTAATAGCAACATTAATGTGCTTCCAAACATATGAAGAGTCACATCAATGAACAACACTGAATATTTTGCTACCCCAATTGAACATGTATGTGTGAACCTGATCATTACTATCACCATTCATTGTGATCAACTTAATTGAAACAATTTTCTTGTCTATAAAAGTATCTTGAAGTGAAAAGACATCATTTAACTCTTCTTGACTCTTCTTGACATTTCAAACTCCTGCAACATGATAAAGTCCTGCAAGCCTCACAATGGCAAGGCATGATAATGACCTTATATTCTCAAACAACAAACATATCAACATGTAATCACTAAGATCCTCAACTTGCATCAACCTCTTGCACCATCCTGCATCAACCTCTTGCACCATCCTCAAATTGCAAACAACATGAGACCATCAAACATGTCCTGCAATCATGTGAATACCAAGAATGTACACAAACAAGTTAGCATCAATAATTGATATAACCAAACTGATCAAACAAGCCCTATGAATATGAACAATTCAATGGATCAACCCATCATGAACAACACCATAACAAGTTAGAACATGAGAATCCATCCTGAGGCAAACATGAAGATATCCTGATGACATCTCTTATCTATCACTCATCCTGATGACATGAACAAGTCCTGTCAATACCTTTTTGACATCAATGACAATCTACTTTCATCAAGACCGATGGTATGGTATGGAGTGGGAGGGAAGGGACAAAAATAATGATTGTTGTGAATGAGAGGGACGAAAGTATGTATGCTTTTACAATGAGTTGTTGATAACCTACTTAACTAAAAAAAGCTTGAACAGATTACTATTATGCATGGAGAGACACTAGCTATGTCAAAGTTTTTGTTGGCATAACAATGATATTACATTGTTAATTATCATTTATTAGGTTGCAGTTATAACTGTTATACAACTATATTTAAAACTGTTATACACAGTTATGTGAACTGTATTGTACTGTGTCGTCCTTGCCTTGTATATATTCTCTGCATTGTATCATTTCATGATATCAATAAAATATACTCTCTATTATTTGGTATTAGAGCGATTATGGATCCGATCCTTGTTGAGTTGAAGGCGCTTGATTTAAAACTTTGAAAGCCTTTGTTGAGTGCCTGTGTGAAGATGAGAGGCAATGCAGATCTTATCAATTGATAAGTGTTTTGACCATATGAAAGAATGAGAAGGCCTCCCAGCATGGTAATGGATTGAGTTTGCTGTGAGGATGTTTGGCCATTCTCTGTTAGGAGCCGCTACCATCTTGAGGAGTTGATTACTGAAAAGAAGACGTTGCTATAGCTATTGCTTAGGCTATGATCTGAGGAAGAGTTCATCTAAGTACTCTACAGACGGGCTAAAAAGGAAGATTAGGGTATGGTCATTGGTCCAGCATAAATTAGGAATAAAGGCGTTGAGGCACTGATATATATGTTTTAAATCTGGCCAGCGATAGAAGGCATAACTCTTTCCCTACTGCATGTTGGTTTGGAGAAGTGGAGATTGAAGGAGCAAGTTGCAAATACCGTTCTTCATATATTCATTATTTTTGAGGCGATTAAGATCACAAAAAAAAGAATAATACAGTCGAAGGAGGTTGTGTAAAAGGGTTGTCCCGATTTAGAAGATGCTGCTGAAGAGCTTCATGTGCCATGAAAAGATTTATATCCTTTCCCGAAATTGTCCCATACTACAGTTATTTCTGTATGATCGTTGGCAGCCTGTGTAGATTGCTTTTATTTGTTGCAGTCACCGTAAGCATCTATTTCTTCTTCCCTACACCTTGGTTATGGTTGTTCAATATTGAGAGATTCTTTCCTTTTGTGGTATGCAAGAATGATGATAATTATATCAATAGGAAGGTGTATTTGTTTTACTTGTTAAAAATCAGGGTGTAATCTTTTGAAATCGGAGTTGATGGTGCATGTTGACTTGAGAGAAGTTGTGTGAGGGAGTTTACCTTTTCTTAATTGATATTTAGAATTTAATTAGTAAATGGAGTAATAAGGAAACTATGGTGATATAAGTGAAGAAAAGTATTTGTCAGTTGAATATTATCATGTATGATCCACTGGAAAGTCGGTTACTTCAATATACTTGATGGTAATTGGTTGTGGGTTCAAATCTGATTTATTTCATATATTTTTTTGGAGAGATAAGAGTATGTTTTTGCATTTGGAGGAATAAGGTTTAATGGTATATTTATACATGATTGGAGATATAAAAATTATTGTGCACTTTTGGTGGAATCCGATACCTTATTCATTTTATTTTATCATGGCTACATCAAACATTGCTTGTGCTCTCGGGGCCATTTATACTGCACCTGATGAGGCCTCCAAAGACTCATCTAGAACATCAGTTGGTTAAAGTGTAAGCATATTATATTGGAGGCTGGCGGCATCGGAGGATGGAGGATTTTCCATCATCTCAAGTTAGCTTCTCGCTTTGAGATGATGCATTGCATGAGAAGCGTTTTTGGTTTTGGTTGTTTTGCTTTTCTTTGTTGATGCTGACGGATTTGAAGAATGTATGTTTTGTGAAGATTTTGTTTTGGAGACAGGTTTTGGATTTGGTGTTGAGCTCAATATGGATTATTGTCCAGCGAGCTTCAAAGAGTATATGATCGAGAATTATATGCTTTCGCGGTCACTAGACAATGGCAGAGATCTGTCGTATCTCTCAGGGTTCATTGTCGAATAATTCAAGACTCTGTGATTTAAGAGCTTGGGACTAAAGAGCTCAAGAACACAGCTCGAAGCTACACCTTTCTGAGGGTAGATGAGAGAGCATGATGGAGCCCCGCTTGGTTCAGGATTTGTTCTTTGGGAGAAGATCTTCTATAAAATATGTATTCATATTATGTAATCAATTTTGTTGAGTATGTTAGCATTTAGGGGGGTCCCTTGGTACTATTGCAGGAACAATGTAATAAGGGGGGGAAAGTTGGCATAACAATGATATTACATTATTAATTGTCATTTATTAGGTTACGGTTATAACTGTTATACAGTTATATTTAAAACTGTTATACATAGTTATGTGAACTCTATCGTACTGCATCGTCCTTGCCCTGTATATATTCTCTGCATTGTATCAGTTCATGATATCAATAAAATATACTCTCTATTACTTTCCACTAGCAGGCCATGGTACTATTCCTACACTCTACTATATTTAAATTCATATTATCAAAATCCCTACTCTTTTGTTGCAGATTTCTTTGATTTCTACAAAAACTACATCTGTAGGGCATGATGCATTTGAAATAGCCAGGAAAATAGAAAGCCACATTACACAGACATTATTATCTCATACAAATCCAATGGCTATTAAGAAATACTTATAGGAAAGTAAATTCATTTCTAACCCGCTAAACCAAATTGCTGGTGGGCATTCACAAAACTTCTCTCTTTTACTTCTTCTCTTTAAATCTTAGCAGAATATCATTTCCAATAGTTTCAATCATTAATTTAACTTCAAATCCTTATATGGCAGTTACAATTTTTACAAGACTTTTGCACTGTAACAAGAATGTCAATATGATCAACACAACTAGCTACTGAATAAAATCCCTCTGAATCATTCTATGAAATAATAGTGATAAATGATTGAAAAATGTCACATTAGAGTGATGGAGAATGAAGCTGAAGAAAATGTGATATGTGCGTCCAGTATGGCGGAGGTTTATGCACCAACTTTCCATTGATAGGCTTAAGTGGTGGGTGTTGCCATTGCACATCATAACGTGTAGAACTTTATAGGCATGGTCGACATGGAGAAAAGCTCAATGAGTACAATAAAAATAATAGACCCCTTAACAAAGTGGAAGAAAAATGAAGACCAAACTGAAGAAAATGGAAGAAATTGCGAAATAACTTATTGTATGATGCGTCGGATATGCCGACTACTATTTTGCCATGTATTTTGTTGAAACTAAAACTGGTAAACACCAAAGGTGCTAAACATATTGTTTACAACAAAATATAAATTTTTGTAAAAGGATTTGAAACTTAACAAAACCCTAAAAATTTATATTTAATGCAACATAAATGATTAAAGATATCACTATAAAAACCAAATACATGTTACCGAATATGATTGAAGATGTGGTTGCTGATGTTTCTGACATAACTCACGCTTAAAGTTGTTATTGTGTGCTCCCCCTGATAATTGGGAGAAGTTGATTTTTATATTGTTTGGTAGAACAGTTGACGGTGGTTGAACGAGGAAAAGTTGGTTGAACGGTAATAGTTAAAATTATTTTCAATTTTTTTATGAATAGGTTTTGATTTAGGTTTAGGTTTTAGATAAAATAATAAATTAAGTTTATTTAATTTATTATTTACGGGAGGTTTTTAGTGAAATATACCAAGCCAATTTTTTTCACTTTTCCAATTACAACAAGCAGAGCAATACACAATCGTTGAAGTTAGCAATTAAACCAAACGATGCAGAATTCAACTCTAACCAAGAATGTACACCAGGATGGCGTGATCATATGGTCAGAGGATCTCTATGCAATGCTGATAAAGGAACTCTAACCAAGAATGCACCGGATGTCGACGAGCATATGGTCAGAGGGTCTTGATGCAATGCTGATATAAAGAACTCTAACCAAGAATGCGCCTGATGATGACGAGCATATGGTCAAAGGATCCCTACCAACTATTATGCTAAAATAACTCAACGTCAAGAATGTGCTTTCCAACCCGAAGTGGAATTGGAGCTACCATATGACGGAGATGCAAAGTATTATAAAGCAAATATGAGAAGAAGTATGAAGTGCTGACAGTACTACTGTTCAGCTTACAATAATTAGAGACTTCCAACCCAACTCAAATGATAGAAGTTAGCAAACTAAAATGACGGATCAGCAACTTTGAAAAACCAAACCAGCAACATAAAACCCTACAAAAATGCTCACACCTCACTAATTTCTCAACTAAATGACCTCAAATCTGATGCAATGCACTCCTATGACAATGGCAACCAAGCTACACACTATAGACCACTCTTAAACCCAAGTATTTATTTAGCATGCTTTTTAATGCACTCCAAAGAGGGGCGGCCAGCAAGAAGGGCGATTTCCTTCTAGAAAATCAGATTTTTCATAATAAATTCTGTAAATTGGCACAATGGAGCACCCAACATAGACAAAGGGAAATATGAAATACCCAGAACAAATGCCTTTTTATTTTCAGATTTATGTATGAAACTATAGATTCAGCCCTGTTATCAGCAACTCCAAAAAATGACATAAAATACAAATAACTGAACTACAAACAAAACTCAAGCTACAATGCAAACCTCACTACAAAATCACTACTATTAGCAAACCTCTCCCTAGGTGCTATCTCTCAAGCACGAAGTGAGCCCAGGCTAGGAGGCATTCATTCCTCGAAGTAGTCCCAAAACCATTACGGCAGCATAACATTATCAAGATTTCGGATGCCCAAATGAGAGCACTCTTCCTCCTTTTATACTTTTCCAACTGGAGTCTCTAAAATCCTCTTGCATATGGGATAAAACATGAGAGGGAAAATAATATAATCCTCTTCAATTCTTTTTCATCCTCAACCTTAAAGTCCCCTCTTTTAAAATAACATTAATATTAAATAATAATATTTAATTTACGGACTTTAAAACGGAGGCCAAGATGATGTCAGAAATCAATGATCTATAGCTCGTTGGAAAGGTCTTGACAAGACGAATCCAACCCCACTCTCAAAATCCTGTTCTGGTGCCAATCCTGAACTTACTAAAAATAGCCGTAACCAACAGGGACTAAGGAGAACAAACTCGGAAAGAAACTGCCAACCAAACCACAATCCACGAACAAAAGCAACCGCCAAAACATGAAACCCCAATTTCAACCTCCGAGTAGCCTACGGGTCTCTGGAACAGGCCAACAGTCAACTGTAAAAGATCAATCTAGAAAACGGGACATTACAGTCCACCCTTCCCAAGATTGCTTGTCCTCAAGCAATTGTAAGCCTGGATGCTGCAGAATCTCATCATTCTCCCAAGTAGCATCCTCCATAGGCAAGTTCTTCCACTTCACCAAATACTCTCTGATAGTTCTTTTCCTCAAGGAACGCTCCCTGGAATCAAGAATCTCTTCTGGAATCAAAACTAACTGTCCTTCTTCATCCAAGGGTGGCATCTGTGATGAAGCAACAACATTGTGTCCAAGTGCCTTCTTGAGGCGAGACACATGGAATACATTGTGCACTCTGCTATCTGAAGGTAGCTCCAACTCATAAGCTACTGCCCCCACCTTCCTAGTGACCTTGAACGGCCCATAAAAACATGGTTTGAGCTTCTCAGCTCCACTTTTCTTGAGAGTGGACTGTCTATAAGGTTGTAGTCAAAGATAAACCATATCTCCAACTTCAAAAGAGCGCTCAACACGCCGCTGATCAGCATACATCTTCTGCAGATTCTGTGCAATCTGTAGATTATTCTTCAATGAGTTCAAGATATCTTGACTCTGCTGTAACAAATCTTTGGCCTGAGGGGCTTTGCTATCACCAAACACCAAATCAGCAAAGCTAGGAGCCTCATAACCATAAAGAGCCATGAAAGGTGACATCCTTATTGACATGTGAAAAGTAGAATTATAACAATACTCGCCCATGTGAAGCCACTTCACCCAAACTCTTTGCTGCTCTGAAATATAGTTTCTCAGGTAACCTTCCAACCACTTGTTCACTATCTCTGTCTGTCCATCGGTTTGAGGGTGATAACTAGTGCTTGGAGTAAGCACTGTACCACTCATTCTGAAAACCTCTTGCCAAAAAGTGCTTAGGAACTTGCTGTCCCTATCACTCACAATATTTTTCGGCAACCCATGTAATCTAAACACCTCATGAAAAAACAAATCTGCAACTTGGGCTGCTGAAAAAGAGCTGGCAATGGCGAAGAAGTGAGCAAATTTTGTTAATCTATCCACTACAACATAGATACAGTCTTTACCTTGAACCTTGGGCAACCCTGTGATGAAGTCCATTGATATGCTTTCCCATTTTTGATTGGGAATGGGAAGAGGTTGCAGAAGACCAGCTGGTAAAGTATGCTCATTCTTGTTCATCTGACAAATGGGACACTCCTGAATGTAACGTTGAACCTCCCCTTTCAGCCCTTTCCAAGAAAATCTTTCCCTGATCTGCCTATATGTCTTGAAGAACCCTTGATGACCAGCAAGTGGAATGTCATGAAAGGTCAACAAAATCTTCTTTTTGAGCTTAGAATCAGCCACCACAAAGATTCTACCCTTGTAGTGTATCAGCCCTTCGACCACTTTGTACCTTTCGTCAAGAAAAGTACCCTTAATGATGCTGGTTACAAACTGATTTTTGGCATAATCAGCAAGCAACATGTCCCTCCAATCAGCTGTAAGCTCACACAATGAGCTCAAATGAGGTCTCCTAGAAAGAGCATCATCCACAATATTGTTTTTTCCTTTGACATATTCGATGTCAAAATCGTAAGCTTGAAGCTTACTCACCCACTTTTGTTGCCTCTCGTTCAAATCTTTTTGATGCATGAAGTACTTGAGGCTATTGTGATAAGTCTTGACCACAAACTTGCTCCCCACCAAGTACTATCTAAACTTAGCTAATGCATGCATAATGGCAAGCATCTCCTTGTCGTAGATGGAGTAGGTCCTTTCAACACCTCTTAATTTTCTGCTTTCAAACACAATGGGATGTTTGTCTTGCATCAAAACAGCCCCAACTCCTTCACCGGATGCATCACATTGTAGCTCAAATGGCTTGGAGAAGTCTGGGATAGCTAAAACCGGACAAGAGCTCATGATCCCCTTAAATTTATCAAAAGTAGTTTGAGCCCTTTCTGACCAACAAAAAGCACCCTTTTTCGTGAGGTCAGTAAGAGGAGCAGCATTTTGAGAGTAGCCCTTCACAAATCTTCTATAAAATCCACAAAGACCCAAAAATCCTTTCAGATGAGTCAAATTCTCAGGAGGTGGCCAATCAACAATTGCCTTGATCTTTTCAGGATCAACCTTCACTCCTTCAGCACTGATTATATGGCCAAGGTAAAGTAACTCCTTCATTCCAAATTCACATTTGGATTCTTTGGCAAACAAACTCTCTGATTCCAGGATGCTAAGCACTTCCTCCAAGTGCTTGAGATGTTCTTCCCATGTCTTGCTGTAGATCAGGATATCATCAAAAAATATCAATACAAACTTCCTTAACTGCTTCTGAAAGATTTTGTTCATACATGACTGGAAGGTAGCAGGAGCATTAGTCAACCCAAATGGCATGACTAGAAACTTGAAGTGGCCATAGTGACATCTAAATGCTGTCTTCTCAACATCGGATCCTCTCATCCGAATCTGGTAATAACCCGATCTCAAATCGATCTTTGAAAAGAACTTGGCTCCATGTAGCTCATCTATCCTCGAGATGGGATATCGATTTTTGATAGTGCTTTGATTCAAAGCACAATAGTCCACACACATGCGGATGGTACCATCCTTCTTCTTCACCAGGACAACTGCCGAAGCAAAGGGGCTCTTGCTTGGACGAATGAAGCCCATCTCCAAGAGTTCCTGAATGTTTTTCTCAATCTCATCCTTTTGCTTCTTAGGATACCGATAAGGAGTTGTAATAACTGGTTTAGCTCCTTCCTTGAGCTCTATGACATGCTCCAAACCTCGATCAGGAGGTGGTCCAGGAGGTAAATCAGCAAACACCTTGCTCTTCTTTTTGAGTAAAGACTGAATATCAGGAGGGTAGTCTCTCTTTGTTTCAACCGGACTAGCAGGAAGAATCATACACTCTGCAGCCCACTCAACTTGATCATGACGAATTAAACCTCGCCATCCTCTTGAATGACACAATCCAAGGACCACCATTGGACAATCCTCTTATCACTACATTCTTTCCTTCGGATTGAAACTTGAGCTCCATGGTTTGCAGATTTAGAGTGATCTCCCCGAGTGAACGCAGCCATTGAATGCCTAGGACAGCATCCGTATCTCCAATTTTGACTACATAGAAGTCGTCCTTGACCTCATAGTTTCCCACTTGCATGGTCATGTTTGAGATCTTCTTGGTGTAGGTGATGTGAAAACCATTAGCAACCATAACCTTGAAGCCTTCAAACTCTTCTGTTTGCAGCCCCTTCTTCGCCACCACAGCTTCGTCAATGAAGTTATGCGTTGCTCCAGTGTCAATCAAAGCAACTATGCGTTGCCCCTTAATCATCCCTCAAACTTTGAAGGATTCATTCCTTTGAAAGTTTGAAAGTTGAGCCAAAGTGCCTCCACTTCCCTTTTCATCTTCAGATTCCTCTGGGACTTTTTCCACTTCACTGTCTTCAGAATCAGACTGCTGGTCTGACAAATCAGAATTACTTTCTTCAGCTGAATAGTATTCAATTTGATGAAATTTGCCTCCTTTTGGGCAAACATGATCTTGGGACCATTTTTCTCTACACCAGAAACATAACCCTTTTCTTCTGAGTTCATTAAGTGTCTCAGGATCCAACCTTGTGACATGAGGTTGATGCTGTTTGAACTCCTTATGCTGAGGTCTTTTTCCTTTATCTCTTTTGTGAAATGATGGCTTGGGTTGAAACTTTGCTTTAGGAGCAGCCCACTCCATGTTTCTTGCCTTCTTCATTGCCTCTTGTAGAGAGGGTGGATCAAAAGCTTTAATCCAACCCTTGAGTGGCTCCGTCAATCCTTCACTGAATAGGATCACCAAGCGCCTCTCAGTGACTCCTGTGACCATGACTGAAAGCCTTTGAAACTCAGCTATGTAGGCATCAACTGTACCATATTGCTTAAGTTGTGCCAATTCTCTGAAATGCACTTCTGGATCTTTTTTTTCAAATCTCTCTATGAGCTTATTGGTAAACTCATCATAGGTACTCGTGCGCCACCCCATCCAGGTGTAGCGTAGCGAACTTAATCACCTCCTCCTCCTCCATGGGTCTAAGAGCTAGATAGTTGTCTAACTTCTGTATCCAAGCTCTGGCTGAACTATTGTCACTCCCATCAAAATGTGGAAGCATAACCTTGTTGATAGCTTGATGCAAATCCCCATGAACTATTGTCCTCCTTTGTTCATAATGTCTTCCTTGTCCTCTATCCTTCCTTTTATGATCCATAAAATTATTATAAGACATATCTGCCTTAATTTCATCAGGTAGAGAATCATACTCAGCGCGGCCGAGTCTCAACTGTTCAACAAAGGACACATTTTCTTCTGGATCAAGAAGAGGTTTTACTGGTGGAAAGAAAGTGGGTTTGAATGGCCTAAAAGAAATGTATGTGCTATTTGAAGTAGGCTGAGCAGCATGTCCATTATGCTGGTTGGTGGCACTGTGTTCTCCACTATGTCCTGAATTGTTTAGTGGAGGTTGGTTCTGACCCATTCTCCCCATCATGAGAGATATCATATCCATTAAGGTATCCATCTTCCTCTCGAACCTCTTTGCCAGACTTAATGATCTTTCTCTTCCTTTCCCACTATCATCTCTGTTACTTCCCGACGTCCTCTCATTATCCCCCATTTCTCCTTCAGGAGAAGACTCACAATTGGTTCTTAATACCTCTGAAGCTGTCTGACCTTCTGGGACCTGATGCCAATGAAACTGACTGGTAGCCTTCTTGTATTCTCTTGCTAAGTACCTCTGTTCTCTGTCACTCATAGAAGGTTTATTTTCACAGGATGGCAGGATGCGTGGCTCTGATACCACTGAAATATACCAAGCCAATTTTTTTCACTTTTCCAATTACAACAAGCAGAGCAATACACAATCGTTGAAGTTAGCAATTAAACCAAACGATGCAGAATTCAACTCTAACCAAGAATGTACACCAGGATGGCGTGATCATATGGTCAGAGGATCTCTATGCAATGCTGATAAAGGAACTCTAACCAAGAATGCACCGGATGTCGACGAGCATATGGTCAGAGGGTCTTGATGCAATTGATATAAAGAACTCTAACCAAGAATGCACCTGATGATGACGAGCATATGGTCAGAGGATCCCTACCAACTATTATGCTGAAATAACTCGACGTCAAGAATGTGCCTTCCAACCCGAAGTGGAATTGGAGCTACCATATGACGGAGATGCAAAGTATTATAAAGCAAATATGAGAAGAAGTATGAAGTGCTGACAGTACTACTGTTTAGCTTACAATAATTAGAGACTTCCAACCCAACTCAAATGATAGAAGTTAGCAAACTGAAATGATGGATCAGCAACTTTGAAAAACTAAACCAGCAACATAAAACCCTACAAAAATGCTCACACCTCACTCATTTCTCAACTAAATGACCTCAAATCTGATGCAATGCACTCCTATGACAATGGCAACCAAGCTACACACTATAGACCACTCTTAAACCCAAGTATTTATTTAGCATGCTTTTTAATGCACTCCAAAGAGGGGCGGCCAACAAGAAGGGCGATTTCCTTCTAGAAAATCAGATTCTTCATAATAAATTCTGTAAATTGGCACAATGGAGCACCCAACATAGACAAAGGGAAATATGAAATACCCAGAAAAAATGCCTTTTTATTTTCAGATTTATGAATGAAATTACAGATTCAGCCCTGTTATCAGCAACTCCAAAAAATGACATAAAATGCAAATAACTGAACTACAAACAAAACTCAAGCTACAATGCAAACCTCACTACAAAATCACTACTCACATCATAACGTGTAGAACTTTATAGGCATGGTCGACACGGAGAAAAGCTCAATGAGTACAATAAAAATAATAGACCCCTTAACAAAGTGGAAGAAAAATGAAGACCAAACTGAAGAAAATGGAAGAAATTGCGAAATAACTTATTGTATGATGCGTCGGATACGCCGACAACTATTCTGCCATGTATTTTGTTGAAACTAAAACTGGTAAACACCAAAGGTGCTAAACATATTGTTTACAACAAAACATAAATTTTTGTAAAAGGATTTGAAACTTAACAAAAACCCTAAAAATTTATATTTAATGCAACATAAATGATTAAAGATATCACTATAAAAACCAAATACATGTTACCGAATATGATTGAAGATGTGGTTGCTCACGTTTTCCGGCATAACTCAAGCGTAAAGTTGTTATTGTCCTGGTCCCCCTGATAATTGGGAGAAGTTGATTTTTATATTGTTTGGTAGAACGGTTGAGGGTGGTTGAACGAGGAAAAGTTGGTTGAACGGTAATAGTTAAAATTATTTTCAATTTTTTTCCGGATAGGTTTTGATTTAGGTTTAGGTTTTAGATAAAATAATAAATTAAGTTTATTTAATTTATTATTTACGGGAGGTTTTTAGAAAGGTAAAGAACGAATTAATTTTGTTAAATTGAATTTATTATTTACGGGAGATGGTATGAAAGATTTAATTAATTAATTAAAATTAATTAAATCTTAGGATCAAGGGGTAGCTTAGGGATTAATGGAAATTAATTAATTAATTAAAATTAAATAAATTTGATGTGAAGGGAGGACTTAGGGAAAATTTGGGGATGAGGGAAATTTAATTAACTGATTAAAATTAATTAAATTTCATGTGAAGGGAAGATTTAGGGAATTGATCACTGGTCAATTTTTCCTGTCTACACATATAATGGGTGGTTTAATGTGCATTCAATTTGAAATACTAAAATATTCTCTGAGAAGGTATTTTTCTCTTACTTTTGGATAATGAAAATGGTTAATGAACTTTTAAATTTTTGGACAAAGAAACAGTTAATTTAACATAAATTTTAATATTTTTGATGATGAAAAAGTTATTTTTTCAAATAGTAGAAGTTGTAAAACACCCATATATTTGATGAAGGGTACTCCCCTTACCAACCCAAACACAACAATAACAGAGAATAAAACAACGAATGCAAGGAAGAAACACATGCTTTCTATTATCTCAACGTAATGACATTACAATATTCAGGAAGTTTTCAAGCTACAACCACATGGGCTTTCTAATTACAAAAATCTGCAAGCCAGAGGCCACCATCTACACTACTGAACTCCCTGTAATCCCCATTCGCCTCCTTTATCTGGAATGCGTAGCCGCCCCCGGAATATTCTAGAAATTGTAACTCCCGCCAAGAAGATTTTTTAACTTTAGATCCGACCGTTGGATTTTCAATCATAATATATCGTTGGAAAGCTCTCGGAAAGATGCGTGTCCACAAAATGTCCCGTTGGGTGCATTTTGATTTTCGACCAATTTTCGGGCCCATCCGGAGCCCTCTAAGTGCCTCAAATTTGACTTTGAATATTTTATCAAAATTGGAAAAATGAAAATATTAATATCCCACAAATGACAAATGATATTGAAGTGATTTCTTCACCATTGGCTTCAATTCACCATTCTGGAGGTCTGTGTAAGATTTCGTGTCCCGTACGTGCACAAATACCAACTTACTAAAAATAGCAACCCTACCAATTTTGGCCCTTATCCAAAAAGAAACAATATTTCTGGGTGATGCAAGATTGCTCTTACACCCTGGATGCTCCTGCATCAATATTTGTATTAAATATAATTCAATCTCAACCAGAGAAAAATTTAGCAGCCCCCAACTAGGCATGTTCGGGCATGGCACACCACATAGATACACCGACAATAGCCATAATTTCTAACGAAACTACAAAAAGAACCATATTATGAAACGAACCACATTTAAAACTACATGATGCAGATGTTATACTTCACACCGTGTTCGAAGTTTCTATGGGCATCAAGTGGCACCATACGAGCTATCTTTTGATTCAGTAGGTGGAGGCGATAGGGTAGCAGGCCGAGTCGGAGGTGCAGGTGTTGGAGGTCGAGGAACCATATCCGGGGTGTGGAGTCCGAGAAACCGTCTTGCATTTAACACTTACTTTGACTTAACATCTGTATTTGATGGGAGTTGAAACTGGTGAGCGTTTAAAGTTTTATTGAGATCATTGAAGCAGTTGTTTAGTAGTCCTTTCTAGATGGCCCGAAAAATATAAGTCGCCACTAGAGAAGATCAGAGCAACTCAGTAGGAAAGAGAACTCCAATGGGTGCTTCGCCTTCAAATAGGTCATATCTATGCATCACCTTCTTCGGTCTGACCAAAGGAGTTTAAGATTGTCATGGATATAGTCGAATGCAATCATTTTCATGAATTCAACATCTTGGACAAGGTCCGTGATATTCGATAAGAAGATGGATGCCACTTCTGAATATGAGAGAGAGACGACGTGGGAAGTCACACAGTATGGACTCACCCACCACCACACATATAGGAAATTTGATCTATGGACAATCGATGTCAAAAACATGAGCGAGCTTGTCAAAGTTGTTGATACCAATTTCTAATGGTTCCCATTTCCGCATCTATAGTTAGATGTGGCAATTCTTCACCACCAACTCCATGGTTGATATACAACAAGCAGATAGGAGGAAGAAAAGAGTAGGGAGAAAACAACGGGGAGAAGAGACGATGAAGGGGAAAAGGGTAGGAGGGTGGAAATAATAGGCAAAGAAAGGGCCATTAATGGTTGTATTAAACGAGGGATGAGAGGACAATCAGAGATGAGTCGAGAGGGAGGAGTAGCACCTCGGAGTAAATGCTGAGGATAATCTTGCAGGATTGGGATTGATACATGGAGTTAAAGTTTGAGTACACTGCGCTGAAGAGGTGATGGGAGAGTACATATGAGCAGATGGGGGTGACCGTTGGTGATGTTGGACCATCTTCAAATGGCTCCCTGATAGCCGATGGTGACGTTGCCATTTCATACAATACAGTTCAACTAAAGGTGTTCATGCCAACTCATCATCGACGAATGACTCATCTTGGGTAGGAGCCTTGGTGTTTTAAGTGATTGAAAACACAATTTAATTTATGTTCGACAAAGGACTACCAAACTTTTTGTGGTTACGAGATGTGTTCGCATATAATAGCCTATCCGCCAAATTACATACTTCACAGTCATCGCATCTCTTAGAAAGGGCTGCAAAGCAACTTAAGTCCCTATTAATGATGTATTAAGAAATAATGAATTACATATTTGCATAATATGCGTAATTCTGACAAAAGAGTAAACACCAAACTAATTGAATAATTAATGACTTGTTTTAGCACAATGTTCTTTATGATCGAACAATGAAGCCGGGCATTGCCCTTTCACTTGAGAAAGTAAAATAGCTATCATAGGATCGGATGTAGCACCCCCAATAAAGCATGTCCCTTGGATTTATATTTAATCCCATTGCGAAGATCATTGAACCTACCCCAAAAAACTATTAATTTTCTAGTTTTACATAGATTTCAATGTAAACTATTTGTGGACAATGATTTCTACATAGCTAGGAACTGATAATAGATAACATCACAACTTCTTTCCCCGCAACCCACTTGCAAAGTTCCCCACTTGATAGATTGCCAGTGTCTATGCCATAGGCTGAAGGGAAAGGTAGCATGCTTGTGTTGTTAATGTCACTATGTCCAATATGAACTAGAAACACAAGCCTCAAAACCCAACAAATATAACTCTAAAATTTCGTACATAATAAAATGTTACTTGAGTTTCAGGTTGTATAGAACAAAAATGAAACACAAATTTTCAATCCCATCTCTCTTCGTCACCATCACAGGTTAGAAAATCCTATATGCATTCGAATGAATGGCCCCTAGCCTTGACTAATCCTAGCGTTTTGTGTCCAGCTAGTGTCGACGTAGATTAAGAAAATCGTAAAATCGTAAATCGTTACGATTTCTCGAAGCTTACAGACATAGCTCCGCATGTTTTCTTTTCAATGCGATTCGTGATCGCAACACGTTGACAGAACCATAAACTTAATTACCCTCAACGGTTGTAACGAACTAAAAATTGTGTCAACGGTTTTAGTGTGGGATTGACAGGAACGCCTACGAAGTTCGATTTTACTGTTTTCAGCCAAATTCACTAGTTCTTCCCAGAAAAATGAGTATGTCAAAGTTTGGGGCCTTGCTTTTCGCCATGTGAGGATTTGTTAGTGGTTCGTGGCCTCGCTTTTCGCCATGTGATGATTAACGCTTTTCTCCATGTGATGATTAGTTATTCCTTCATTCAGACTGGGATAAACATGTCGTACTTTTTCTTAAAACTACTTAAGAGGCAGAAAATTGCATCCAATAGGAACAGTAAGAGTAAGAGTTTGGAGATTAAAGAAAAGTAATCCACCCTGAATGTAGAAAATAGCATCGAATAGAAACAGTAAGAGTTTGAATCCGTGAATGGTGGATTTGCACATGGTAGGAGTTCTCCCTGTCTGCGTTCTACGATTTCTTATTTATCTAAGTTCCATCTCTCCTATGGCTATATAAAGCAAACTGGGGGAGCATTTTTTCCCAACACAGCTTTGCGTTGTCTATGGTGTAGAGCTTCAAACGCAAAAAGAAAATGTCTTGGACCAGAAAGGTTTATGTTATGTTTGTAATGGTATTAGTTGTGCTTGGCGCGAAAGATGCATGGGCAGTCAGAAACAAAGCTCTGCTTCGCAGAACATTAATTGCTTCGAATGTGGTGGACGTTACAACGTTCGGTGCCAAGGGCGATGGAGTCACTGATGATACCAAGGTCATATTTCTATCTATTCAAACACCCTTATTTACAAATAAGTGTATATATATATTGAATTTTGCTGTGGACTGTGGATGAAACAGGCATTTCTGGCGGCATGGCAAGCAGCCTGCAACAAGGACTCGGCTACACTACACATTCCGGTTGACTACCGCTTTCTTGTTGGGCCTCTCACCTTCTCGGGACCCTGCAAATCGAACATCGTATTTCAGGTATGCTACGAGAGTCGAGACAGACATATTGGTGTTGGAATTCAAAAGAGAAGCCAAAATATATCTCAATCTTTTTTTAATTTGAGCAGGTTGATGGAAGTGTTATCGCACCGGTGAATCCAGGGGCCTGGGCATCTAAACCGTTGAAATGGATAAATTTCTCAAAACTCAACGGTATTACTATCGCCGGCAAGGGCACTTTCGACGGACAAGGGGCGGCTTGGTGGAAGCTTTCCCAACTAGAAGATGAGGTAAATCTTAATATAGAAATAAACACAACACGTCGTCTTTCTGTCTGCAATATTGTTGTTGTGTAACTGTACACCCACACCCATTCAAAAGGCGTTGGAATTTTCTATGTTTCAGGATAGCAGCAATGGGGGAAGCAGTTTACCAAGTGTGAGGCCAACGGTGAGCCATGACCGCAGAAACAAATTTTTTTAAATTCTAAACGAAAAATAAATAATTTTCGTTTATAACACTTTCTAGTGCTGCAAATTGCAATATAAACGCTGATACGTACGTAATTTCGAAATCTGGGCAGGCATTGAGATTTTACGGAAGTTATGACGTGAGCGTGCAAGACATAAGCATACAAAACAGTCCCCAATTTCATCTTAAGTTTGACTCTTGCACCTCCGTCAAAGTGGCTGGCGTGACAATCTCCTCTCCTGCAAACAGCCCAAACACAGACGGAATTCATCTCCAGAATTCTAACGAGGTCGAAATACACAGTTCCTCTATGGCATGCGGTAGGTATACACATACACAGTAAGTAGGGTCTCTTCTGTTTTATCATTTTGTCAACGTTTATGATAAGCATGTTTGATGAATGGTCCAACAGGAGACGACTGCGTGTCCATTCAAACAGGCTGCTCAGGCATTCGCATTCACAACATCAACTGCGGCCCTGGGCACGGTATCAGGTACTCTTATTAATCTCACTACCTACTTATTCTTCTTTTAATTTTAATTGACTTCAGTAACTTATTTTATGTAATTCACATCAGTATTGGAGGACTTGGAAAAGACGGAACCAAGGCCTGCGTTTCCAATGTGAGCGTCTATGACAGCAACATCCAGGATGCTTCCAACGGACTCCGGATCAAAACATGGCAGGTCTGTTAACAAATCCATTTTGAAACTTAACATAGGTCTGCCAACTGTAAAATTCAAGGCTAGATTTCGATCATGATGTGCTTCTTCGTGCCTGCTTTAAATACAGGGAGGAGCTGGACAGGTGAAAAGCGTATCCTTCTCCAACATACAGGTTTCCAACGTGCGAGTGCCCATTAAAATCGATCAATTTTACTGCGACAAAGAGGCCTGCAGCAATCAAACCTCGGGGGTATTTATATCAGACGTCACTTACCAGAAAATCACTGGCACTTACACGGAAACTCCAGTTTATTTGGCTTGCAGCGACGATGTGCCCTGCACTGATTTAAAGTTTTCAGATATTCAACTTCAACCTGCTGATACAGATGAGAAGAATCCCTTGTGTTGGAATAGCTATGGAGAACAACAATCAAGTGTCGGGTGCCTCAAACCTGGAACCCCGCCCAATGACCCTTCCCGCACTCAGTCCCGAGAAGATGCATGCTAAACCCAATTAGTGGGAAACCCGTTTTGTACATTTCATAAAACGCTACTCTCAATGTTCATTGTCGATTTTAACCCATAGGATAAGGTACAATTGGGAGCATTTGTGAATTCTATGACACACTCAAAGGGATGGCTTATAAATGACATTTCTCTCTGATAGCTTTTCATTCATCAGAAGTTCGCCCGGGAGTTCTCCTCCTCTTTGTCGTATGGTTAGGGCCCAATGATCTTTCCATCCTCCTCATCCTTATATCTTGTACTTTTCTTTCACAGCGGTCCTCTCTTGTACACTTTCTTATCCTCTCTGTCTAACAAGTGACAACAAATGCGAGCATATTGGCCCCATGTCATCTCTAATATATCTAGTTAAAGCACCAAAGGTGCTATTAAATTGCCGACATATTTATATATTTTACTCCAAAGTCATTACATGTAGTAGTTGGTGGACAAGGCTATAAATACTATACGAAATTCAATTAGCTTTTTGCAAATAAAAATAATGCAATGGTATTAAATGAATAACCACACGAACTAAATCATAAAGGGTCACGAAGCCATTGAAATGACAATATAAACATGTGTATTAAAAACATGAAAATCTATTGGTGTTTTGAATGTAATTTTTAAGAAACCATATTAGGATAGCATACTAATTAGTGAGTTACGTGAAATGAAGATCGCTTCAAATATTTCATTTTATATAAGTATAATTACATAGACACAGTTGAAAGAGAATTTATTATTGCAAGTACCAAGACCATAATATTTTTTTAACAACACAATATTTACTTATCAAAATGAACAACAAATAAATTAAAAATTCATTGGATTTTCTCTCAAAGATCAACTTAGAGACGAGGATTGCAATCGACGATCTTCATTTTTCCTATTCTTAACATAATTTTCATTTTCTATCTTAATGTACTGTTCAAATGAGAACAGTGGTGATATTCTCAAAGTTTTGAGAGATTTAACTCGAGAGATAGCAGTGAATGTTAAACTAGCCCTCCCTACATGATATTAGGATATCATATTTAACAACTCTTATTTCTAACTTCATCTACCTTTGAGGTTTCTTTTCATGGGTACCGAGCACTAGGCTCAAGCCGTTAGAGTCTCAAAAGACTATTTGCTAGATTTTGACAACAACACGATAACTCTAAGGCCCCATCCTCCATTTTAGTTCAAGTTCCTAAATCTTGGTTGGACATTTTCCAGGATGGAATTACAAAAAACAAGCAAGTGGTGATATACAAACTACAAGAATTGTGAATTCCCAATTGAGAAGAAGGTTTTTGACCGCATTTCACAAAGAACACGATAACGTCAAGTCTTGGTCCTTGGTTTGAGTTCGAAGCATTGTACTCGTGCGCTAACATTACCATCTCTAAGGTGTATCAAACCAAACGTTGGCTTCATAAGTTGGAAATGGCTGTATATGTTAAATATTTTTTACATGTATAGTAGACAAAAATTCTCACTAATTACCTCTCTAGTGATTTGGAGGCGTGTTGGCTTGAAGGAAAGATGTGATCAGTTGTTTGTGTTTTAATTTCTGTTATGACCAAGAATGACTCAGAGTCTCAAACACATGAAGAATTTTGCATGTCAACTGATTTTAAGTAATTTATATTTTCCTTTGTTAAACAAATAATTCGTATGAGCTATGATTGTTATGACGGGGCAGAAAATGTATTGTGAGTTTCTTGTGTTGCTATACATTACACTATTTGTTGAGAATTTTGATCACTCTTAACATGAATGCTACAACATTATATTTGTCATAAAAGTGCACTTTTATTTTTCTAGGAAGACCAACAGAAATGGAAGGATTCAACTTCCAATTAGTGATACTACTTACTGTCAATGATTCCTCTATTCAAATAATTTCTATTTATCTTGGGGAAGAATGTTTGTAATTATATATATATATATATATATATATGCATTTTTGTAATTGTAAATATATACATGTTCCTCCTCTCCCAAGCCCATCACAGGAAAAATAGAAACCAAGATACACTTTACCAAATATAAACAAGAGCGAGCTATGAGAAAATAGGACACCATTCAGTACTATCTATATATATATATATATATATATATATATATATATATATATATAGAAACACACACCAAGGCAAGGTAGAAGCAGCCAAGCCTATATGTGGAAACAATCGATAAATTCTGCTACACACTGATTTCTTCAAATAACAGGAGCACTTCAACAAAATTATGTACTTCTTTTAGAAAATTACAATTCTATTGAAACTGTAGCAACAAACTACTTGTGGGTAGCCAAATAGAATGTCACTAAAGTAATCTTGTTTGAAATGGTGAAAGCAATTTGATTCTCTCAGAGCTATTTCTATTGAAATAATTTTGGACAAATGGTTACAAAATGGAAGACTTGAGATATTTCAAAGGAATTCTAACACATCTGCAAGTTGTTCTAGGGGATCTTTTTAACACCTAAAATCAATCGACGATGAATTAGCACCTATCTCTCTTAACTCCAATCATTTTTGTGTAAATTCTAAATTCCTTCTGCAGCCTCTGTAACTGATGTAGCATGTTTATAAATGCCCATTAGGGGTTATTTTGTATGGTTATTATTGAATTAGACTTAATATAAATATGGGTGCTTGTCACCTTTTACTGGTTAAATAAAAGCTACGATCATATCTAGGAAATGCATTGCCAATAATTACATATGTACGACCTTCACAAGCAGTGTTCATATTTGTAAGAAATGGAATCAGGTCTTTTTGGGAAGATGTATGGAGCATTCGGGAGCAAAGGGGACACAAGAATGAACAACAATCCTTCTGTAACTGGTATGGATTTAATTAGAATTTTTTGAACAAACCAAAGTCTCAAATTTGCATTTGAATGGGTTGTGACTAATTTAGTGACCAAAATTTCTACATCAACATTCAAAAATCTAAAACTAAAAGTTCCTTCATAAATAATGTTTATGATTCGAGATTACATAAATGTAACACTGAACACCACGAATGTTGCTTTTAGTACAATTATCTATCCTCTTATTTTCTATCTCAAACCATCATAGTAGAAAATAATTACTAATAAATTCCCTTATACAAAACTTAAGGGTTGTGACACTTCAAACAAACTAGATGCCCTAATGTAGTAAAACATTTGATAAACCCTAATTCAAAAAAAAGAGAGAAGAAGATCAAGCATTGATAAACTTGGTAACAACCTATGTGCCCTCAGAGACTACATGCTTTCCAAGCTCTCGAGGAAGAGAGAGAGCCTCGCAGTTGTCTCAATCTCCCATGTATATTCATGATATTCTTCTTGTTGTGACGAGCAAAGTTGGCTACCTTACTAGAAATTTTCTCAAAGATGTCATTGATAAATTTATTCATAATTCACATAGCCTTTCTAGATCTTTTTCTTGCAGTAAAAGGTGTAACAAACCCATATATTTGTATTAAATACGATTCAAAAATAATTGCTAGAAATATTGCTATAAGGGTGCACTTCCTTGAGAATTTTAAACGAAAGGACCTTAGAGATTTGGTTGCTCTTTCTATTTTTGTTCGTACATTTTTCATCTTCAACTTTTTTGTGGATCTTCTTCTCAGTCTTGGGAACCTTCTTTCTTCTACAGATTTCTTAGCCATGGCATTTTTCTCTATGATGGGATTCTTCTCTATCATTCTTTCCATTGATAAGCACTACAAAAGGGAATATGTCATTAGAATAAATATCTATGAAACATTTTATTATGAATAAGCTTTTCGTGTATTTTAATAATAATAGTATTTTATAGAAGTATGTCATCAAGGATAGTTTGTTTTAATCACCTGCGTGCTTTAAAAACAGGTATTATCCTCAAACTTCAGGACATGGACTTATTATGAAGTAGTATTTCCACGTTGTTATATAGATTAATCTCACTAGAATATGGGGATAATCTTAGTAGGAGTAGTGTTAGACTCAAAGATCCATAACAAATTATTCAAACACCAAGTGGATTGCGCATATATTTTAGAGAAAATAGTGATCTGAATGGGATCGCTATGACTTGTAGATCAAAATGTAGCGGTTAAGGAATTTATCAATTGTAATTGCTGTTAATTGAGAAACACCGTCAATTCATGTGTATCGAGAGTGTGATAGATGAGAATTTGGAAAGTGTTTTCTTGATGCTATGTCCTATGTGATTAATAAAAACATGATAACGTGGAAACACTTCTCCCATAAGGAGATCAAAACCTTACATAGAGTAATGCAACAAAAGTAAACTAACGAAAGGAAGGATGAACTCAAATTAAGGGAAACCAAGGACTTTAATGGTGTCGAAGAGAAGTATGAGAGATAGCAGTAGGAAAGCTGTGACATAGGTAAGTGGTGCTCTATGAGAGTTAGGATATATAGTCTTAGTCTATGAGGTTTGAGCTCAAAATATATTACCTTGTTCTATGAAATTGAGATTCTAATATATTTTAGGTTTACCATAGGAGAGACCTGCTGGAGTCCAGGAGAACACTGAGCGGGGGGGGGGGGGGGGAATCAGTGTTGTATAAGTTTTACAATTTTTACACCTTTTGACTTACAGGATAAAGAGAGAGAAAGACATTAACATACATATGCACAATTATAATGTTGAAGGCATGAATCATATGAACACATGAAGACACACAAGATATGAGACCAAGACACAAAAGACTATACGAGAGGAAAACCCTCCTGGGGTAGGAAAACCTCTCAAAATTGCCTCACTGGCTTAAGCAAAAACCTCACTGGTTACAATGTTTAGAAGCACCAACTTCAAGGAGCACCAACCCCTAATACGTACAAATAGGTCTCACTAACCATACAAGCCTCACTGACTACAAGATGCCTCACTGGCTACAATATGTGTCTCACTGACAAATGTAAGGTCTCACTGACCTATAAGCCTCACTGGCATACTGTGCCTCACTGACAAACACAATCACCGTTAGAAAAGATAAACAAAATCAGAGGATTACTCTGTTTTCATTCAATTCATTAATTCATTCACCTGATTATCTCTGCATAACAATTCTACAACAAGGAGATTATCATTATGGTCCTCACATCAACTCTCTCAGCTCAATTTTCGCTCTTTCAATAAACATTTGATGACCTTGTCATTCTCTGTATTTATCCCTGCAAAACATGGTCTCATACATACAAAAATCATCTGTATCTTCTCAAAGATGTCTTCAATTCACACACACTTTCTGTCAATGTACCTGCAAAACCATTATATGCAATTTAAAAACCCTTTCACATTCTCTGAAAACAAAGTTATCTTCTTCAATTCTCATCTTCCCTGTAAATTTCTCTTCAATGATTTTCTTTATCCTTCTGCAACATATCTTCAATCTTCATAAGATCTTTTCATATTCCTCTTCATTCAAAAATCCTTTCAATTTGAAAATCTTTGATTTCAAATGACCTTTTTATATTTTTGTCTTTCTTCTGCAAACTCCAATATGCAAAAACATGTTTATCTTCTTGTGCAAAAATAAAATCAATCTCCTGCAATAAAATCTTTTCATTTCTTCTTCATTCCAAAAACACATCTCTGCAATTAATAAAACAAAATCATCTCCTCAAACTGAAATAACTTCTTAAAAAAAATATAAATCTCCTCCAATTTAATGCCATGAAAAAGGCCTTTTAAAAATAGATCTTGGCTTTTAAGAAAAACAAGACTCCTTGTAAAATGGCTTGATTTGATGTCAACCATAAAAAATGGGAGTTGAAAAAATAAAGTTTCTAATATTAAAAATAAAGCCATAAGGATCGGGCTTCCACCTTAAGGAAGGATCGAAGCACATAAGGAGGGGTCGAATTTTATGTCATATATGACTTTCTAACACTTTTCCATCGGCCTTTTTCTTATTTTTATAAAACATGCTCATAGAATATAATTATTCGAACTCAAAGACGTATTTATTGGTGCTCAAATGATGACTGATGCCATTGGTTAAACACAAGGAGGGGGCCGGTCAAGTAAGTGTTATAAAGACCCTTCAAAGGGCAATTTTTAAGTTATGAACTTGCAGTAGCAGGTCACCATTGAATTATAACAAAAATGCAAGTATGAAGGCAAGTGGGTTTAGACATATGAAAATGGACTTAGTCTTGGAGTTTAGAGATTAGTATCTCAGAAGACAAAAATATTAGAACCTTAGATTTCTCCCAACAAAGCATTCCTTCTGCAATAACATATAAACTCAACCTCTACAACATGAAGTTATAACACCTCTGAAGCCATGGTGAAGATAGAAGCATGAATACTTTTTCATCTAACATCAAACACCAATAAGATAACCATGAACCTTAAACCAAGAGCACCAACCTTGGAGAAATATCATCAAAAGATCTGAATATGGAGAACACCGAAGACAACCTTGCTCAGAATTTGCATCCTCTGTTCAAGAACAACGAAGATATCAAAACCATCTAAATCATGAAAGCATTTGATCAATATTACCATGAAGCAACCAACGTACTAACATCATACTATGAAGGTCTCTTAAGTCATGATCAAAACAACAAGTCCTACAAGTCCATTATCTGCAATCAATAAGACCTCAATATTGTGAATGAATAGAGAAAAAAAAAAAATTTGCCCTCCAAAAAAAAAAAATCACTTTAGAAACTTTCCAAAAAAAATCCACCTTAGACCAAAATCATCTCCATTTAAAATCGAATAAAATCCTCCTTTTAATGTCATAAAGGATGACATTTAGGAGGGGTCAAAAAATGAAGTTTCTATTTTTGAAAAAAACTCCTCCTAAAAATTTGAATTATCTCCATTGAATGTCATATATGATAGATTGGGCTCCTAAGAGAAATTCGATGTTATTATTTTAAATAAAGCATATTTTATATTCTCCATAAAATAGGAATCGTGATCCCCCTTAAAAGAAGGCCCTTACTCATATTAATCGGGCTCATGCACCTTTTTGAAACTTAACACATAAGACATATATCATATGTTCCATATTCGATGGCTTTCTAAACGATATGCTCCTCTTTTTATTAAAACATTCGATGGCTGCTCTCCACATTCGATGCTTTATATATTATGGGCTCCTTCATACCTTTCGTGGTCAATACTATTCGTGCTTCCCAAAGATGACTTGATATGGGAGAAGTGAGCTTTAATAGCAACATTAATGTGCTTCCAGACATATGAAGAGTCACATCAATGAACAACACTGAATATTTTGCTACCCCAATTGAACATGTATGTGTGAACCTGGCCATTACTATCACCATTCATTGTGATCAACTTAATTGAAACAATTTTCTTGTCTATAAAAGTATCTTGAAGCGAAAAGACATCATTTAACTCTTCTTGACATTTCAAACTCTTGCAACATGATAAAGTCCTGCAAGCCTCACAATGGCAAGGCATGATAATGACCTTATATTCTCAAACAATAAACATATCAAAATGTAATCACTAAGATCCTCAACTTGCATCAACCTCTTGCACCATCCTGCATCAACCTCTTGCACCATCCTCAAATTGCAAACAACATGAGACCATCAAACATGTCCTGCAATCATGTGAATACCAATAATGTACACAAACAAGTTAGCATCAATAATCGATGTAACCAAACTGATCAAACAAGCCCTGTGAATACGAACAATTCAATGGATCAACCCATCATGAACAACGCCATAACAAGTTAGAACATGAGAATCCATCCTGAGGCAAACATGAAGATATCCTGATGACATCTCTTATCTATCACTGATCCTGATGACATGAACAACTCCTGTCAATACCTTTTTGACATCAATGACAATCTACTTTCATCAAGACCGATGGTATGGTATGGAGTGGGAGGGAAGGGACAAAAATAATGATTGTTGTGAACGAGAGGGACGAAAGTATGTATGCTTTTACAATGAGTTGTTGATAACCTACTTAATTAAAAAAAGCTTGAACAGATTATTGTTATGCATGGAGAGACACTAGCTATGTCAAAGTTTCTGTTGGCATAACAATGATATTACATTGTTAATTGTCGTTTATTAGGTTGCAGTTATAACTGTTATACAGCTATATTTAAAACTGTTATACAGAGTTATGTGAACTGTATCGTACTGCATCGTCCTTGCCTTGTATATATTCTCTGCATTGTATCGTTTCATGATATCAATAAAATATACTCTCTATTATTTGGTATCGGAGCGATTATGGATCCGGTCCTTGTTGAGTTGAAGGCGCTTGATTTAAAACTTTGAAAGCCTTTGTTGAGTGCCTATGTGAAGATGAGAGGCAATGCAGATCTTATCAATTGACAAGTGTTTTGGCCATATGAAAGAATGAGAAGGCCTCCCAGCATGGTAATGGATTGAGTTTGCTGTGAGGATGTTTGGCCATTCTCTGTTAGGAGCCGCTGCCATCTTGAGGAGTTGATTACTGAAAAGAAGACGTTGCTATCGCTATTGCTTAGGCTATGATCTGAGGAAGAGGCCATCTAAGTACTCTACAGACGGGCTAAAAAGGAAGATCAGGGTATGGTCATTGGTCCAGCATAAATCAGGAATAAAGGCGTTGAGGCATTGATATATATGTTTTAAATCTGGCCAGCGATAGAAGGCATAACTCTTTCCCTATTGCGTGTTGGTTTGGAGAAGTGGAGATTGAAGGAGCAAGCCGCAAATACCCTTCTTCATATATTCATTGTTTTTGAGGCGATTGAGATCACAAAAGAAAGAATAATACAGCCGAAGGAGGTTGTGGAAAAGGGTTGTCCCGATTTAGAAGATGCTGCCGAAGAGCTTCATGTGCCACGAAAAGATTTATATCCTTTCCTGAAATCGTCCCATACTACAGTTATTTCTGTATGATCGTTGGCAGCCTGTGTAGATTGCTTTTGTTTGTTGCAGTCACCGTAAGCATCTATTTCTTCTTCCCTACACCTTGGTTATGGTTGTTCAATATTGAGAGATTATTTCCTTTTGTGGTATGCAAGAATGATGATAATTATATCAATAGGAAGGTGTATTTGTTTTACTTGTTAAAAATCAGGGTGTAATCTTTTGAAATCGGAGTTGATGGTGCATGTTGACTTGAGAGAAGTTGTGTGAGGGAGTTTACCTTTTCTTAATTGATATTTAGAATTTAATTAGTAAATGGAGTAATAAGGAAATTATGGTGATATAAGTGAAGAAAAGTATTTGTCAGTTTCAAATATTATCATGTATGATCCACTGGAAAGTCGGTTACTTCAATATACTTGACGGTAATTGGTTGTGGGTTCAAATCTGATTTATTTCATATATATTTTTGGAGAGATAAGAGTATGTTTTTGCATTTGGAGGAATAAGGTTTAATGGTATATTTATACATGATTGGAGATATAAAAATTATTGTGCACTTTTGGTGGAATCCGATACCTTGTTCATTTTATTTTATCATGGCTACATCAAACATTGCTTGTGCTCTCGGGGCCATTTATACTGCACATGATGAGGCCTCCAAAGACTCATCTAGAACATCAGTTGGTTAAAGTGTAAGCATATTATATTGGAGGCTGGCGGCATCGGAGGATGGAGGATTTTCCATCATCTCAAGTTAGCTTCTCGCTTTGAGATGATGCATTGCATGAGAAGCGTTTTTGGTTTTGGTTGTTTTGCTTTTCTTTGTTGATGCTGACGGATTTGAAGAATGTATGTTTTGTGAAGATTTTGTTTTGGAGACAGGTTCTGGATTTGGTGTTGAGCTCAATATGGATTATTGTCCAGCGAGCTTCAAAGAGTATATGATCGAGAATTATACCCTTTCGCGGTCACTAGACAATGGCAGAGATCTGTCGTATCTCTCAGGGTTCATTGTCGAATAATTCAAGACTCTGTGATTTGAGAGCTTGGGACTAAAGAGCTCAAGAACACAGCTCGAAGCTACGCCTTTCCGAGGGTAGATGAGACAGCATGATGGAGCCCTGCTTGGTTCAGGATTTGTTCTTTGGGAGAAGATCTTCTATAAAATATGTATTCATATTATGTAATCAATTTTGTTGAGTATGTTAGCATTTAGGGGGGGTCCCTTGGTACTATTGCAGGAATAATGTAATAAGGGGGGGAAAGTTGGCATGACAATGATATTACATTGTTAATTGTCATTTATTAGGTTACGGTTATAACTGTTATATCGTTATATTTAAAACTGTTATACATAGTTATGTGAACTCTATCGTACTGCATCGTCCTTGCCCTGTATATATTCTCTGCATTGTATCAGTTCATGATATCAATAAAATATACTCTCTATTACTTTCCACTAGCAGGCCATGGTACTATTCCTACACTCTACTATATTTAAATTCATATTATCAAAATCCCTACTCCTTTGTTGCAGATTTCTTTGGTTTCTACAAAAAACTATATTTGTAGGGCATGACGCATTTGAAATAGCCAGGAAAATAGAAAGCCACATTACACAGGCATTATTATCTCATACAAATCCAATGGCTATTAAGAAATACTTATAGGAAAGTAAATTCATTTCTAACCCGCTAAACCAAATTGCTGGTGGGCATGCACCTATGCCAAGTGGCTTCCTCTCTTTCAGCAAATCAAAACTTCTCTCTTTTACTTCTTCTCTTTAAATCTTAGCAGAATATCATTTCCAATAGTTTCAATCGTTTATTTAACTTCAAATCCTTATATGGCAGTTACAATTTTTACAAGACTTTTGCACTGTAACAAGAATGTCAATATGATCAACACAACCAGCTACTGAATAAAATCCCTCTGAAACATTCTATGAAATAATAGTGATAAATGATTGAAAAATGTCACATTACAGTGATGGAGAATGAAGCCGAAGAAAATGTGATATGTGCGTCCAGTGTGGCGGAGGTTTATGCACCAACTTTCCATTGATAGGCTTAAGTGGTGGGTGTTGCCATTGCACATCATAACGTGTAGAACTTTATAGGCATGGTCGACACGGAGAAAAGCTCAATGAGTACAATAAAAATAATAGACCCCTTAACAAAGTGGAAGAAAAATGAAGACCAAACTGAAGAAAATGGAAGAAATTGCGAAATAACTTATTGTATGATGCGTCGGATACGCCGACAACTATTCTGCCATGTATTTTGTTGAAACTAAAACTGGTAAACACCAAAGGTGCTAAACATATTGTTTACAACAAAACATAAATTTTTGTAAAAGGATTTGAAACTTAACAAAACCCTAAAAATTTATATTTAATGCAACATAAATGATTAAAGATATCACTATAAAAACCAAATACATGTTACCGAATATGATTGAAGATGTGGTTGCTCACGTTTCCGGCATAACTCAAGCGTAAAGTTGTTATTGTCTGGTCCCCCTGATAATTGGGAGAAGTTGATTTTTATATTGTTTGGTAGAACGGTTGAGGGTGGTTGAACGAGGAAAAGTTGGTTGAACGGTAATAGTTAAAATTATTTTCAATTTTTTTCCGGATAGGTTTTGATTTAGGTTTAGGTTTTAGATAAAATAATAAATTAAGTTTATTTAATTTATTATTTACGGGAGGTTTTTAGAAAGGTAAAGAACGAATTAATTTTGTTAAATTGAATTTATTATTTACGGGAGATGGTATGAAAGATTTAATTAATTAATTAAAATTAATTAAATCTTAGGATCAAGGGTAGCTTAGGGATTAATGGAAATTAATTAATTAATTAAAATTAAATAAATTTGATGTGAAGGGAGGACTTAGGGAAAATTTGGGGATGAGGGAAATTTAATTAACTGATTAAAATTAATTAAATTTCATGTGAAGGGAAGATTTAGGGAATTGATCACTGGTCAATTTTTCCTGTCTACACATATAATGGGTGGTTTAATGTGCATTCAATTTGAAATACTAAAATATTCTCTGAGAAGGTATTTTTCTCTTACTTTTGGATAATGAAAATGGTTAATGAACTTTTAAATTTTTGGACAAAGAAACAGTTAATTTAACATAAATTTTAAATATTTTTGATGATGAAAAAGTTATTTTTTCAAATAGTAGAAGTTGTAAAACACCCATATATTTGATGAAGGGTACTCCCCTTACCAACCCAAACACAACAATAACAGAGAATAAAACAACGAATGCAAGGAAGAAACACATGCTTTCTATTATCTCAACGTAATGACATTACAATATTCAGGAAGTTTTCAAGCTACAACCACATGGGCTTTCTAATTACAAAAATCTGCAAGCCAGAGCCACCATCTACACTACTGAACTCCCTGTAATCCCCATTCGCCTCCTTTATCTGGAATGCGTAGCCGCCTCGGAATATTCTAGAAATTGTAACTCCCGCCAAGAAGATTTTTTAACTTTAGATCCGACCGTTGGATTTTCAATCATAATATATCGTTGGAAAGCTCTCGGAAAGATGCGTGTCCACAAAATGTCCCGTTGGGGTGCATTTTGATTTTCGACCAATTTTCGGGCCCATCCGGAGCCTCTAAGTGCCTCAAATTTGACTTTGAATATTTTATCAAAATTGGAAAAATGAAAATATTAATATCCCACAAATGACAAATGATATTGAAGTGATTTCTTCACCATTGGCTTCAATTCACCATTCTGGAGGTCTGTGTAAGATTTCGTGTCCGTACGTGCACAAATACCAACTTACTAAAAATAGCAACCCTACCAATTTTGGCCCTTATCCAAAAAGAAACAATATTTCTGGGTGATGCAAGATTGCTCTTACACCCTGGATGCTCCTGCATCAATATTTGTATTAAATATAATTCAATCTCAACCAGAGAAAAATTTAGCAGCCCCAACTAGGCATGTTCGGGCATGGCACACCACATAGATACACCGACAATAGCCATAATTTCTAACGAAACTACAAAAAGAACCATATTATGAAACGAACCACATTTAAAACTACATGATGCAGATGTTATACTTCACACCGTGTTCGAAGTTTCTATGGGCATCAAGTGGCACCATACGAGCTATCTTTTGATTCAGTAGGTGGAGGCGATAGGGTAGCAGGCCGAGTCGGAGGTGCAGGTGTTGGAGGTCGAGGAACCATATCCGGGGTGTGGAGTCCGAGAAACCGTCTTGCATTTAACACTTACTTTGACTTAACATCTGTATTTGATGGGAGTTGAAACTGGTGAGCGTTTAAAGTTTTATTGAGATCATTGAAGCAGTTGTTTAGTAGTCCTTTCTAGATGGCCCGAAAAATATAAGTCGCCACTAGAGAAGATCAGAGCAACTCAGTAGGAAAGAGAACTCCAATGGGTGCTTCGCCTTCAAATAGGTCATATCTATGCATCACCTTCTTCGGTCTGACCAAAGGAGTTTAAGATTGTCATGGATATAGTCGAATGCAATCATTTTCATGAATTCAACATCTTGGACAAGGTCCGTGATATTCGATAAGAAGATGGATGCCACTTCTGAATATGAGAGAGAGACGACGTGGGAAGTCACACAGTATGGACTCACCCACCACCACACATATAGGAAATTTGATCTATGGACAATCGATGTCAAAAACATGAGCGAGCTTGTCAAAGTTGTTGATACCAATTTCTAATGGTTCCCATTTCCGCATCTATAGTTAGATGTGGCAATTCTTCACCACCAACTCCATGGTTGATATACAACAAGCAGATAGGAGGAAGAAAAGAGTAGGGAGAAAACAACGGGGAGAAGAGACGATGAAGGGGAAAAGGGTAGGAGGGTGGAAATAATAGGCAAAGAAAGGGCCATTAATGGTTGTATTAAACGAGGGATGAGAGGACAATCAGAGATGAGTCGAGAGGGAGGAGTAGCACCTCGGAGTAAATGCTGAGGATAATCTTGCAGGATTGGGATTGATACATGGAGTTAAAGTTTGAGTACACTGCGCTGAAGAGGTGATGGGAGAGTACATATGAGCAGATGGGGGTGACCGTTGGTGATGTTGGACCATCTTCAAATGGCTCCCTGATAGCCGATGGTGACGTTGCCATTTCATACAATACAGTTCAACTAAAGGTGTTCATGCCAACTCATCATCGACGAATGACTCATCTTGGGTAGGAGCCTTGGTGTTTTAAGTGATTGAAAACACAATTTAATTTATGTTCGACAAAGGACTACCAAACTTTTTGTGGTTACGAGATGTGTTCGCATATAATAGCCTATCCGCCAAATTACATACTTCACAGTCATCGCATCTCTTAGAAAGGGCTGCAAAGCAACTTAAGTCCCTATTAATGATGTATTAAGAAATAATGAATTACATATTTGCATAATATGCGTAATTCTGACAAAAGAGTAAACACCAAACTAATTGAATAATTAATGACTTGTTTTAGCACAATGTTCTTTATGATCGAACAATGAAGCCGGGCATTGCCCTTTCACTTGAGAAAGTAAAATAGCTATCATAGGATCGGATGTAGCACCCCCAATAAAGCATGTCCCTTGGATTTATATTTAATCCCATTGCGAAGATCATTGAACCTACCCCAAAAAACTATTAATTTTCTAGTTTTACATAGATTTCAATGTAAACTATTTGTGGACAATGATTTCTACATAGCTAGGAACTGATAATAGATAACATCACAACTTCTTTCCCCGCAACCCACTTGCAAAGTTCCCCACTTGATAGATTGCCAGTGTCTATGCCATAGGCTGAAGGGAAAGGTAGCATGCTTGTGTTGTTAATGTCACTATGTCCAATATGAACTAGAAACACAAGCCTCAAAACCCAACAAATATAACTCTAAAATTTCGTACATAATAAAATGTTACTTGAGTTTCAGGTTGTATAGAACAAAAATGAAACACAAATTTTCAATCCCATCTCTCTTCGTCACCATCACAGGTTAGAAAATCCTATATGCATTCGAATGAATGGCCCCTAGCCTTGACTAATCCTAGCGTTTTGTGTCCAGCTAGTGTCGACGTAGATTAAGAAAATCGTAAAATCGTAAATCGTTACGATTTCTCGAAGCTTACAGACATAGCTCCGCATGTTTTCTTTTCAATGCGATTCGTGATCGCAACACGTTGACAGAACCATAAACTTAATTACCCTCAACGGTTGTAACGAACTAAAAATTGTGTCAACGGTTTTAGTGTGGGATTGACAGGAACGCCTACGAAGTTCGATTTTACTGTTTTCAGCCAAATTCACTAGTTCTTCCCAGAAAAATGAGTATGTCAAAGTTTGGGGCCTTGCTTTTCGCCATGTGAGGATTTGTTAGTGGTTCGTGGCCTCGCTTTTCGCCATGTGATGATTAACGCTTTTCTCCATGTGATGATTAGTTATTCCTTCATTCAGACTGGGATAAACATGTCGTACTTTTTCTTAAAACTACTTAAGAGGCAGAAAATTGCATCCAATAGGAACAGTAAGAGTAAGAGTTTGGAGATTAAAGAAAAGTAATCCACCCTGAATGTAGAAAATAGCATCGAATAGAAACAGTAAGAGTTTGAATCCGTGAATGGTGGATTTGCACATGGTAGGAGTTCTCCCTGTCTGCGTTCTACGATTTCTTATTTATCTAAGTTCCATCTCTCCTATGGCTATATAAAGCAAACTGGGGGAGCATTTTTTCCCAACACAGCTTTGCGTTGTCTATGGTGTAGAGCTTCAAACGCAAAAAGAAAATGTCTTGGACCAGAAAGGTTTATGTTATGTTTGTAATGGTATTAGTTGTGCTTGGCGCGAAAGATGCATGGGCAGTCAGAAACAAAGCTCTGCTTCGCAGAACATTAATTGCTTCGAATGTGGTGGACGTTACAACGTTCGGTGCCAAGGGCGATGGAGTCACTGATGATACCAAGGTCATATTTCTATCTATTCAAACACCCTTATTTACAAATAAGTGTATATATATATTGAATTTTGCTGTGGACTGTGGATGAAACAGGCATTTCTGGCGGCATGGCAAGCAGCCTGCAACAAGGACTCGGCTACACTACACATTCCGGTTGACTACCGCTTTCTTGTTGGGCCTCTCACCTTCTCGGGACCCTGCAAATCGAACATCGTATTTCAGGTATGCTACGAGAGTCGAGACAGACATATTGGTGTTGGAATTCAAAAGAGAAGCCAAAATATATCTCAATCTTTTTTTAATTTGAGCAGGTTGATGGAAGTGTTATCGCACCGGTGAATCCAGGGGCCTGGGCATCTAAACCGTTGAAATGGATAAATTTCTCAAAACTCAACGGTATTACTATCGCCGGCAAGGGCACTTTCGACGGACAAGGGGCGGCTTGGTGGAAGCTTTCCCAACTAGAAGATGAGGTAAATCTTAATATAGAAATAAACACAACACGTCGTCTTTCTGTCTGCAATATTGTTGTTGTGTAACTGTACACCCACACCCATTCAAAAGGCGTTGGAATTTTCTATGTTTCAGGATAGCAGCAATGGGGGAAGCAGTTTACCAAGTGTGAGGCCAACGGTGAGCCATGACCGCAGAAACAAATTTTTTTAAATTCTAAACGAAAAATAAATAATTTTCGTTTATAACACTTTCTAGTGCTGCAAATTGCAATATAAACGCTGATACGTACGTAATTTCGAAATCTGGGCAGGCATTGAGATTTTACGGAAGTTATGACGTGAGCGTGCAAGACATAAGCATACAAAACAGTCCCCAATTTCATCTTAAGTTTGACTCTTGCACCTCCGTCAAAGTGGCTGGCGTGACAATCTCCTCTCCTGCAAACAGCCCAAACACAGACGGAATTCATCTCCAGAATTCTAACGAGGTCGAAATACACAGTTCCTCTATGGCATGCGGTAGGTATACACATACACAGTAAGTAGGGTCTCTTCTGTTTTATCATTTTGTCAACGTTTATGATAAGCATGTTTGATGAATGGTCCAACAGGAGACGACTGCGTGTCCATTCAAACAGGCTGCTCAGGCATTCGCATTCACAACATCAACTGCGGCCCTGGGCACGGTATCAGGTACTCTTATTAATCTCACTACCTACTTATTCTTCTTTTAATTTTAATTGACTTCAGTAACTTATTTTATGTAATTCACATCAGTATTGGAGGACTTGGAAAAGACGGAACCAAGGCCTGCGTTTCCAATGTGAGCGTCTATGACAGCAACATCCAGGATGCTTCCAACGGACTCCGGATCAAAACATGGCAGGTCTGTTAACAAATCCATTTTGAAACTTAACATAGGTCTGCCAACTGTAAAATTCAAGGCTAGATTTCGATCATGATGTGCTTCTTCGTGCCTGCTTTAAATACAGGGAGGAGCTGGACAGGTGAAAAGCGTATCCTTCTCCAACATACAGGTTTCCAACGTGCGAGTGCCCATTAAAATCGATCAATTTTACTGCGACAAAGAGGCCTGCAGCAATCAAACCTCGGGGGTATTTATATCAGACGTCACTTACCAGAAAATCACTGGCACTTACACGGAAACTCCAGTTTATTTGGCTTGCAGCGACGATGTGCCCTGCACTGATTTAAAGTTTTCAGATATTCAACTTCAACCTGCTGATACAGATGAGAAGAATCCCTTGTGTTGGAATAGCTATGGAGAACAACAATCAAGTGTCGGGTGCCTCAAACCTGGAACCCCGCCCAATGACCCTTCCCGCACTCAGTCCCGAGAAGATGCATGCTAAACCCAATTAGTGGGAAACCCGTTTTGTACATTTCATAAAACGCTACTCTCAATGTTCATTGTCGATTTTAACCCATAGGATAAGGTACAATTGGGAGCATTTGTGAATTCTATGACACACTCAAAGGGATGGCTTATAAATGACATTTCTCTCTGATAGCTTTTCATTCATCAGAAGTTCGCCCGGGAGTTCTCCTCCTCTTTGTCGTATGGTTAGGGCCCAATGATCTTTCCATCCTCCTCATCCTTATATCTTGTACTTTTCTTTCACAGCGGTCCTCTCTTGTACACTTTCTTATCCTCTCTGTCTAACAAGTGACAACAAATGCGAGCATATTGGCCCCATGTCATCTCTAATATATCTAGTTAAAGCACCAAAGGTGCTATTAAATTGCCGACATATTTATATATTTTACTCCAAAGTCATTACATGTAGTAGTTGGTGGACAAGGCTATAAATACTATACGAAATTCAATTAGCTTTTTGCAAATAAAAATAATGCAATGGTATTAAATGAATAACCACACGAACTAAATCATAAAGGGTCACGAAGCCATTGAAATGACAATATAAACATGTGTATTAAAAACATGAAAATCTATTGGTGTTTTGAATGTAATTTTTAAGAAACCATATTAGGATAGCATACTAATTAGTGAGTTACGTGAAATGAAGATCGCTTCAAATATTTCATTTTATATAAGTATAATTACATAGACACAGTTGAAAGAGAATTTATTATTGCAAGTACCAAGACCATAATATTTTTTTAACAACACAATATTTACTTATCAAAATGAACAACAAATAAATTAAAAATTCATTGGATTTTCTCTCAAAGATCAACTTAGAGACGAGGATTGCAATCGACGATCTTCATTTTTCCTATTCTTAACATAATTTTCATTTTCTATCTTAATGTACTGTTCAAATGAGAACAGTGGTGATATTCTCAAAGTTTTGAGAGATTTAACTCGAGAGATAGCAGTGAATGTTAAACTAGCCCTCCCTACATGATATTAGGATATCATATTTAACAACTCTTATTTCTAACTTCATCTACCTTTGAGGTTTCTTTTCATGGGTACCGAGCACTAGGCTCAAGCCGTTAGAGTCTCAAAAGACTATTTGCTAGATTTTGACAACAACACGATAACTCTAAGGCCCCATCCTCCATTTTAGTTCAAGTTCCTAAATCTTGGTTGGACATTTTCCAGGATGGAATTACAAAAACAAGCAAGTGGTGATATACAAACTACAAGAATTGTGAATTCCCAATTGAGAAGAAGGTTTTTGACCGCATTTCACAAAGAACACGATAACGTCAAGTCTTGGTCCTTGGTTTGAGTTCGAAGCATTGTACTCGTGCGCTAACATTACCATCTCTAAGGTGTATCAAACCAAACGTTGGCTTCATAAGTTGGAAATGGCTGTATATGTTAAATATTTTTTACATGTATAGTAGACAAAAATTCTCACTAATTACCTCTCTAGTGATTTGGAGGCGTGTTGGCTTGAAGGAAAGATGTGATCAGTTGTTTGTGTTTTAATTTCTGTTATGACCAAGAATGACTCAGAGTCTCAAACACATGAAGAATTTTGCATGTCAACTGATTTTAAGTAATTTATATTTTCCTTTGTTAAACAAATAATTCGTATGAGCTATGATTGTTATGACGGGGCAGAAAATGTATTGTGAGTTTCTTGTGTTGCTATACATTACACTATTTGTTGAGAATTTTGATCACTCTTAACATGAATGCTACAACATTATATTTGTCATAAAAGTGCACTTTTATTTTTCTAGGAAGACCAACAGAAATGGAAGGATTCAACTTCCAATTAGTGATACTACTTACTGTCAATGATTCCTCTATTCAAATAATTTCTATTTATCTTGGGGAAGAATGTTTGTAATTATATATATATATATATATATATATATATATATATATATATGCATTTTTGTAATTGTAAATATATACATGTTCCTCCTCTCCCAAGCCCATCACAGGAAAAATAGAAACCAAGATACACTTTACCAAATATAAACAAGAGCGAGCTATGAGAAAATAGGACACCATTCAGTACTATCTATATATATATATATATATATATATATAGAAACACACACCAAGGCAAGGTAGAAGCAGCCAAGCCTATATGTGGAAACAATCGATAAATTCTGCTACACACTGATTTCTTCAAATAACAGGAGCACTTCAACAAAATTATGTACTTCTTTTAGAAAATTACAATTCTATTGAAACTGTAGCAACAAACTACTTGTGGGTAGCCAAATAGAATGTCACTAAAGTAATCTTGTTTGAAATGGTGAAAGCAATTTGATTCTCTCAGAGCTATTTCTATTGAAATAATTTTGGACAAATGGTTACAAAATGGAAGACTTGAGATATTTCAAAGGAATTCTAACACATCTGCAAGTTGTTCTAGGGGATCTTTTTAACACCTAAAATCAATCGACGATGAATTAGCACCTATCTCTCTTAACTCCAATCATTTTTGTGTAAATTCTAAATTCCTTCTGCAGCCTCTGTAACTGATGTAGCATGTTTATAAATGCCCATTAGGGGTTATTTTGTATGGTTATTATTGAATTAGACTTAATATAAATATGGGTGCTTGTCACCTTTTACTGGTTAAATAAAAGCTACGATCATATCTAGGAAATGCATTGCCAATAATTACATATGTACGACCTTCACAAGCAGTGTTCATATTTGTAAGAAATGGAATCAGGTCTTTTTGGGAAGATGTATGGAGCATTCGGGAGCAAAGGGGACACAAGAATGAACAACAATCCTTCTGTAACTGGTATGGATTTAATTAGAATTTTTTGAACAAACCAAAGTCTCAAATTTGCATTTGAATGGGTTGTGACTAATTTAGTGACCAAAATTTCTACATCAACATTCAAAAATCTAAAACTAAAAGTTCCTTCATAAATAATGTTTATGATTCGAGATTACATAAATGTAACACTGAACACCACGAATGTTGCTTTTAGTACAATTATCTATCCTCTTATTTTCTATCTCAAACCATCATAGTAGAAAATAATTACTAATAAATTCCCTTATACAAAACTTAAGGGTTGTGACACTTCAAACAAACTAGATGCCCTAATGTAGTAAAACATTTGATAAACCCTAATTCAAAAAAAAGAGAGAAGAAGATCAAGCATTGATAAACTTGGTAACAACCTATGTGCCCTCAGAGACTACATGCTTTCCAAGCTCTCGAGGAAGAGAGAGAGCCTCGCAGTTGTCTCAATCTCCCATGTATATTCATGATATTCTTCTTGTTGTGACGAGCAAAGTTGGCTACCTTACTAGAAATTTTCTCAAAGATGTCATTGATAAATTTATTCATAATTCACATAGCCTTTCTAGATCTTTTTCTTGCAGTAAAAGGTGTAACAAACCCATATATTTGTATTAAATACGATTCAAAAATAATTGCTAGAAATATTGCTATAAGGGTGCACTTCCTTGAGAATTTTAAACGAAAGGACCTTAGAGATTTGGTTGCTCTTTCTATTTTTGTTCGTACATTTTTCATCTTCAACTTTTTTGTGGATCTTCTTCTCAGTCTTGGGAACCTTCTTTCTTCTACAGATTTCTTAGCCATGGCATTTTTCTCTATGATGGGATTCTTCTCTATCATTCTTTCCATTGATAAGCACTACAAAAGGGAATATGTCATTAGAATAAATATCTATGAAACATTTTATTATGAATAAGCTTTTCGTGTATTTTAATAATAATAGTATTTTATAGAAGTATGTCATCAAGGATAGTTTGTTTTAATCACCTGCGTGCTTTAAAAACAGGTATTATCCTCAAACTTCAGGACATGGACTTATTATGAAGTAGTATTTCCACGTTGTTATATAGATTAATCTCACTAGAATATGGGGATAATCTTAGTAGGAGTAGTGTTAGACTCAAAGATCCATAACAAATTATTCAAACACCAAGTGGATTGCGCATATATTTTAGAGAAAATAGTGATCTGAATGGGATCGCTATGACTTGTAGATCAAAATGTAGCGGTTAAGGAATTTATCAATTGTAATTGCCGTTAATTGAGAAACACCGTCAATTCATGTGTATCGAGAGTGTGATAGATGAGAATTTGGAAAGTGTTTTCTTGATGCTATGTCCTATGTGATTAATAAAAACATGATAACGTGGAAACACTTCTCCCATAAGGAGATCAAAACCTTACATAGAGTAATGCAACAAAAGTAAACTAACGAAAGGAAGGATGAACTCAAATTAAGGGAAACCAAGGACTTTAATGGTGTCGAAGAGAAGTATGAGAGATAGCAGTAGGAAAGCTGTGACATAGGTAAGTGGTGCTCTATGAGAGTTAGGATATATAGTCTTAGTCTATGAGGTTTGAGCTCAAAATATATTACCTTGTTCTATGAAATTGAGATTCTAATATATTTTAGGTTTACCATAGGAGAGACCTGCTGGAGTCCAGGAGAACACTGAGCGGGGGGGGGGAATCAGTGTTGTATAAGTTTTACAATTTTTACACCTTTTGACTTACAGGATAAAGAGAGAGAAAGACATTAACATACATATGCACAATTATAATGTTGAAGGCATGAATCATATGAACACATGAAGACACACAAGATATGAGACCAAGACACAAAAGACTATACGAGAGGAAAACCCTCCTGGGGTAGGAAAACCTCTCAAAATTGCCTCACTGGCTTAAGCAAAAACCTCACTGGTTACAATGTTTAGAAGCACCAACTTCAAGGAGCACCAACCCCTAATACGTACAAATAGGTCTCACTAACCATACAAGCCTCACTGACTACAAGATGCCTCACTGGCTACAATATGTGTCTCACTGACAAATGTAAGGTCTCACTGACCTATAAGCCTCACTGGCATACTGTGCCTCACTGACAAACACAATCACCGTTAGAAAAGATAAACAAAATCAGAGGATTACTCTGTTTTCATTCAATTCATTAATTCATTCACCTGATTATCTCTGCATAACAATTCTACAACAAGGAGATTATCATTATGGTCCTCACATCAACTCTCTCAGCTCAATTTTCGCTCTTTCAATAAACATTTGATGACCTTGTCATTCTCTGTATTTATCCCTGCAAAACATGGTCTCATACATACAAAAATCATCTGTATCTTCTCAAAGATGTCTTCAATTCACACACACTTTCTGTCAATGTACCTGCAAAACCATTATATGCAATTTAAAAACCCTTTCACATTCTCTGAAAACAAAGTTATCTTCTTCAATTCTCATCTTCCCTGTAAATTTCTCTTCAATGATTTTCTTTATCCTTCTGCAACATATCTTCAATCTTCATAAGATCTTTTCATATTCCTCTTCATTCAAAAATCCTTTCAATTTGAAAATCTTTGATTTCAAATGACCTTTTTATATTTTTGTCTTTCTTCTGCAAACTCCAATATGCAAAAACATGTTTATCTTCTTGTGCAAAAATAAAATCAATCTCCTGCAATAAAATCTTTTCATTTCTTCTTCATTCCAAAAACACATCTCTGCAATTAATAAAACAAAATCATCTCCTCAAACTGAAATAACTTCTTAAAAAAAATATAAATCTCCTCCAATTTAATGCCATGAAAAAGGCCTTTTAAAAATAGATCTTGGCTTTTAAGAAAAACAAGACTCCTTGTAAAATGGCTTGATTTGATGTCAACCATAAAAAATGGGAGTTGAAAAAATAAAGTTTCTAATATTAAAAATAAAGCCATAAGGATCGGGCTTCCACCTTAAGGAAGGATCGAAGCACATAAGGAGGGGTCGAATTTTATGTCATATATGACTTTCTAACACTTTTCCATCGGCCTTTTTCTTATTTTTATAAAACATGCTCATAGAATATAATTATTCGAACTCAAAGACGTATTTATTGGTGCTCAAATGATGACTGATGCCATTGGTTAAACACAAGGAGGGGGCCGGTCAAGTAAGTGTTATAAAGACCCTTCAAAGGGCAATTTTTAAGTTATGAACTTGCAGTAGCAGGTCACCATTGAATTATAACAAAAATGCAAGTATGAAGGCAAGTGGGTTTAGACATATGAAAATGGACTTAGTCTTGGAGTTTAGAGATTAGTATCTCAGAAGACAAAAATATTAGAACCTTAGATTTCTCCCAACAAAGCATTCCTTCTGCAATAACATATAAACTCAACCTCTACAACATGAAGTTATAACACCTCTGAAGCCATGGTGAAGATAGAAGCATGAATACTTTTTCATCTAACATCAAACACCAATAAGATAACCATGAACCTTAAACCAAGAGCACCAACCTTGGAGAAATATCATCAAAAGATCTGAATATGGAGAACACCGAAGACAACCTTGCTCAGAATTTGCATCCTCTGTTCAAGAACAACGAAGATATCAAAACCATCTAAATCATGAAAGCATTTGATCAATATTACCATGAAGCAACCAACGTACTAACATCATACTATGAAGGTCTCTTAAGTCATGATCAAAACAACAAGTCCTACAAGTCCATTATCTGCAATCAATAAGACCTCAATATTGTGAATGAATAGAGAAAAAAAAAAAATTTGCCCTCCAAAAAAAAAAAATCACTTTAGAAACTTTCCAAAAAAAATCCACCTTAGACCAAAATCATCTCCATTTAAAATCGAATAAAATCCTCCTTTTAATGTCATAAAGGATGACATTTAGGAGGGGTCAAAAAATGAAGTTTCTATTTTTGAAAAAAACTCCTCCTAAAAATTTGAATTATCTCCATTGAATGTCATATATGATAGATTGGGCTCCTAAGAGAAATTCGATGTTATTATTTTAAATAAAGCATATTTTATATTCTCCATAAAATAGGAATCGTGATCCCCCTTAAAAGAAGGCCCTTACTCATATTAATCGGGCTCATGCACCTTTTTGAAACTTAACACATAAGACATATATCATATGTTCCATATTCGATGGCTTTCTAAACGATATGCTCCTCTTTTTATTAAAACATTCGATGGCTGCTCTCCACATTCGATGCTTTATATATTATGGGCTCCTTCATACCTTTCGTGGTCAATACTATTCGTGCTTCCCAAAGATGACTTGATATGGGAGAAGTGAGCTTTAATAGCAACATTAATGTGCTTCCAGACATATGAAGAGTCACATCAATGAACAACACTGAATATTTTGCTACCCCAATTGAACATGTATGTGTGAACCTGGCCATTACTATCACCATTCATTGTGATCAACTTAATTGAAACAATTTTCTTGTCTATAAAAGTATCTTGAAGCGAAAAGACATCATTTAACTCTTCTTGACATTTCAAACTCTTGCAACATGATAAAGTCCTGCAAGCCTCACAATGGCAAGGCATGATAATGACCTTATATTCTCAAACAATAAACATATCAAAATGTAATCACTAAGATCCTCAACTTGCATCAACCTCTTGCACCATCCTGCATCAACCTCTTGCACCATCCTCAAATTGCAAACAACATGAGACCATCAAACATGTCCTGCAATCATGTGAATACCAATAATGTACACAAACAAGTTAGCATCAATAATCGATGTAACCAAACTGATCAAACAAGCCCTGTGAATACGAACAATTCAATGGATCAACCCATCATGAACAACGCCATAACAAGTTAGAACATGAGAATCCATCCTGAGGCAAACATGAAGATATCCTGATGACATCTCTTATCTATCACTGATCCTGATGACATGAACAACTCCTGTCAATACCTTTTTGACATCAATGACAATCTACTTTCATCAAGACCGATGGTATGGTATGGAGTGGGAGGGAAGGGACAAAAATAATGATTGTTGTGAACGAGAGGGACGAAAGTATGTATGCTTTTACAATGAGTTGTTGATAACCTACTTAATTAAAAAAAGCTTGAACAGATTATTGTTATGCATGGAGAGACACTAGCTATGTCAAAGTTTCTGTTGGCATAACAATGATATTACATTGTTAATTGTCGTTTATTAGGTTGCAGTTATAACTGTTATACAGCTATATTTAAAACTGTTATACAGAGTTATGTGAACTGTATCGTACTGCATCGTCCTTGCCTTGTATATATTCTCTGCATTGTATCGTTTCATGATATCAATAAAATATACTCTCTATTATTTGGTATCGGAGCGATTATGGATCCGGTCCTTGTTGAGTTGAAGGCGCTTGATTTAAAACTTTGAAAGCCTTTGTTGAGTGCCTATGTGAAGATGAGAGGCAATGCAGATCTTATCAATTGACAAGTGTTTTGGCCATATGAAAGAATGAGAAGGCCTCCCAGCATGGTAATGGATTGAGTTTGCTGTGAGGATGTTTGGCCATTCTCTGTTAGGAGCCGCTGCCATCTTGAGGAGTTGATTACTGAAAAGAAGACGTTGCTATCGCTATTGCTTAGGCTATGATCTGAGGAAGAGGCCATCTAAGTACTCTACAGACGGGCTAAAAAGGAAGATCAGGGTATGGTCATTGGTCCAGCATAAATCAGGAATAAAGGCGTTGAGGCATTGATATATATGTTTTAAATCTGGCCAGCGATAGAAGGCATAACTCTTTCCCTATTGCGTGTTGGTTTGGAGAAGTGGAGATTGAAGGAGCAAGCCGCAAATACCCTTCTTCATATATTCATTGTTTTTGAGGCGATTGAGATCACAAAAGAAAGAATAATACAGCCGAAGGAGGTTGTGGAAAAGGGTTGTCCCGATTTAGAAGATGCTGCCGAAGAGCTTCATGTGCCACGAAAAGATTTATATCCTTTCCTGAAATCGTCCCATACTACAGTTATTTCTGTATGATCGTTGGCAGCCTGTGTAGATTGCTTTTGTTTGTTGCAGTCACCGTAAGCATCTATTTCTTCTTCCCTACACCTTGGTTATGGTTGTTCAATATTGAGAGATTATTTCCTTTTGTGGTATGCAAGAATGATGATAATTATATCAATAGGAAGGTGTATTTGTTTTACTTGTTAAAAATCAGGGTGTAATCTTTTGAAATCGGAGTTGATGGTGCATGTTGACTTGAGAGAAGTTGTGTGAGGGAGTTTACCTTTTCTTAATTGATATTTAGAATTTAATTAGTAAATGGAGTAATAAGGAAATTATGGTGATATAAGTGAAGAAAAGTATTTGTCAGTTTCAAATATTATCATGTATGATCCGCTGGAAAGTCGGTTACTTCAATATACTTGACGGTAATTGGTTGTGGGTTCAAATCTGATTTATTTCATATATATTTTTGGAGAGATAAGAGTATGTTTTTGCATTTGGAGGAATAAGGTTTAATGGTATATTTATACATGATTGGAGATATAAAAATTATTGTGCACTTTTGGTGGAATCCGATACCTTGTTCATTTTATTTTATCATGGCTACATCAAACATTGCTTGTGCTCTCGGGGCCATTTATACTGCACATGATGAGGCCTCCAAAGACTCATCTAGAACATCAGTTGGTTAAAGTGTAAGCATATTATATTGGAGGCTGGCGGCATCGGAGGATGGAGGATTTTCCATCATCTCAAGTTAGCTTCTCGCTTTGAGATGATGCATTGCATGAGAAGCGTTTTTGGTTTTGGTTGTTTTGCTTTTCTTTGTTGATGCTGACGGATTTGAAGAATGTATGTTTTGTGAAGATTTTGTTTTGGAGACAGGTTCTGGATTTGGTGTTGAGCTCAATATGGATTATTGTCCAGCGAGCTTCAAAGAGTATATGATCGAGAATTATACCCTTTCGCGGTCACTAGACAATGGCAGAGATCTGTCGTATCTCTCAGGGTTCATTGTCGAATAATTCAAGACTCTGTGATTTGAGAGCTTGGGACTAAAGAGCTCAAGAACACAGCTCGAAGCTACGCCTTTCCGAGGGTAGATGAGACAGCATGATGGAGCCCTGCTTGGTTCAGGATTTGTTCTTTGGGAGAAGATCTTCTATAAAATATGTATTCATATTATGTAATCAATTTTGTTGAGTATGTTAGCATTTAGGGGGGGTCCCTTGGTACTATTGCAGGAATAATGTAATAAGGGGGGGAAAGTTGGCATGACAATGATATTACATTGTTAATTGTCATTTATTAGGTTACGGTTATAACTGTTATATCGTTATATTTAAAACTGTTATACATAGTTATGTGAACTCTATCGTACTGCATCGTCCTTGCCCTGTATATATTCTCTGCATTGTATCAGTTCATGATATCAATAAAATATACTCTCTATTACTTTCCACTAGCAGGCCATGGTACTATTCCTACACTCTACTATATTTAAATTCATATTATCAAAATCCCTACTCCTTTGTTGCAGATTTCTTTGGTTTCTACAAAAAACTATATTTGTAGGGCATGACGCATTTGAAATAGCCAGGAAAATAGAAAGCCACATTACACAGGCATTATTATCTCATACAAATCCAATGGCTATTAAGAAATACTTATAGGAAAGTAAATTCATTTCTAACCCGCTAAACCAAATTGCTGGTGGGCATGCACCTATGCCAAGTGGCTTCCTCTCTTTCAGCAAATCAAAACTTCTCTCTTTTACTTCTTCTCTTTAAATCTTAGCAGAATATCATTTCCAATAGTTTCAATCGTTTATTTAACTTCAAATCCTTATATGGCAGTTACAATTTTTACAAGACTTTTGCACTGTAACAAGAATGTCAATATGATCAACACAACCAGCTACTGAATAAAATCCCTCTGAAACATTCTATGAAATAATAGTGATAAATGATTGAAAAATGTCACATTACAGTGATGGAGAATGAAGCCGAAGAAAATGTGATATGTGCGTCCAGTGTGGCGGAGGTTTATGCACCAACTTTCCATTGATAGGCTTAAGTGGTGGGTGTTGCCATTGCACATCATAACGTGTAGAACTTTATAGGCATGGTCGACACGGAGAAAAGCTCAATGAGTACAATAAAAATAATAGACCCCTTAACAAAGTGGAAGAAAAATGAAGACCAAACTGAAGAAAATGGAAGAAATTGCGAAATAACTTATTGTATGATGCGTCGGATACGCCGACAACTATTCTGCCATGTATTTTGTTGAAACTAAAACTGGTAAACACCAAAGGTGCTAAACATATTGTTTACAACAAAACATAAATTTTTGTAAAAGGATTTGAAACTTAACAAAACCCTAAAAATTTATATTTAATGCAACATAAATGATTAAAGATATCACTATAAAAACCAAATACATGTTACCGAATATGATTGAAGATGTGGTTGCTCACGTTTCCGGCATAACTCAAGCGTAAAGTTGTTATTGTCTGGTCCCCCTGATAATTGGGAGAAGTTGATTTTTATATTGTTTGGTAGAACGGTTGAGGGTGGTTGAACGAGGAAAAGTTGGTTGAACGGTAATAGTTAAAATTATTTTCAATTTTTTTCCGGATAGGTTTTGATTTAGGTTTAGGTTTTAGATAAAATAATAAATTAAGTTTATTTAATTTATTATTTACGGGAGGTTTTTAGAAAGGTAAAGAACGAATTAATTTTGTTAAATTGAATTTATTATTTACGGGAGATGGTATGAAAGATTTAATTAATTAATTAAAATTAATTAAATCTTAGGATCAAGGGTAGCTTAGGGATTAATGGAAATTAATTAATTAATTAAAATTAAATAAATTTGATGTGAAGGGAGGACTTAGGGAAAATTTGGGGATGAGGGAAATTTAATTAACTGATTAAAATTAATTAAATTTCATGTGAAGGGAAGATTTAGGGAATTGATCACTGGTCAATTTTTCCTGTCTACACATATAATGGGTGGTTTAATGTGCATTCAATTTGAAATACTAAAATATTCTCTGAGAAGGTATTTTTCTCTTACTTTTGGATAATGAAAATGGTTAATGAACTTTTAAATTTTTGGACAAAGAAACAGTTAATTTAACATAAATTTTAAATATTTTTGATGATGAAAAAGTTATTTTTTCAAATAGTAGAAGTTGTAAAACACCCATATATTTGATGAAGGGTACTCCCCTTACCAACCCAAACACAACAATAACAGAGAATAAAACAACGAATGCAAGGAAGAAACACATGCTTTCTATTATCTCAACGTAATGACATTACAATATTCAGGAAGTTTTCAAGCTACAACCACATGGGCTTTCTAATTACAAAAATCTGCAAGCCAGAGCCACCATCTACACTACTGAACTCCCTGTAATCCCCATTCGCCTCCTTTATCTGGAATGCGTAGCCGCCCCGGAATATTCTAGAAATTGTAACTCCCGCCAAGAAGATTTTTTAACTTTAGATCCGACCGTTGGATTTTCAATCATAATATATCGTTGGAAAGCTCTCGGAAAGATGCGTGTCCACAAAATGTCCCGTTGGGGTGCATTTTGATTTTCGACCAATTTTCGGGCCCATCCGGAGCCTCTAAGTGCCTCAAATTTGACTTTGAATATTTTATCAAAATTGGAAAAATGAAAATATTAATATCCCACAAATGACAAATGATATTGAAGTGATTTCTTCACCATTGGCTTCAATTCACCATTCTGGAGGTCTGTGTAAGATTTCGTGTCCGTACGTGCACAAATACCAACTTACTAAAAATAGCAACCCTACCAATTTTGGCCCTTATCCAAAAAGAAACAATATTTCTGGGTGATGCAAGATTGCTCTTACACCCTGGATGCTCCTGCATCAATATTTGTATTAAATATAATTCAATCTCAACCAGAGAAAAATTTAGCAGCCCCAACTAGGCATGTTCGGGCATGGCACACCACATAGATACACCGACAATAGCCATAATTTCTAACGAAACTACAAAAAGAACCATATTATGAAACGAACCACATTTAAAACTACATGATGCAGATGTTATACTTCACACCGTGTTCGAAGTTTCTATGGGCATCAAGTGGCACCATACGAGCTATCTTTTGATTCAGTAGGTGGAGGCGATAGGGTAGCAGGCCGAGTCGGAGGTGCAGGTGTTGGAGGTCGAGGAACCATATCCGGGGTGTGGAGTCCGAGAAACCGTCTTGCATTTAACACTTACTTTGACTTAACATCTGTATTTGATGGGAGTTGAAACTGGTGAGCGTTTAAAGTTTTATTGAGATCATTGAAGCAGTTGTTTAGTAGTCCTTTCTAGATGGCCCGAAAAATATAAGTCGCCACTAGAGAAGATCAGAGCAACTCAGTAGGAAAGAGAACTCCAATGGGTGCTTCGCCTTCAAATAGGTCATATCTATGCATCACCTTCTTCGGTCTGACCAAAGGAGTTTAAGATTGTCATGGATATAGTCGAATGCAATCATTTTCATGAATTCAACATCTTGGACAAGGTCCGTGATATTCGATAAGAAGATGGATGCCACTTCTGAATATGAGAGAGAGACGACGTGGGAAGTCACACAGTATGGACTCACCCACCACCACACATATAGGAAATTTGATCTATGGACAATCGATGTCAAAAACATGAGCGAGCTTGTCAAAGTTGTTGATACCAATTTCTAATGGTTCCCATTTCCGCATCTATAGTTAGATGTGGCAATTCTTCACCACCAACTCCATGGTTGATATACAACAAGCAGATAGGAGGAAGAAAAGAGTAGGGAGAAAACAACGGGGAGAAGAGACGATGAAGGGGAAAAGGGTAGGAGGGTGGAAATAATAGGCAAAGAAAGGGCCATTAATGGTTGTATTAAACGAGGGATGAGAGGACAATCAGAGATGAGTCGAGAGGGAGGAGTAGCACCTCGGAGTAAATGCTGAGGATAATCTTGCAGGATTGGGATTGATACATGGAGTTAAAGTTTGAGTACACTGCGCTGAAGAGGTGATGGGAGAGTACATATGAGCAGATGGGGGTGACCGTTGGTGATGTTGGACCATCTTCAAATGGCTCCCTGATAGCCGATGGTGACGTTGCCATTTCATACAATACAGTTCAACTAAAGGTGTTCATGCCAACTCATCATCGACGAATGACTCATCTTGGGTAGGAGCCTTGGTGTTTTAAGTGATTGAAAACACAATTTAATTTATGTTCGACAAAGGACTACCAAACTTTTTGTGGTTACGAGATGTGTTCGCATATAATAGCCTATCCGCCAAATTACATACTTCACAGTCATCGCATCTCTTAGAAAGGGCTGCAAAGCAACTTAAGTCCCTATTAATGATGTATTAAGAAATAATGAATTACATATTTGCATAATATGCGTAATTCTGACAAAAGAGTAAACACCAAACTAATTGAATAATTAATGACTTGTTTTAGCACAATGTTCTTTATGATCGAACAATGAAGCCGGGCATTGCCCTTTCACTTGAGAAAGTAAAATAGCTATCATAGGATCGGATGTAGCACCCCCAATAAAGCATGTCCCTTGGATTTATATTTAATCCCATTGCGAAGATCATTGAACCTACCCCAAAAAACTATTAATTTTCTAGTTTTACATAGATTTCAATGTAAACTATTTGTGGACAATGATTTCTACATAGCTAGGAACTGATAATAGATAACATCACAACTTCTTTCCCCGCAACCCACTTGCAAAGTTCCCCACTTGATAGATTGCCAGTGTCTATGCCATAGGCTGAAGGGAAAGGTAGCATGCTTGTGTTGTTAATGTCACTATGTCCAATATGAACTAGAAACACAAGCCTCAAAACCCAACAAATATAACTCTAAAATTTCGTACATAATAAAATGTTACTTGAGTTTCAGGTTGTATAGAACAAAAATGAAACACAAATTTTCAATCCCATCTCTCTTCGTCACCATCACAGGTTAGAAAATCCTATATGCATTCGAATGAATGGCCCCTAGCCTTGACTAATCCTAGCGTTTTGTGTCCAGCTAGTGTCGACGTAGATTAAGAAAATCGTAAAATCGTAAATCGTTACGATTTCTCGAAGCTTACAGACATAGCTCCGCATGTTTTCTTTTCAATGCGATTCGTGATCGCAACACGTTGACAGAACCATAAACTTAATTACCCTCAACGGTTGTAACGAACTAAAAATTGTGTCAACGGTTTTAGTGTGGGATTGACAGGAACGCCTACGAAGTTCGATTTTACTGTTTTCAGCCAAATTCACTAGTTCTTCCCAGAAAAATGAGTATGTCAAAGTTTGGGGCCTTGCTTTTCGCCATGTGAGGATTTGTTAGTGGTTCGTGGCCTCGCTTTTCGCCATGTGATGATTAACGCTTTTCTCCATGTGATGATTAGTTATTCCTTCATTCAGACTGGGATAAACATGTCGTACTTTTTCTTAAAACTACTTAAGAGGCAGAAAATTGCATCCAATAGGAACAGTAAGAGTAAGAGTTTGGAGATTAAAGAAAAGTAATCCACCCTGAATGTAGAAAATAGCATCGAATAGAAACAGTAAGAGTTTGAATCCGTGAATGGTGGATTTGCACATGGTAGGAGTTCTCCCTGTCTGCGTTCTACGATTTCTTATTTATCTAAGTTCCATCTCTCCTATGGCTATATAAAGCAAACTGGGGGAGCATTTTTTCCCAACACAGCTTTGCGTTGTCTATGGTGTAGAGCTTCAAACGCAAAAAGAAAATGTCTTGGACCAGAAAGGTTTATGTTATGTTTGTAATGGTATTAGTTGTGCTTGGCGCGAAAGATGCATGGGCAGTCAGAAACAAAGCTCTGCTTCGCAGAACATTAATTGCTTCGAATGTGGTGGACGTTACAACGTTCGGTGCCAAGGGCGATGGAGTCACTGATGATACCAAGGTCATATTTCTATCTATTCAAACACCCTTATTTACAAATAAGTGTATATATATATTGAATTTTGCTGTGGACTGTGGATGAAACAGGCATTTCTGGCGGCATGGCAAGCAGCCTGCAACAAGGACTCGGCTACACTACACATTCCGGTTGACTACCGCTTTCTTGTTGGGCCTCTCACCTTCTCGGGACCCTGCAAATCGAACATCGTATTTCAGGTATGCTACGAGAGTCGAGACAGACATATTGGTGTTGGAATTCAAAAGAGAAGCCAAAATATATCTCAATCTTTTTTTAATTTGAGCAGGTTGATGGAAGTGTTATCGCACCGGTGAATCCAGGGGCCTGGGCATCTAAACCGTTGAAATGGATAAATTTCTCAAAACTCAACGGTATTACTATCGCCGGCAAGGGCACTTTCGACGGACAAGGGGCGGCTTGGTGGAAGCTTTCCCAACTAGAAGATGAGGTAAATCTTAATATAGAAATAAACACAACACGTCGTCTTTCTGTCTGCAATATTGTTGTTGTGTAACTGTACACCCACACCCATTCAAAAGGCGTTGGAATTTTCTATGTTTCAGGATAGCAGCAATGGGGGAAGCAGTTTACCAAGTGTGAGGCCAACGGTGAGCCATGACCGCAGAAACAAATTTTTTTAAATTCTAAACGAAAAATAAATAATTTTCGTTTATAACACTTTCTAGTGCTGCAAATTGCAATATAAACGCTGATACGTACGTAATTTCGAAATCTGGGCAGGCATTGAGATTTTACGGAAGTTATGACGTGAGCGTGCAAGACATAAGCATACAAAACAGTCCCCAATTTCATCTTAAGTTTGACTCTTGCACCTCCGTCAAAGTGGCTGGCGTGACAATCTCCTCTCCTGCAAACAGCCCAAACACAGACGGAATTCATCTCCAGAATTCTAACGAGGTCGAAATACACAGTTCCTCTATGGCATGCGGTAGGTATACACATACACAGTAAGTAGGGTCTCTTCTGTTTTATCATTTTGTCAACGTTTATGATAAGCATGTTTGATGAATGGTCCAACAGGAGACGACTGCGTGTCCATTCAAACAGGCTGCTCAGGCATTCGCATTCACAACATCAACTGCGGCCCTGGGCACGGTATCAGGTACTCTTATTAATCTCACTACCTACTTATTCTTCTTTTAATTTTAATTGACTTCAGTAACTTATTTTATGTAATTCACATCAGTATTGGAGGACTTGGAAAAGACGGAACCAAGGCCTGCGTTTCCAATGTGAGCGTCTATGACAGCAACATCCAGGATGCTTCCAACGGACTCCGGATCAAAACATGGCAGGTCTGTTAACAAATCCATTTTGAAACTTAACATAGGTCTGCCAACTGTAAAATTCAAGGCTAGATTTCGATCATGATGTGCTTCTTCGTGCCTGCTTTAAATACAGGGAGGAGCTGGACAGGTGAAAAGCGTATCCTTCTCCAACATACAGGTTTCCAACGTGCGAGTGCCCATTAAAATCGATCAATTTTACTGCGACAAAGAGGCCTGCAGCAATCAAACCTCGGGGGTATTTATATCAGACGTCACTTACCAGAAAATCACTGGCACTTACACGGAAACTCCAGTTTATTTGGCTTGCAGCGACGATGTGCCCTGCACTGATTTAAAGTTTTCAGATATTCAACTTCAACCTGCTGATACAGATGAGAAGAATCCCTTGTGTTGGAATAGCTATGGAGAACAACAATCAAGTGTCGGGTGCCTCAAACCTGGAACCCCGCCCAATGACCCTTCCCGCACTCAGTCCCGAGAAGATGCATGCTAAACCCAATTAGTGGGAAACCCGTTTTGTACATTTCATAAAACGCTACTCTCAATGTTCATTGTCGATTTTAACCCATAGGATAAGGTACAATTGGGAGCATTTGTGAATTCTATGACACACTCAAAGGGATGGCTTATAAATGACATTTCTCTCTGATAGCTTTTCATTCATCAGAAGTTCGCCCGGGAGTTCTCCTCCTCTTTGTCGTATGGTTAGGGCCCAATGATCTTTCCATCCTCCTCATCCTTATATCTTGTACTTTTCTTTCACAGCGGTCCTCTCTTGTACACTTTCTTATCCTCTCTGTCTAACAAGTGACAACAAATGCGAGCATATTGGCCCCATGTCATCTCTAATATATCTAGTTAAAGCACCAAAGGTGCTATTAAATTGCCGACATATTTATATATTTTACTCCAAAGTCATTACATGTAGTAGTTGGTGGACAAGGCTATAAATACTATACGAAATTCAATTAGCTTTTTGCAAATAAAAATAATGCAATGGTATTAAATGAATAACCACACGAACTAAATCATAAAGGGTCACGAAGCCATTGAAATGACAATATAAACATGTGTATTAAAAACATGAAAATCTATTGGTGTTTTGAATGTAATTTTTAAGAAACCATATTAGGATAGCATACTAATTAGTGAGTTACGTGAAATGAAGATCGCTTCAAATATTTCATTTTATATAAGTATAATTACATAGACACAGTTGAAAGAGAATTTATTATTGCAAGTACCAAGACCATAATATTTTTTTAACAACACAATATTTACTTATCAAAATGAACAACAAATAAATTAAAAATTCATTGGATTTTCTCTCAAAGATCAACTTAGAGACGAGGATTGCAATCGACGATCTTCATTTTTCCTATTCTTAACATAATTTTCATTTTCTATCTTAATGTACTGTTCAAATGAGAACAGTGGTGATATTCTCAAAGTTTTGAGAGATTTAACTCGAGAGATAGCAGTGAATGTTAAACTAGCCCTCCCTACATGATATTAGGATATCATATTTAACAACTCTTATTTCTAACTTCATCTACCTTTGAGGTTTCTTTTCATGGGTACCGAGCACTAGGCTCAAGCCGTTAGAGTCTCAAAAGACTATTTGCTAGATTTTGACAACAACACGATAACTCTAAGGCCCCATCCTCCATTTTAGTTCAAGTTCCTAAATCTTGGTTGGACATTTTCCAGGATGGAATTACAAAAACAAGCAAGTGGTGATATACAAACTACAAGAATTGTGAATTCCCAATTGAGAAGAAGGTTTTTGACCGCATTTCACAAAGAACACGATAACGTCAAGTCTTGGTCCTTGGTTTGAGTTCGAAGCATTGTACTCGTGCGCTAACATTACCATCTCTAAGGTGTATCAAACCAAACGTTGGCTTCATAAGTTGGAAATGGCTGTATATGTTAAATATTTTTTACATGTATAGTAGACAAAAATTCTCACTAATTACCTCTCTAGTGATTTGGAGGCGTGTTGGCTTGAAGGAAAGATGTGATCAGTTGTTTGTGTTTTAATTTCTGTTATGACCAAGAATGACTCAGAGTCTCAAACACATGAAGAATTTTGCATGTCAACTGATTTTAAGTAATTTATATTTTCCTTTGTTAAACAAATAATTCATATGAGCTATGATTGTTATGACGGGGCAGAAAATGTATTGTGAGTTTCTTGTGTTGCTATACATTACACTATTTGTTGAGAATTTTGATCACTCTTAACATGAATGCTACAACATTATATTTGTCATAAAAGTGCACTTTTATTTTTCTAGGAAGACCAACAGAAATGGAAGGATTCAACTTCCAATTAGTGATACTACTTACTGTCAATGATTCCTCTATTCAAATAATTTCTATTTATCTTGGGGAAGAATGTTTGTAATTATATATATATATATATATATATATATATATATATATATATATATATATATATATATATATTTTTGTAATTGTAAATATATACATGTTCCTCCTCTCCCAAGCCCATCACAGGAAAAATAGAAACCAAGATACACTTTACCAAATATAAACAAGAGCGAGCTATGAGAAAATAGGACACCATTCAGTACTATCTATATATATATATATATATATATATATATATATATATATATATATATATATATATATATATATATAGAAACACACACCAAGGCAAGGTAGAAGCAGCCAAGCCTATATGTGGAAACAATCTATAAATTCTGCTACACACTGATTTCTTCAAATAACAGGAGCACTTCAACAAAATTATGTACTTCTTTTAGAAAATTACAATTCTATTGAAACTGTAGCAACAAACTACTTGTGGGTAGCCAAATAGAATGTCACTAAAGTAATCTTGTTTGAAATGGTGAAAGCAATTTGATTCTCTCAGAGCTATTTCTATTGAAATAATTTTGGACAAATGGTTACAAAATGGAAGACTTGAGATATTTCAAAGGAATTCTAACACATCTGCAAGTTGTTCTAGGGGATCTTTTTAACACCTAAAATCAATCGACGATGAATTAGCACCTATCTCTCTTAACTCCAATCATTTTTGTGTAAATTCTAAATTCCTTCTGCAGCCTCTGTAACTGATGTAGCATGTTTATAAATGCCCATTAGGGGTTATTTTGTATGGTTATTATTGAATTAGACTTAATATAAATATGGGTGCTTGTCACCTTTTACTGGTTAAATAAAAGCTACGATCATATCTAGGAAATGCATTGCCAATAATTACATATGTACGACCTTCACAAGCAGTGTTCATATTTGTAAGAAATGGAATCAGGTCTTTTTGGGAAGATGTATGGAGCATTCGGGAGCAAAGGGGACACAAGAATGAACAACAATCCTTCTGTAACTGGTATGGATTTAATTAGAATTTTTTGAACAAACCAAAGTCTCAAATTTGCATTTGAATGGGTTGTGACTAATTTAGTGACCAAAATTTCTACATCAACATTCAAAAATCTAAAACTAAAAGTTCCTTCATAAATAATGTTTATGATTCGAGATTACATAAATGTAACACTGAACACCACGAATGTTGCTTTTAGTACAATTATCTATCCTCTTATTTTCTATCTCAAACCATCATAGTAGAAAATAATTACTAATAAATTCCCTTATACAAAACTTAAGGGTTGTGACACTTCAAACAAACTAGATGCCCTAATGTAGTAAAACATTTGATAAACCCTAATTCAAAAAAAAGAGAGAAGAAGATCAAGCATTGATAAACTTGGTAACAACCTATGTGCCCTCAGAGACTACATGCTTTCCAAGCTCTCGAGGAAGAGAGAGAGCCTCGCAGTTGTCTCAATCTCCCATGTATATTCATGATATTCTTCTTGTTGTGACGAGCAAAGTTGGCTACCTTACTAGAAATTTTCTCAAAGATGTCATTGATAAATTTATTCATAATTCACATAGCCTTTCTAGATCTTTTTCTTGCAGTAAAAGGTGTAACAAACCCATATATTTGTATTAAATACGATTCAAAAATAATTGCTAGAAATATTGCTATAAGGGTGCACTTCCTTGAGAATTTTAAACGAAAGGACCGTAGAGATTTGGTTGCTCTTTCTATTTTTGTTCGTACATTTTTCATCTTCAACTTTTTTGTGGATCTTCTTCTCAGTCTTGGGAACCTTCTTTCTTCTACAGATTTCTTAGCCATGGCATTTTTCTCTATGATGGGATTCTTCTCTATCATTCTTTCCATTGATAAGCACTACAAAAGGGAATATGTCATTAGAATAAATATCTATGAAACATTTTATTATGAATAAGCTTTTCGTGTATTTTAATAATAATAGTATTTTATAGAAGTATGTCATCAAGGATAGTTTGTTTTAATCACCTGCGTGCTTTAAAAACAGGTATTATCCTCAAACTTCAGGACATGGACTTATTATGAAGTAGTATTTCCACGTTGTTATATAGATTAATCTCACTAGAATATGGGGATAATCTTAGTAGGAGTAGTGTTAGACTCAAAGATCCATAACAAATTATTCAAACACCAAGTGGATTGCGCATATATTTTAGAGAAAATAGTGATCTGAATGGGATCGCTATGACTTGTAGATCAAAATGTAGCGGTTAAGGAATTTATCAATTGTAATTGCTGTTAATTGAGAAACACCGTCAATTCATGTGTATCGAGAGTGTGATAGATGAGAATTTGGAAAGTGTTTTCTTGATGCTATGTCCTATGTGATTAATAAAAACATGATAATGTGGAAACACTTCTCCCATAAGGAGATCAAAACCTTACATAGAGTAATGCAACAAAAGTAAACTAACGAAAGGAAGGATGAACTCAAATTAAGGGAAACCAAGGACTTTAATGGTGTCGAAGAGAAGTATGAGAGATAGCAGTAGGAAAGCTGTGACATAGGTAAGTGGTGCTCTATGAGAGTTAGGATATATAGTCTTAGTCTATGAGGTTTGAGCTCAAAATATATTACCTTGTTCTATGAAATTGAGATTCTAATATATTTTAGGTTTACCATAGGAGAGACCTGCTGGAGTCCAGGAGAACACTGAGCGGGGGGGGGGGGGGGGGGAATCAGTGTTGTATAAGTTTTACAATTTTTACACCTTTTGACTTACAGGATAAAGAGAGAGAAAGACATTAACATACATATGCACAATTATAATGTTGAAGGCATGAATCATATGAACACATGAAGACACACAAGATATGAGACCAAGACACAAAAGACTATACGAGAGGAAAACCCTCCTGGGGTAGGAAAACCTCTCAAAATTGCCTCACTGGCTTAAGCAAAAACCTCACTGGTTACAATGTTTAGAAGCACCAACTTCAAGGAGCACCAACCCCTAATACGTACAAATAGGTCTCACTAACCATACAAGCCTCACTGACTACAAGATGCCTCACTGGCTACAATATGTGTCTCACTGACAAATGTAAGGTCTCACTGACCTATAAGCCTCACTGGCATACTGTGCCTCACTGACAAACACAATCACCGTTAGAAAAGATAAACAAAATCAGAGGATTACTCTGTTTTCATTCAATTCATTAATTCATTCACCTGATTATCTCTGCATAACAATTCTACAACAAGGAGATTATCATTATGGTCCTCACATCAACTCTCTCAGCTCAGTTTTCGCTCTTTCAATAAACATTTGATGACCTTGTCATTCTCTGTATTTATCCCTGCAAAACATGGTCTCATACATACAAAAATCATCTGTATCTTCTCAAAGATGTCTTCAATTCACACACACTTTCTGTCAATGTACCTGCAAAACCATTATATGCAATTTAAAAACCCTTTCACATTCTCTGAAAACAAAGTTATCTTCTTCAATTCTCATCTTCCCTGTAAATTTCTCTTCAATGATTTTCTTTATCCTTCTGCAACATATCTTCAATCTTCATAAGATCTTTTCATATTCCTCTTCATTCAAAAATCCTTTCAATTTGAAAATCTTTGATTTCAAATGACCTTTTTATATTTTTGTCTTTCTTCTGCAAACTCCAATATGCAAAAACATGTTTATCTTCTTGTGCAAAAATAAAATCAATCTCCTGCAATAAAATCTTTTCATTTCTTCTTCATTCCAAAAACACATCTCTGCAATTAATAAAACAAAATCATCTCCTCAAACTGAAATAACTTCTTAAAAAAAATATAAATCTCCTCCAATTTAATGCCATGAAAAAGGCCTTTTAAAAATAGATCTTGGCTTTTAAGAAAAACAAGACTCCTTGTAAAATGGCTTGATTTGATGTCAACCATAAAAAATGGGAGTTGAAAAAATAAAGTTTCTAATATTAAAAATAAAGCCATAAGGATCGGGCTTCCACCTTAAGGAAGGATCGAAGCACATAAGGAGGGGTCGAATTTTATGTCATATATGACTTTCTAACACTTTTCCATCGGCCTTTTTCTTATTTTTATAAAACATGCTCATAGAATATAATTATTCGAACTCAAAGACGTATTTATTGGTGCTCAAATGATGACTGATGCCATTGGTTAAACACAAGGAGGGGGCCGGTCAAGTAAGTGTTATAAAGACCCTTCAAAGGGCAATTTTTAAGTTATGAACTTGCAGTAGCAGGTCACCATTGAATTATAACAAAAATGCAAGTATGAAGGCAAGTGGGTTTAGACATATGAAAATGGACTTAGTCTTGGAGTTTAGAGATTAGTATCTCAGAAGACAAAAATATTAGAACCTTAGATTTCTCCCAACAAAGCATTCCTTCTGCAATAACATATAAACTCAACCTCTACAACATGAAGTTATAACACCTCTGAAGCCATGGTGAAGATAGAAGCATGAATACTTTTTCATCTAACATCAAACACCAATAAGATAACCATGAACCTTAAACCAAGAGCACCAACCTTGGAGAAATATCATCAAAAGATCTGAATATGGAGAACACCGAAGACAACCTTGCTCAGAATTTGCATCCTCTGTTCAAGAACAACGAAGATATCAAAACCATCTAAATCATGAAAGCATTTGATCAATATTACCATGAAGCAACCAACGTACTAACATCATACTATGAAGGTCTCTTAAGTCATGATCAAAACAACAAGTCCTACAAGTCCATTATCTGCAATCAATAAGACCTCAATATTGTGAATGAATAGAGAAAAAAAAAAAATTTGCCCTCCAAAAAAAAAAAATCACTTTAGAAACTTTCCAAAAAAAATCCACCTTAGACCAAAATCATCTCCATTTAAAATCGAATAAAATCCTCCTTTTAATGTCATAAAGGATGACATTTAGGAGGGGTCAAAAAATGAAGTTTCTATTTTTGAAAAAAACTCCTCCTAAAAATTTGAATTATCTCCATTGAATGTCATATATGATAGATTGGGCTCCTAAGAGAAATTCGATGTTATTATTTTAAATAAAGCATATTTTATATTCTCCATAAAATAGGAATCGTGATCCCCCTTAAAAGAAGGCCCTTACTCATATTAATCGGGCTCATGCACCTTTTTGAAACTTAACACATAAGACATATATCATATGTTCCATATTCGATGGCTTTCTAAACGATATGCTCCTCTTTTTATTAAAACATTCGATGGCTGCTCTCCACATTCGATGCTTTATATATTATGGGCTCCTTCATACCTTTCGTGGTCAATACTATTCGTGCTTCCCAAAGATGACTTGATATGGGAGAAGTGAGCTTTAATAGCAACATTAATGTGCTTCCAGACATATGAAGAGTCACATCAATGAACAACACTGAATATTTTGCTACCCCAATTGAACATGTATGTGTGAACCTGGCCATTACTATCACCATTCATTGTGATCAACTTAATTGAAACAATTTTCTTGTCTATAAAAGTATCTTGAAGCGAAAAGACATCATTTAACTCTTCTTGACATTTCAAACTCTTGCAACATGATAAAGTCCTGCAAGCCTCACAATGGCAAGGCATGATAATGACCTTATATTCTCAAACAATAAACATATCAAAATGTAATCACTAAGATCCTCAACTTGCATCAACCTCTTGCACCATCCTGCATCAACCTCTTGCACCATCCTCAAATTGCAAACAACATGAGACCATCAAACATGTCCTGCAATCATGTGAATACCAATAATGTACACAAACAAGTTAGCATCAATAATCGATGTAACCAAACTGATCAAACAAGCCCTGTGAATACGAACAATTCAAGGGATCAACCCATCATGAACAACGCCATAACAAGTTAGAACATGAGAATCCATCCTGAGGCAAACATGAAGATATCCTGATGACATCTCTTATCTATCACTGATCCTGATGACATGAACAACTCCTGTCAATACCTTTTTGACATCAATGACAATCTACTTTCATCAAGACCGATGGTATGGTATGGAGTGGGAGGGAAGGGACAAAAATAATGATTGTTGTGAACGAGAGGGACGAAAGTATGTATGCTTTTACAATGAGTTGTTGATAACCTACTTAATTAAAAAAAGCTTGAACAGATTATTGTTATGCATGGAGAGACACTAGCTATGTCAAAGTTTCTGTTGGCATAACAATGATATTACATTGTTAATTGTCGTTTATTAGGTTGCAGTTATAACTGTTATACAGCTATATTTAAAACTGTTATACAGAGTTATGTGAACTGTATCGTACTGCATCGTCCTTGCCTTGTATATATTCTCTGCATTGTATCGTTTCATGATATCAATAAAATATACTCTCTATTATTTGGTATCGGAGCGATTATGGATCCGGTCCTTGTTGAGTTGAAGGCGCTTGATTTAAAACTTTGAAAGCCTTTGTTGAGTGCCTATGTGAAGATGAGAGGCAATGCAGATCTTATCAATTGACAAGTGTTTTGGCCATATGAAAGAATGAGAAGGCCTCCCAGCATGGTAATGGATTGAGTTTGCTGTGAGGATGTTTGGCCATTCTCTGTTAGGAGCCGCTGCCATCTTGAGGAGTTGATTACTGAAAAGAAGACGTTGCTATCGCTATTGCTTAGGCTATGATCTGAGGAAGAGGCCATCTAAGTACTCTACAGACGGGCTAAAAAGGAAGATCAGGGTATGGTCATTGGTCCAGCATAAATCAGGAATAAAGGCGTTGAGGCATTGATATATATGTTTTAAATCTGGCCAGCGATAGAAGGCATAACTCTTTCCCTATTGCGTGTTGGTTTGGAGAAGTGGAGATTGAAGGAGCAAGCCGCAAATACCCTTCTTCATATATTCATTGTTTTTGAGGCGATTGAGATCACAAAAGAAAGAATAATACAGCCGAAGGAGGTTGTGGAAAAGGGTTGTCCCGATTTAGAAGATGCTGCCGAAGAGCTTCATGTGCCACGAAAAGATTTATATCCTTTCCTGAAATCGTCCCATACTACAGTTATTTCTGTATGATCGTTGGCAGCCTGTGTAGATTGCTTTTGTTTGTTGCAGTCACCGTAAGCATCTATTTCTTCTTCCCTACACCTTGGTTATGGTTGTTCAATATTGAGAGATTATTTCCTTTTGTGGTATGCAAGAATGATGATAATTATATCAATAGGAAGGTGTATTTGTTTTACTTGTTAAAAATCAGGGTGTAATCTTTTGAAATCGGAGTTGATGGTGCATGTTGACTTGAGAGAAGTTGTGTGAGGGAGTTTACCTTTTCTTAATTGATATTTAGAATTTAATTAGTAAATGGAGTAATAAGGAAATTATGGTGATATAAGTGAAGAAAAGTATTTGTCAGTTTCAAATATTATCATGTATGATCCGCTGGAAAGTCGGTTACTTCAATATACTTGACGGTAATTGGTTGTGGGTTCAAATCTGATTTATTTCATATATATTTTTGGAGAGATAAGAGTATGTTTTTGCATTTGGAGGAATAAGGTTTAATGGTATATTTATACATGATTGGAGATATAAAAATTATTGTGCACTTTTGGTGGAATCCGATACCTTGTTCATTTTATTTTATCATGGCTACATCAAACATTGCTTGTGCTCTCGGGGCCATTTATACTGCACATGATGAGGCCTCCAAAGACTCATCTAGAACATCAGTTGGTTAAAGTGTAAGCATATTATATTGGAGGCTGGCGGCATCGGAGGATGGAGGATTTTCCATCATCTCAAGTTAGCTTCTCGCTTTGAGATGATGCATTGCATGAGAAGCGTTTTTGGTTTTGGTTGTTTTGCTTTTCTTTGTTGATGCTGACGGATTTGAAGAATGTATGTTTTGTGAAGATTTTGTTTTGGAGACAGGTTCTGGATTTGGTGTTGAGCTCAATATGGATTATTGTCCAGCGAGCTTCAAAGAGTATATGATCGAGAATTATACCCTTTCGCGGTCACTAGACAATGGCAGAGATCTGTCGTATCTCTCAGGGTTCATTGTCGAATAATTCAAGACTCTGTGATTTGAGAGCTTGGGACTAAAGAGCTCAAGAACACAGCTCGAAGCTACGCCTTTCCGAGGGTAGATGAGACAGCATGATGGAGCCCTGCTTGGTTCAGGATTTGTTCTTTGGGAGAAGATCTTCTATAAAATATGTATTCATATTATGTAATCAATTTTGTTGAGTATGTTAGCATTTAGGGGGGGTCCCTTGGTACTATTGCAGGAATAATGTAATAAGGGGGGGAAAGTTGGCATGACAATGATATTACATTGTTAATTGTCATTTATTAGGTTACGGTTATAACTGTTATATCGTTATATTTAAAACTGTTATACATAGTTATGTGAACTCTATCGTACTGCATCGTCCTTGCCCTGTATATATTCTCTGCATTGTATCAGTTCATGATATCAATAAAATATACTCTCTATTACTTTCCACTAGCAGGCCATGGTACTATTCCTACACTCTACTATATTTAAATTCATATTATCAAAATCCCTACTCCTTTGTTGCAGATTTCTTTGGTTTCTACAAAAAACTATATTTGTAGGGCATGACGCATTTGAAATAGCCAGGAAAATAGAAAGCCACATTACACAGGCATTATTATCTCATACAAATCCAATGGCTATTAAGAAATACTTATAGGAAAGTAAATTCATTTCTAACCCGCTAAACCAAATTGCTGGTGGGCATGCACCTATGCCAAGTGGCTTCCTCTCTTTCAGCAAATCAAAACTTCTCTCTTTTACTTCTTCTCTTTAAATCTTAGCAGAATATCATTTCCAATAGTTTCAATCGTTTATTTAACTTCAAATCCTTATATGGCAGTTACAATTTTTACAAGACTTTTGCACTGTAACAAGAATGTCAATATGATCAACACAACCAGCTACTGAATAAAATCCCTCTGAAACATTCTATGAAATAATAGTGATAAATGATTGAAAAATGTCACATTACAGTGATGGAGAATGAAGCCGAAGAAAATGTGATATGTGCGTCCAGTGTGGCGGAGGTTTATGCACCAACTTTCCATTGATAGGCTTAAGTGGTGGGTGTTGCCATTGCACATCATAACGTGTAGAACTTTATAGGCATGGTCGACACGGAGAAAAGCTCAATGAGTACAATAAAAATAATAGACCCCTTAACAAAGTGGAAGAAAAATGAAGACCAAACTGAAGAAAATGGAAGAAATTGCGAAATAACTTATTGTATGATGCGTCGGATACGCCGACAACTATTCTGCCATGTATTTTGTTGAAACTAAAACTGGTAAACACCAAAGGTGCTAAACATATTGTTTACAACAAAACATAAATTTTTGTAAAAGGATTTGAAACTTAACAAAACCCTAAAAATTTATATTTAATGCAACATAAATGATTAAAGATATCACTATAAAAACCAAATACATGTTACCGAATATGATTGAAGATGTGGTTGCTCACGTTTCCGGCATAACTCAAGCGTAAAGTTGTTATTGTCTGGTCCCCCTGATAATTGGGAGAAGTTGATTTTTATATTGTTTGGTAGAACGGTTGAGGGTGGTTGAACGAGGAAAAGTTGGTTGAACGGTAATAGTTAAAATTATTTTCAATTTTTTTCCGGATAGGTTTTGATTTAGGTTTAGGTTTTAGATAAAATAATAAATTAAGTTTATTTAATTTATTATTTACGGGAGGTTTTTAGAAAGGTAAAGAACGAATTAATTTTGTTAAATTGAATTTATTATTTACGGGAGATGGTATGAAAGATTTAATTAATTAATTAAAATTAATTAAATCTTAGGATCAAGGGTAGCTTAGGGATTAATGGAAATTAATTAATTAATTAAAATTAAATAAATTTGATGTGAAGGGAGGACTTAGGGAAAATTTGGGGATGAGGGAAATTTAATTAACTGATTAAAATTAATTAAATTTCATGTGAAGGGAAGATTTAGGGAATTGATCACTGGTCAATTTTTCCTGTCTACACATATAATGGGTGGTTTAATGTGCATTCAATTTGAAATACTAAAATATTCTCTGAGAAGGTATTTTTCTCTTACTTTTGGATAATGAAAATGGTTAATGAACCTTTAAATTTTTGGACAAAGAAACAGTTAATTTAACATAAATTTTAAATATTTTTGATGATGAAAAAGTTATTTTTTCAAATAGTAGAAGTTGTAAAACACCCATATATTTGATGAAGGGTACTCCCCTTACCAACCCAAACACAACAATAACAGAGAATAAAACAACGAATGCAAGGAAGAAACACATGCTTTCTATTATCTCAACGTAATGACATTACAATATTCAGGAAGTTTTCAAGCTACAACCACATGGGCTTTCTAATTACAAAAATCTGCAAGCCAGAGCCACCATCTACACTACTGAACTCCCTGTAATCCCCATTCGCCTCCTTTATCTGGAATGCGTAGCCGCCCCGGAATATTCTAGAAATTGTAACTCCCGCCAAGAAGATTTTTTAACTTTAGATCCGACCGTTGGATTTTCAATCATAATATATCGTTGGAAAGCTCTCGGAAAGATGCGTGTCCACAAAATGTCCCGTTGGGGTGCATTTTGATTTTCGACCAATTTTCGGGCCCATCCGGAGCCTCTAAGTGCCTCAAATTTGACTTTGAATATTTTATCAAAATTGGAAAAATGAAAATATTAATATCCCACAAATGACAAATGATATTGAAGTGATTTCTTCACCATTGGCTTCAATTCACCATTCTGGAGGTCTGTGTAAGATTTCGTGTCCGTACGTGCACAAATACCAACTTACTAAAAATAGCAACCCTACCAATTTTAGCCCTTATCCAAAAAGAAACAATATTTCTGGGTGATGCAAGATTGCTCTTACACCCTGGATGCTCCTGCATCAATATTTGTATTAAATATAATTCAATCTCAACCAGAGAAAAATTTAGCAGCCCCAACTAGGCATGTTCGGGCATGGCACACCACATAGATACACCGACAATAGCCATAATTTCTAACGAAACTACAAAAAGAACCATATTATGAAACGAACCACATTTAAAACTACATGATGCAGATGTTATACTTCACACCGTGTTCGAAGTTTCTATGGGCATCAAGTGGCACCATACGAGCTATCTTTTGATTCAGTAGGTGGAGGCGATAGGGTAGCAGGCCGAGTCGGAGGTGCAGGTGTTGGAGGTCGAGGAACCATATCCGGGGTGTGGAGTCCGAGAAACCGTCTTGCATTTAACACTTACTTTGACTTAACATCTGTATTTGATGGGAGTTGAAACTGGTGAGCGTTTAAAGTTTTATTGAGATCATTGAAGCAGTTGTTTAGTAGTCCTTTCTAGATGGCCCGAAAAATATAAGTCGCCACTAGAGAAGATCAGAGCAACTCAGTAGGAAAGAGAACTCCAATGGGTGCTTCGCCTTCAAATAGGTCATATCTATGCATCACCTTCTTCGGTCTGACCAAAGGAGTTTAAGATTGTCATGGATATAGTCGAATGCAATCATTTTCATGAATTCAACATCTTGGACAAGGTCCGTGATATTCGATAAGAAGATGGATGCCACTTCTGAATATGAGAGAGAGACGACGTGGGAAGTCACACAGTATGGACTCACCCACCACCACACATATAGGAAATTTGATCTATGGACAATCGATGTCAAAAACATGAGCGAGCTTGTCAAAGTTGTTGATACCAATTTCTAATGGTTCCCATTTCCGCATCTATAGTTAGATGTGGCAATTCTTCACCACCAACTCCATGGTTGATATACAACAAGCAGATAGGAGGAAGAAAAGAGTAGGGAGAAAACAACGGGGAGAAGAGACGATGAAGGGGAAAAGGGTAGGAGGGTGGAAATAATAGGCAAAGAAAGGGCCATTAATGGTTGTATTAAACGAGGGATGAGAGGACAATCAGAGATGAGTCGAGAGGGAGGAGTAGCACCTCGGAGTAAATGCTGAGGATAATCTTGCAGGATTGGGATTGATACATGGAGTTAAAGTTTGAGTACACTGCGCTGAAGAGGTGATGGGAGAGTACATATGAGCAGATGGGGGTGACCGTTGGTGATGTTGGACCATCTTCAAATGGCTCCCTGATAGCCGATGGTGACGTTGCCATTTCATACAATACAGTTCAACTAAAGGTGTTCATGCCAACTCATCATCGACGAATGACTCATCTTGGGTAGGAGCCTTGGTGTTTTAAGTGATTGAAAACACAATTTAATTTATGTTCGACAAAGGACTACCAAACTTTTTGTGGTTACGAGATGTGTTCGCATATAATAGCCTATCCGCCAAATTACATACTTCACAGTCATCGCATCTCTTAGAAAGGGCTGCAAAGCAACTTAAGTCCCTATTAATGATGTATTAAGAAATAATGAATTACATATTTGCATAATATGCGTAATTCTGACAAAAGAGTAAACACCAAACTAATTGAATAATTAATGACTTGTTTTAGCACAATGTTCTTTATGATCGAACAATGAAGCCGGGCATTGCCCTTTCACTTGAGAAAGTAAAATAGCTATCATAGGATCGGATGTAGCACCCCCAATAAAGCATGTCCCTTGGATTTATATTTAATCCCATTGCGAAGATCATTGAACCTACCCCAAAAAACTATTAATTTTCTAGTTTTACATAGATTTCAATGTAAACTATTTGTGGACAATGATTTCTACATAGCTAGGAACTGATAATAGATAACATCACAACTTCTTTCCCCGCAACCCACTTGCAAAGTTCCCCACTTGATAGATTGCCAGTGTCTATGCCATAGGCTGAAGGGAAAGGTAGCATGCTTGTGTTGTTAATGTCACTATGTCCAATATGAACTAGAAACACAAGCCTCAAAACCCAACAAATATAACTCTAAAATTTCGTACATAATAAAATGTTACTTGAGTTTCAGGTTGTATAGAACAAAAATGAAACACAAATTTTCAATCCCATCTCTCTTCGTCACCATCACAGGTTAGAAAATCCTATATGCATTCGAATGAATGGCCCCTAGCCTTGACTAATCCTAGCGTTTTGTGTCCAGCTAGTGTCGACGTAGATTAAGAAAATCGTAAAATCGTAAATCGTTACGATTTCTCGAAGCTTACAGACATAGCTCCGCATGTTTTCTTTTCAATGCGATTCGTGATCGCAACACGTTGACAGAACCATAAACTTAATTACCCTCAACGGTTGTAACGAACTAAAAATTGTGTCAACGGTTTTAGTGTGGGATTGACAGGAACGCCTACGAAGTTCGATTTTACTGTTTTCAGCCAAATTCACTAGTTCTTCCCAGAAAAATGAGTATGTCAAAGTTTGGGGCCTTGCTTTTCGCCATGTGAGGATTTGTTAGTGGTTCGTGGCCTCGCTTTTCGCCATGTGATGATTAACGCTTTTCTCCATGTGATGATTAGTTATTCCTTCATTCAGACTGGGATAAACATGTCGTACTTTTTCTTAAAACTACTTAAGAGGCAGAAAATTGCATCCAATAGGAACAGTAAGAGTAAGAGTTTGGAGATTAAAGAAAAGTAATCCACCCTGAATGTAGAAAATAGCATCGAATAGAAACAGTAAGAGTTTGAATCCGTGAATGGTGGATTTGCACATGGTAGGAGTTCTCCCTGTCTGCGTTCTACGATTTCTTATTTATCTAAGTTCCATCTCTCCTATGGCTATATAAAGCAAACTGGGGGAGCATTTTTTCCCAACACAGCTTTGCGTTGTCTATGGTGTAGAGCTTCAAACGCAAAAAGAAAATGTCTTGGACCAGAAAGGTTTATGTTATGTTTGTAATGGTATTAGTTGTGCTTGGCGCGAAAGATGCATGGGCAGTCAGAAACAAAGCTCTGCTTCGCAGAACATTAATTGCTTCGAATGTGGTGGACGTTACAACGTTCGGTGCCAAGGGCGATGGAGTCACTGATGATACCAAGGTCATATTTCTATCTATTCAAACACCCTTATTTACAAATAAGTGTATATATATATTGAATTTTGCTGTGGACTGTGGATGAAACAGGCATTTCTGGCGGCATGGCAAGCAGCCTGCAACAAGGACTCGGCTACACTACACATTCCGGTTGACTACCGCTTTCTTGTTGGGCCTCTCACCTTCTCGGGACCCTGCAAATCGAACATCGTATTTCAGGTATGCTACGAGAGTCGAGACAGACATATTGGTGTTGGAATTCAAAAGAGAAGCCAAAATATATCTCAATCTTTTTTTAATTTGAGCAGGTTGATGGAAGTGTTATCGCACCGGTGAATCCAGGGGCCTGGGCATCTAAACCGTTGAAATGGATAAATTTCTCAAAACTCAACGGTATTACTATCGCCGGCAAGGGCACTTTCGACGGACAAGGGGCGGCTTGGTGGAAGCTTTCCCAACTAGAAGATGAGGTAAATCTTAATATAGAAATAAACACAACACGTCGTCTTTCTGTCTGCAATATTGTTGTTGTGTAACTGTACACCCACACCCATTCAAAAGGCGTTGGAATTTTCTATGTTTCAGGATAGCAGCAATGGGGGAAGCAGTTTACCAAGTGTGAGGCCAACGGTGAGCCATGACCGCAGAAACAAATTTTTTTAAATTCTAAACGAAAAATAAATAATTTTCGTTTATAACACTTTCTAGTGCTGCAAATTGCAATATAAACGCTGATACGTACGTAATTTCGAAATCTGGGCAGGCATTGAGATTTTACGGAAGTTATGACGTGAGCGTGCAAGACATAAGCATACAAAACAGTCCCCAATTTCATCTTAAGTTTGACTCTTGCACCTCCGTCAAAGTGGCTGGCGTGACAATCTCCTCTCCTGCAAACAGCCCAAACACAGACGGAATTCATCTCCAGAATTCTAACGAGGTCGAAATACACAGTTCCTCTATGGCATGCGGTAGGTATACACATACACAGTAAGTAGGGTCTCTTCTGTTTTATCATTTTGTCAACGTTTATGATAAGCATGTTTGATGAATGGTCCAACAGGAGACGACTGCGTGTCCATTCAAACAGGCTGCTCAGGCATTCGCATTCACAACATCAACTGCGGCCCTGGGCACGGTATCAGGTACTCTTATTAATCTCACTACCTACTTATTCTTCTTTTAATTTTAATTGACTTCAGTAACTTATTTTATGTAATTCACATCAGTATTGGAGGACTTGGAAAAGACGGAACCAAGGCCTGCGTTTCCAATGTGAGCGTCTATGACAGCAACATCCAGGATGCTTCCAACGGACTCCGGATCAAAACATGGCAGGTCTGTTAACAAATCCATTTTGAAACTTAACATAGGTCTGCCAACTGTAAAATTCAAGGCTAGATTTCGATCATGATGTGCTTCTTCGTGCCTGCTTTAAATACAGGGAGGAGCTGGACAGGTGAAAAGCGTATCCTTCTCCAACATACAGGTTTCCAACGTGCGAGTGCCCATTAAAATCGATCAATTTTACTGCGACAAAGAGGCCTGCAGCAATCAAACCTCGGGGGTATTTATATCAGACGTCACTTACCAGAAAATCACTGGCACTTACACGGAAACTCCAGTTTATTTGGCTTGCAGCGACGATGTGCCCTGCACTGATTTAAAGTTTTCAGATATTCAACTTCAACCTGCTGATACAGATGAGAAGAATCCCTTGTGTTGGAATAGCTATGGAGAACAACAATCAAGTGTCGGGTGCCTCAAACCTGGAACCCCGCCCAATGACCCTTCCCGCACTCAGTCCCGAGAAGATGCATGCTAAACCCAATTAGTGGGAAACCCGTTTTGTACATTTCATAAAACGCTACTCTCAATGTTCATTGTCGATTTTAACCCATAGGATAAGGTACAATTGGGAGCATTTGTGAATTCTATGACACACTCAAAGGGATGGCTTATAAATGACATTTCTCTCTGATAGCTTTTCATTCATCAGAAGTTCGCCCGGGAGTTCTCCTCCTCTTTGTCGTATGGTTAGGGCCCAATGATCTTTCCATCCTCCTCATCCTTATATCTTGTACTTTTCTTTCACAGCGGTCCTCTCTTGTACACTTTCTTATCCTCTCTGTCTAACAAGTGACAACAAATGCGAGCATATTGGCCCCATGTCATCTCTAATATATCTAGTTAAAGCACCAAAGGTGCTATTAAATTGCCGACATATTTATATATTTTACTCCAAAGTCATTACATGTAGTAGTTGGTGGACAAGGCTATAAATACTATACGAAATTCAATTAGCTTTTTGCAAATAAAAATAATGCAATGGTATTAAATGAATAACCACACGAACTAAATCATAAAGGGTCACGAAGCCATTGAAATGACAATATAAACATGTGTATTAAAAACATGAAAATCTATTGGTGTTTTGAATGTAATTTTTAAGAAACCATATTAGGATAGCATACTAATTAGTGAGTTACGTGAAATGAAGATCGCTTCAAATATTTCATTTTATATAAGTATAATTACATAGACACAGTTGAAAGAGAATTTATTATTGCAAGTACCAAGACCATAATATTTTTTTAACAACACAATATTTACTTATCAAAATGAACAACAAATAAATTAAAAATTCATTGGATTTTCTCTCAAAGATCAACTTAGAGACGAGGATTGCAATCGACGATCTTCATTTTTCCTATTCTTAACATAATTTTCATTTTCTATCTTAATGTACTGTTCAAATGAGAACAGTGGTGATATTCTCAAAGTTTTGAGAGATTTAACTCGAGAGATAGCAGTGAATGTTAAACTAGCCCTCCCTACATGATATTAGGATATCATATTTAACAACTCTTATTTCTAACTTCATCTACCTTTGAGGTTTCTTTTCATGGGTACCGAGCACTAGGCTCAAGCCGTTAGAGTCTCAAAAGACTATTTGCTAGATTTTGACAACAACACGATAACTCTAAGGCCCCATCCTCCATTTTAGTTCAAGTTCCTAAATCTTGGTTGGACATTTTCCAGGATGGAATTACAAAAACAAGCAAGTGGTGATATACAAACTACAAGAATTGTGAATTCCCAATTGAGAAGAAGGTTTTTGACCGCATTTCACAAAGAACACGATAACGTCAAGTCTTGGTCCTTGGTTTGAGTTCGAAGCATTGTACTCGTGCGCTAACATTACCATCTCTAAGGTGTATCAAACCAAACGTTGGCTTCATAAGTTGGAAATGGCTGTATATGTTAAATATTTTTTACATGTATAGTAGACAAAAATTCTCACTAATTACCTCTCTAGTGATTTGGAGGCGTGTTGGCTTGAAGGAAAGATGTGATCAGTTGTTTGTGTTTTAATTTCTGTTATGACCAAGAATGACTCAGAGTCTCAAACACATGAAGAATTTTGCATGTCAACTGATTTTAAGTAATTTATATTTTCCTTTGTTAAACAAATAATTCGTATGAGCTATGATTGTTATGACGGGGCAGAAAATGTATTGTGAGTTTCTTGTGTTGCTATACATTACACTATTTGTTGAGAATTTTGATCACTCTTAACATGAATGCTACAACATTATATTTGTCATAAAAGTGCACTTTTATTTTTCTAGGAAGACCAACAGAAATGGAAGGATTCAACTTCCAATTAGTGATACTACTTACTGTCAATGATTCCTCTATTCAAATAATTTCTATTTATCTTGGGGAAGAATGTTTGTAATTATATATATATATATATATATATGCATTTTTGTAATTGTAAATATATACATGTTCCTCCTCTCCCAAGCCCATCACAGGAAAAATAGAAACCAAGATACACTTTACCAAATATAAACAAGAGCGAGCTATGAGAAAATAGGACACCATTCAGTACTATCTATATATATATATATATATATATATATATATAGAAACACACACCAAGGCAAGGTAGAAGCAGCCAAGCCTATATGTGGAAACAATCGATAAATTCTGCTACACACTGATTTCTTCAAATAACAGGAGCACTTCAACAAAATTATGTACTTCTTTTAGAAAATTACAATTCTATTGAAACTGTAGCAACAAACTACTTGTGGGTAGCCAAATAGAATGTCACTAAAGTAATCTTGTTTGAAATGGTGAAAGCAATTTGATTCTCTCAGAGCTATTTCTATTGAAATAATTTTGGACAAATGGTTACAAAATGGAAGACTTGAGATATTTCAAAGGAATTCTAACACATCTGCAAGTTGTTCTAGGGGATCTTTTTAACACCTAAAATCAATCGACGATGAATTAGCACCTATCTCTCTTAACTCCAATCATTTTTGTGTAAATTCTAAATTCCTTCTGCAGCCTCTGTAACTGATGTAGCATGTTTATAAATGCCCATTAGGGGTTATTTTGTATGGTTATTATTGAATTAGACTTAATATAAATATGGGTGCTTGTCACCTTTTACTGGTTAAATAAAAGCTACGATCATATCTAGGAAATGCATTGCCAATAATTACATATGTACGACCTTCACAAGCAGTGTTCATATTTGTAAGAAATGGAATCAGGTCTTTTTGGGAAGATGTATGGAGCATTCGGGAGCAAAGGGGACACAAGAATGAACAACAATCCTTCTGTAACTGGTATGGATTTAATTAGAATTTTTTGAACAAACCAAAGTCTCAAATTTGCATTTGAATGGGTTGTGACTAATTTAGTGACCAAAATTTCTACATCAACATTCAAAAATCTAAAACTAAAAGTTCCTTCATAAATAATGTTTATGATTCGAGATTACATAAATGTAACACTGAACACCACGAATGTTGCTTTTAGTACAATTATCTATCCTCTTATTTTCTATCTCAAACCATCATAGTAGAAAATAATTACTAATAAATTCCCTTATACAAAACTTAAGGGTTGTGACACTTCAAACAAACTAGATGCCCTAATGTAGTAAAACATTTGATAAACCCTAATTCAAAAAAAAGAGAGAAGAAGATCAAGCATTGATAAACTTGGTAACAACCTATGTGCCCTCAGAGACTACATGCTTTCCAAGCTCTCGAGGAAGAGAGAGAGCCTCGCAGTTGTCTCAATCTCCCATGTATATTCATGATATTCTTCTTGTTGTGACGAGCAAAGTTGGCTACCTTACTAGAAATTTTCTCAAAGATGTCATTGATAAATTTATTCATAATTCACATAGCCTTTCTAGATCTTTTTCTTGCAGTAAAAGGTGTAACAAACCCATATATTTGTATTAAATACGATTCAAAAATAATTGCTAGAAATATTGCTATAAGGGTGCACTTCCTTGAGAATTTTAAACGAAAGGACCTTAGAGATTTGGTTGCTCTTTCTATTTTTGTTCGTACATTTTTCATCTTCAACTTTTTTGTGGATCTTCTTCTCAGTCTTGGGAACCTTCTTTCTTCTACAGATTTCTTAGCCATGGCATTTTTCTCTATGATGGGATTCTTCTCTATCATTCTTTCCATTGATAAGCACTACAAAAGGGAATATGTCATTAGAATAAATATCTATGAAACATTTTATTATGAATAAGCTTTTCGTGTATTTTAATAATAATAGTATTTTATAGAAGTATGTCATCAAGGATAGTTTGTTTTAATCACCTGCGTGCTTTAAAAACAGGTATTATCCTCAAACTTCAGGACACGGACTTATTATGAAGTAGTATTTCCACGTTGTTATATAGATTAATCTCACTAGAATATGGGGATAATCTTAGTAGGAGTAGTGTTAGACTCAAAGATCCATAACAAATTATTCAAACACCAAGTGGATTGCGCATATATTTTAGAGAAAATAGTGATCTGAATGGGATCGCTATGACTTGTAGATCAAAATGTAGCGGTTAAGGAATTTATCAATTGTAATTGCTGTTAATTGAGAAACACCGTCAATTCATGTGTATCGAGAGTGTGATAGATGAGAATTTGGAAAGTGTTTTCTTGATGCTATGTCCTATGTGATTAATAAAAACATGATAACGTGGAAACACTTCTCCCATAAGGAGATCAAAACCTTACATAGAGTAATGCAACAAAAGTAAACTAACGAAAGGAAGGATGAACTCAAATTAAGGGAAACCAAGGACTTTAATGGTGTCGAAGAGAAGTATGAGAGATAGCAGTAGGAAAGCTGTGACATAGGTAAGTGGTGCTCTATGAGAGTTAGGATATATAGTCTTAGTCTATGAGGTTTGAGCTCAAAATATATTACCTTGTTCTATGAAATTGAGATTCTAATATATTTTAGGTTTACCATAGGAGAGACCTGCTGGAGTCCAGGAGAACACTGAGCGGGGGGGGGGGGGGGGAATCAGTGTTGTATAAGTTTTACAATTTTTACACCTTTTGACTTACAGGATAAAGAGAGAGAAAGACATTAACATACATATGCACAATTATAATGTTGAAGGCATGAATCATATGAACACATGAAGACACACAAGATATGAGACCAAGACACAAAAGACTATACGAGAGGAAAACCCTCCTGGGGTAGGAAAACCTCTCAAAATTGCCTCACTGGCTTAAGCAAAAACCTCACTGGTTACAATGTTTAGAAGCACCAACTTCAAGGAGCACCAACCCCTAATACGTACAAATAGGTCTCACTAACCATACAAGCCTCACTGACTACAAGATGCCTCACTGGCTACAATATGTGTCTCACTGACAAATGTAAGGTCTCACTGACCTATAAGCCTCACTGGCATACTGTGCCTCACTGACAAACACAATCACCGTTAGAAAAGATAAACAAAATCAGAGGATTACTCTGTTTTCATTCAATTCATTAATTCATTCACCTGATTATCTCTGCATAACAATTCTACAACAAGGAGATTATCATTATGGTCCTCACATCAACTCTCTCAGCTCAATTTTCGCTCTTTCAATAAACATTTGATGACCTTGTCATTCTCTGTATTTATCCCTGCAAAACATGGTCTCATACATACAAAAATCATCTGTATCTTCTCAAAGATGTCTTCAATTCACACACACTTTCTGTCAATGTACCTGCAAAACCATTATATGCAATTTAAAAACCCTTTCACATTCTCTGAAAACAAAGTTATCTTCTTCAATTCTCATCTTCCCTGTAAATTTCTCTTCAATGATTTTCTTTATCCTTCTGCAACATATCTTCAATCTTCATAAGATCTTTTCATATTCCTCTTCATTCAAAAATCCTTTCAATTTGAAAATCTTTGATTTCAAATGACCTTTTTATATTTTTGTCTTTCTTCTGCAAACTCCAATATGCAAAAACATGTTTATCTTCTTGTGCAAAAATAAAATCAATCTCCTGCAATAAAATCTTTTCATTTCTTCTTCATTCCAAAAACACATCTCTGCAATTAATAAAACAAAATCATCTCCTCAAACTGAAATAACTTCTTAAAAAAAATATAAATCTCCTCCAATTTAATGCCATGAAAAAGGCCTTTTAAAAATAGATCTTGGCTTTTAAGAAAAACAAGACTCCTTGTAAAATGGCTTGATTTGATGTCAACCATAAAAAATGGGAGTTGAAAAAATAAAGTTTCTAATATTAAAAATAAAGCCATAAGGATCGGGCTTCCACCTTAAGGAAGGATCGAAGCACATAAGGAGGGGTCGAATTTTATGTCATATATGACTTTCTAACACTTTTCCATCGGCCTTTTTCTTATTTTTATAAAACATGCTCATAGAATATAATTATTCGAACTCAAAGACGTATTTATTGGTGCTCAAATGATGACTGATGCCATTGGTTAAACACAAGGAGGGGGCCGGTCAAGTAAGTGTTATAAAGACCCTTCAAAGGGCAATTTTTAAGTTATGAACTTGCAGTAGCAGGTCACCATTGAATTATAACAAAAATGCAAGTATGAAGGCAAGTGGGTTTAGACATATGAAAATGGACTTAGTCTTGGAGTTTAGAGATTAGTATCTCAGAAGACAAAAATATTAGAACCTTAGATTTCTCCCAACAAAGCATTCCTTCTGCAATAACATATAAACTCAACCTCTACAACATGAAGTTATAACACCTCTGAAGCCATGGTGAAGATAGAAGCATGAATACTTTTTCATCTAACATCAAACACCAATAAGATAACCATGAACCTTAAACCAAGAGCACCAACCTTGGAGAAATATCATCAAAAGATCTGAATATGGAGAACACCGAAGACAACCTTGCTCAGAATTTGCATCCTCTGTTCAAGAACAACGAAGATATCAAAACCATCTAAATCATGAAAGCATTTGATCAATATTACCATGAAGCAACCAACGTACTAACATCATACTATGAAGGTCTCTTAAGTCATGATCAAAACAACAAGTCCTACAAGTCCATTATCTGCAATCAATAAGACCTCAATATTGTGAATGAATAGAGAAAAAAAAAAAATTTGCCCTCCAAAAAAAAAAAATCACTTTAGAAACTTTCCAAAAAAAATCCACCTTAGACCAAAATCATCTCCATTTAAAATCGAATAAAATCCTCCTTTTAATGTCATAAAGGATGACATTTAGGAGGGGTCAAAAAATGAAGTTTCTATTTTTGAAAAAAACTCCTCCTAAAAATTTGAATTATCTCCATTGAATGTCATATATGATAGATTGGGCTCCTAAGAGAAATTCGATGTTATTATTTTAAATAAAGCATATTTTATATTCTCCATAAAATAGGAATCGTGATCCCCCTTAAAAGAAGGCCCTTACTCATATTAATCGGGCTCATGCACCTTTTTGAAACTTAACACATAAGACATATATCATATGTTCCATATTCGATGGCTTTCTAAACGATATGCTCCTCTTTTTATTAAAACATTCGATGGCTGCTCTCCACATTCGATGCTTTATATATTATGGGCTCCTTCATACCTTTCGTGGTCAATACTATTCGTGCTTCCCAAAGATGACTTGATATGGGAGAAGTGAGCTTTAATAGCAACATTAATGTGCTTCCAGACATATGAAGAGTCACATCAATGAACAACACTGAATATTTTGCTACCCCAATTGAACATGTATGTGTGAACCTGGCCATTACTATCACCATTCATTGTGATCAACTTAATTGAAACAATTTTCTTGTCTATAAAAGTATCTTGAAGCGAAAAGACATCATTTAACTCTTCTTGACATTTCAAACTCTTGCAACATGATAAAGTCCTGCAAGCCTCACAATGGCAAGGCATGATAATGACCTTATATTCTCAAACAATAAACATATCAAAATGTAATCACTAAGATCCTCAACTTGCATCAACCTCTTGCACCATCCTGCATCAACCTCTTGCACCATCCTCAAATTGCAAACAACATGAGACCATCAAACATGTCCTGCAATCATGTGAATACCAATAATGTACACAAACAAGTTAGCATCAATAATCGATGTAACCAAACTGATCAAACAAGCCCTGTGAATACGAACAATTCAATGGATCAACCCATCATGAACAACGCCATAACAAGTTAGAACATGAGAATCCATCCTGAGGCAAACATGAAGATATCCTGATGACATCTCTTATCTATCACTGATCCTGATGACATGAACAACTCCTGTCAATACCTTTTTGACATCAATGACAATCTACTTTCATCAAGACCGATGGTATGGTATGGAGTGGGAGGGAAGGGACAAAAATAATGATTGTTGTGAACGAGAGGGACGAAAGTATGTATGCTTTTACAATGAGTTGTTGATAACCTACTTAATTAAAAAAAGCTTGAACAGATTATTGTTATGCATGGAGAGACACTAGCTATGTCAAAGTTTCTGTTGGCATAACAATGATATTACATTGTTAATTGTCGTTTATTAGGTTGCAGTTATAACTGTTATACAGCTATATTTAAAACTGTTATACAGAGTTATGTGAACTGTATCGTACTGCATCGTCCTTGCCTTGTATATATTCTCTGCATTGTATCGTTTCATGATATCAATAAAATATACTCTCTATTATTTGGTATCGGAGCGATTATGGATCCGGTCCTTGTTGAGTTGAAGGCGCTTGATTTAAAACTTTGAAAGCCTTTGTTGAGTGCCTATGTGAAGATGAGAGGCAATGCAGATCTTATCAATTGACAAGTGTTTTGGCCATATGAAAGAATGAGAAGGCCTCCCAGCATGGTAATGGATTGAGTTTGCTGTGAGGATGTTTGGCCATTCTCTGTTAGGAGCCGCTGCCATCTTGAGGAGTTGATTACTGAAAAGAAGACGTTGCTATCGCTATTGCTTAGGCTATGATCTGAGGAAGAGGCCATCTAAGTACTCTACAGACGGGCTAAAAAGGAAGATCAGGGTATGGTCATTGGTCCAGCATAAATCAGGAATAAAGGCGTTGAGGCATTGATATATATGTTTTAAATCTGGCCAGCGATAGAAGGCATAACTCTTTCCCTATTGCGTGTTGGTTTGGAGAAGTGGAGATTGAAGGAGCAAGCCGCAAATACCCTTCTTCATATATTCATTGTTTTTGAGGCGATTGAGATCACAAAAGAAAGAATAATACAGCCGAAGGAGGTTGTGGAAAAGGGTTGTCCCGATTTAGAAGATGCTGCCGAAGAGCTTCATGTGCCACGAAAAGATTTATATCCTTTCCTGAAATCGTCCCATACTACAGTTATTTCTGTATGATCGTTGGCAGCCTGTGTAGATTGCTTTTGTTTGTTGCAGTCACCGTAAGCATCTATTTCTTCTTCCCTACACCTTGGTTATGGTTGTTCAATATTGAGAGATTATTTCCTTTTGTGGTATGCAAGAATGATGATAATTATATCAATAGGAAGGTGTATTTGTTTTACTTGTTAAAAATCAGGGTGTAATCTTTTGAAATCGGAGTTGATGGTGCATGTTGACTTGAGAGAAGTTGTGTGAGGGAGTTTACCTTTTCTTAATTGATATTTAGAATTTAATTAGTAAATGGAGTAATAAGGAAATTATGGTGATATAAGTGAAGAAAAGTATTTGTCAGTTTCAAATATTATCATGTATGATCCGCTGGAAAGTCGGTTACTTCAATATACTTGACGGTAATTGGTTGTGGGTTCAAATCTGATTTATTTCATATATATTTTTGGAGAGATAAGAGTATGTTTTTGCATTTGGAGGAATAAGGTTTAATGGTATATTTATACATGATTGGAGATATAAAAATTATTGTGCACTTTTGGTGGAATCCGATACCTTGTTCATTTTATTTTATCATGGCTACATCAAACATTGCTTGTGCTCTCGGGGCCATTTATACTGCACATGATGAGGCCTCCAAAGACTCATCTAGAACATCAGTTGGTTAAAGTGTAAGCATATTATATTGGAGGCTGGCGGCATCGGAGGATGGAGGATTTTCCATCATCTCAAGTTAGCTTCTCGCTTTGAGATGATGCATTGCATGAGAAGCGTTTTTGGTTTTGGTTGTTTTGCTTTTCTTTGTTGATGCTGACGGATTTGAAGAATGTATGTTTTGTGAAGATTTTGTTTTGGAGACAGGTTCTGGATTTGGTGTTGAGCTCAATATGGATTATTGTCCAGCGAGCTTCAAAGAGTATATGATCGAGAATTATACCCTTTCGCGGTCACTAGACAATGGCAGAGATCTGTCGTATCTCTCAGGGTTCATTGTCGAATAATTCAAGACTCTGTGATTTGAGAGCTTGGGACTAAAGAGCTCAAGAACACAGCTCGAAGCTACGCCTTTCCGAGGGTAGATGAGACAGCATGATGGAGCCCTGCTTGGTTCAGGATTTGTTCTTTGGGAGAAGATCTTCTATAAAATATGTATTCATATTATGTAATCAATTTTGTTGAGTATGTTAGCATTTAGGGGGGGGTCCCTTGGTACTATTGCAGGAATAATGTAATAAGGGGGGGAAAGTTGGCATGACAATGATATTACATTGTTAATTGTCATTTATTAGGTTACGGTTATAACTGTTATATCGTTATATTTAAAACTGTTATACATAGTTATGTGAACTCTATCGTACTGCATCGTCCTTGCCCTGTATATATTCTCTGCATTGTATCAGTTCATGATATCAATAAAATATACTCTCTATTACTTTCCACTAGCAGGCCATGGTACTATTCCTACACTCTACTATATTTAAATTCATATTATCAAAATCCCTACTCCTTTGTTGCAGATTTCTTTGGTTTCTACAAAAAACTATATTTGTAGGGCATGACGCATTTGAAATAGCCAGGAAAATAGAAAGCCACATTACACAGGCATTATTATCTCATACAAATCCAATGGCTATTAAGAAATACTTATAGGAAAGTAAATTCATTTCTAACCCGCTAAACCAAATTGCTGGTGGGCATGCACCTATGCCAAGTGGCTTCCTCTCTTTCAGCAAATCAAAACTTCTCTCTTTTACTTCTTCTCTTTAAATCTTAGCAGAATATCATTTCCAATAGTTTCAATCGTTTATTTAACTTCAAATCCTTATATGGCAGTTACAATTTTTACAAGACTTTTGCACTGTAACAAGAATGTCAATATGATCAACACAACCAGCTACTGAATAAAATCCCTCTGAAACATTCTATGAAATAATAGTGATAAATGATTGAAAAATGTCACATTACAGTGATGGAGAATGAAGCCGAAGAAAATGTGATATGTGCGTCCAGTGTGGCGGAGGTTTATGCACCAACTTTCCATTGATAGGCTTAAGTGGTGGGTGTTGCCATTGCACATCATAACGTGTAGAACTTTATAGGCATGGTCGACACGGAGAAAAGCTCAATGAGTACAATAAAAATAATAGACCCCTTAACAAAGTGGAAGAAAAATGAAGACCAAACTGAAGAAAATGGAAGAAATTGCGAAATAACTTATTGTATGATGCGTCGGATACGCCGACAACTATTCTGCCATGTATTTTGTTGAAACTAAAACTGGTAAACACCAAAGGTGCTAAACATATTGTTTACAACAAAACATAAATTTTTGTAAAAGGATTTGAAACTTAACAAAACCCTAAAAATTTATATTTAATGCAACATAAATGATTAAAGATATCACTATAAAAACCAAATACATGTTACCGAATATGATTGAAGATGTGGTTGCTCACGTTTCCGGCATAACTCAAGCGTAAAGTTGTTATTGTCTGGTCCCCCTGATAATTGGGAGAAGTTGATTTTTATATTGTTTGGTAGAACGGTTGAGGGTGGTTGAACGAGGAAAAGTTGGTTGAACGGTAATAGTTAAAATTATTTTCAATTTTTTTCCGGATAGGTTTTGATTTAGGTTTAGGTTTTAGATAAAATAATAAATTAAGTTTATTTAATTTATTATTTACGGGAGGTTTTTAGAAAGGTAAAGAACGAATTAATTTTGTTAAATTGAATTTATTATTTACGGGAGATGGTATGAAAGATTTAATTAATTAATTAAAATTAATTAAATCTTAGGATCAAGGGTAGCTTAGGGATTAATGGAAATTAATTAATTAATTAAAATTAAATAAATTTGATGTGAAGGGAGGACTTAGGGAAAATTTGGGGATGAGGGAAATTTAATTAACTGATTAAAATTAATTAAATTTCATGTGAAGGGAAGATTTAGGGAATTGATCACTGGTCAATTTTTCCTGTCTACACATATAATGGGTGGTTTAATGTGCATTCAATTTGAAATACTAAAATATTCTCTGAGAAGGTATTTTTCTCTTACTTTTGGATAATGAAAATGGTTAATGAACTTTTAAATTTTTGGACAAAGAAACAGTTAATTTAACATAAATTTTAAATATTTTTGATGATGAAAAAGTTATTTTTTCAAATAGTAGAAGTTGTAAAACACCCATATATTTGATGAAGGGTACTCCCCTTACCAACCCAAACACAACAATAACAGAGAATAAAACAACGAATGCAAGGAAGAAACACATGCTTTCTATTATCTCAACGTAATGACATTACAATATTCAGGAAGTTTTCAAGCTACAACCACATGGGCTTTCTAATTACAAAAATCTGCAAGCCAGAGCCACCATCTACACTACTGAACTCCCTGTAATCCCCATTCGCCTCCTTTATCTGGAATGCGTAGCCGCCCCGGAATATTCTAGAAATTGTAACTCCCGCCAAGAAGATTTTTTAACTTTAGATCCGACCGTTGGATTTTCAATCATAATATATCGTTGGAAAGCTCTCGGAAAGATGCGTGTCCACAAAATGTCCCGTTGGGGTGCATTTTGATTTTCGACCAATTTTCGGGCCCATCCGGAGCCTCTAAGTGCCTCAAATTTGACTTTGAATATTTTATCAAAATTGGAAAAATGAAAATATTAATATCCCACAAATGACAAATGATATTGAAGTGATTTCTTCACCATTGGCTTCAATTCACCATTCTGGAGGTCTGTGTAAGATTTCGTGTCCGTACGTGCACAAATACCAACTTACTAAAAATAGCAACCCTACCAATTTTAGCCCTTATCCAAAAAGAAACAATATTTCTGGGTGATGCAAGATTGCTCTTACACCCTGGATGCTCCTGCATCAATATTTGTATTAAATATAATTCAATCTCAACCAGAGAAAAATTTAGCAGCCCCAACTAGGCATGTTCGGGCATGGCACACCACATAGATACACCGACAATAGCCATAATTTCTAACGAAACTACAAAAAGAACCATATTATGAAACGAACCACATTTAAAACTACATGATGCAGATGTTATACTTCACACCGTGTTCGAAGTTTCTATGGGCATCAAGTGGCACCATACGAGCTATCTTTTGATTCAGTAGGTGGAGGCGATAGGGTAGCAGGCCGAGTCGGAGGTGCAGGTGTTGGAGGTCGAGGAACCATATCCGGGGTGTGGAGTCCGAGAAACCGTCTTGCATTTAACACTTACTTTGACTTAACATCTGTATTTGATGGGAGTTGAAACTGGTGAGCGTTTAAAGTTTTATTGAGATCATTGAAGCAGTTGTTTAGTAGTCCTTTCTAGATGGCCCGAAAAATATAAGTCGCCACTAGAGAAGATCAGAGCAACTCAGTAGGAAAGAGAACTCCAATGGGTGCTTCGCCTTCAAATAGGTCATATCTATGCATCACCTTCTTCGGTCTGACCAAAGGAGTTTAAGATTGTCATGGATATAGTCGAATGCAATCATTTTCATGAATTCAACATCTTGGACAAGGTCCGTGATATTCGATAAGAAGATGGATGCCACTTCTGAATATGAGAGAGAGACGACGTGGGAAGTCACACAGTATGGACTCACCCACCACCACACATATAGGAAATTTGATCTATGGACAATCGATGTCAAAAACATGAGCGAGCTTGTCAAAGTTGTTGATACCAATTTCTAATGGTTCCCATTTCCGCATCTATAGTTAGATGTGGCAATTCTTCACCACCAACTCCATGGTTGATATACAACAAGCAGATAGGAGGAAGAAAAGAGTAGGGAGAAAACAACGGGGAGAAGAGACGATGAAGGGGAAAAGGGTAGGAGGGTGGAAATAATAGGCAAAGAAAGGGCCATTAATGGTTGTATTAAACGAGGGATGAGAGGACAATCAGAGATGAGTCGAGAGGGAGGAGTAGCACCTCGGAGTAAATGCTGAGGATAATCTTGCAGGATTGGGATTGATACATGGAGTTAAAGTTTGAGTACACTGCGCTGAAGAGGTGATGGGAGAGTACATATGAGCAGATGGGGGTGACCGTTGGTGATGTTGGACCATCTTCAAATGGCTCCCTGATAGCCGATGGTGACGTTGCCATTTCATACAATACAGTTCAACTAAAGGTGTTCATGCCAACTCATCATCGACGAATGACTCATCTTGGGTAGGAGCCTTGGTGTTTTAAGTGATTGAAAACACAATTTAATTTATGTTCGACAAAGGACTACCAAACTTTTTGTGGTTACGAGATGTGTTCGCATATAATAGCCTATCCGCCAAATTACATACTTCACAGTCATCGCATCTCTTAGAAAGGGCTGCAAAGCAACTTAAGTCCCTATTAATGATGTATTAAGAAATAATGAATTACATATTTGCATAATATGCGTAATTCTGACAAAAGAGTAAACACCAAACTAATTGAATAATTAATGACTTGTTTTAGCACAATGTTCTTTATGATCGAACAATGAAGCCGGGCATTGCCCTTTCACTTGAGAAAGTAAAATAGCTATCATAGGATCGGATGTAGCACCCCCAATAAAGCATGTCCCTTGGATTTATATTTAATCCCATTGCGAAGATCATTGAACCTACCCCAAAAAACTATTAATTTTCTAGTTTTACATAGATTTCAATGTAAACTATTTGTGGACAATGATTTCTACATAGCTAGGAACTGATAATAGATAACATCACAACTTCTTTCCCCGCAACCCACTTGCAAAGTTCCCCACTTGATAGATTGCCAGTGTCTATGCCATAGGCTGAAGGGAAAGGTAGCATGCTTGTGTTGTTAATGTCACTATGTCCAATATGAACTAGAAACACAAGCCTCAAACCCAACAAATATAACTCTAAAATTTCGTACATAATAAAATGTTACTTGAGTTTCAGGTTGTATAGAACAAAAATGAAACACAAATTTTCAATCCCATCTCTCTTCGTCACCATCACAGGTTAGAAAATCCTATATGCATTCGAATGAATGGCCCCTAGCCTTGACTAATCCTAGCGTTTTGTGTCCAGCTAGTGTCGACGTAGATTAAGAAAATCGTAAAATCGTAAATCGTTACGATTTCTCGAAGCTTACAGACATAGCTCCGCATGTTTTCTTTTCAATGCGATTCGTGATCGCAACACGTTGACAGAACCATAAACTTAATTACCCTCAACGGTTGTAACGAACTAAAAATTGTGTCAACGGTTTTAGTGTGGGATTGACAGGAACGCCTACGAAGTTCGATTTTACTGTTTTCAGCCAAATTCACTAGTTCTTCCAGAAAAATGAGTATGTCAAAGTTTGGGGCCTTGCTTTTCGCCATGTGAGGATTTGTTAGTGGTTCGTGGCCTCGCTTTTCGCCATGTGATGATTAACGCTTTTCTCCATGTGATGATTAGTTATTCCTTCATTCAGACTGGGATAAACATGTCGTACTTTTTCTTAAAACTACTTAAGAGGCAGAAAATTGCATCCAATAGGAACAGTAAGAGTAAGAGTTTGGAGATTAAAGAAAAGTAATCCACCCTGAATGTAGAAAATAGCATCGAATAGAAACAGTAAGAGTTTGAATCCGTGAATGGTGGATTTGCACATGGTAGGAGTTCTCCCTGTCTGCGTTCTACGATTTCTTATTTATCTAAGTTCCATCTCTCCTATGCTATATAAAGCAAACTGGGGAGCATTTTTTTCCCAACACAGCTTTGCGTTGTCTATGGTGTAGAGCTTCAAACGCAAAAAGAAAATGTCTTGGACCAGAAAGGTTTATGTTATGTTTGTAATGGTATTAGTTGTGCTTGGCGCGAAAGATGCATGGGCAGTCAGAAACAAAGCTCTGCTTCGCAGAACATTAATTGCTTCGAATGTGGTGGACGTTACAACGTTCGGTGCCAGGGCGATGGAGTCACTGATGATACCAGGTCATATTTCTATCTATTCAAACACCCTTATTTACAAATAAGTGTATATTATATTGAATTTTGCTGTGGACTGTGATGAAACAGGCATTTCTGGCGGCATGGCAAGCAGCCTGCAACAAGGACTCGGCTACACTACACATTCCGGTTGACTACCGCTTTCTTGTTGGGCCTCTCACCTTCTCGGGACCCTGCAAATCGAACATCGTATTTCAGTATGCTACGAGAGTCGAGACAGACATATTGGTGTTGGAATTCAAAAGAGAAGCCAAAATATATCTCAATCTTTTTTAATTTGAGCAGGTTGATGGAAGTGTTATCGCACCGGTGAATCCAGGGGCCTGGGCATCTAAACCGTTGAAATGGATAAATTTCTCAAAACTCAACGGTATTACTATCGCCGGCAAGGGCACTTTCGACGGACAAGGGGGCGCTTGGTGGAAGCTTTCCCAACTAGAAGATGAGGTAAATCTTAATATAGAAATAAACACAACACGTCGTCTTTCTGTCTGCAATATTGTTGTTGTGTAACTGTACACCCACACCCATTCAAAAGGCGTTGGAATTTTCTATGTTTCAGGATAGCAGCAATGGGGGAAGCAGTTTACCAAGTGTGAGGCCAACGGTGAGCCATGACCGCAGAAACAAATTTTTTTAAATTCTAAACGAAAAATAAATAATTTTCGTTTATAACACTTTCTAGTGCTGCAAATTGCAATATAAACGCTGATACGTACGTAATTTCGAAATCTGGGCAGGCATTGAGATTTTACGGAAGTTATGACGTGAGCGTGCAAGACATAAGCATACAAAAACAGTCCCCAATTTCATCTTAAGTTTGACTCTTGCACCTCCGTCAAAGTGGCTGGCGTGACAATCTCCTCTCCTGCAAACAGCCCAAACACAGACGGAATTCATCTCCAGAATTCTAACGAGGTCGAAATACACAGTTCCTCTATGGCATGCGGTAGGTATACACATACACAGTAAGTAGGGTCTCTTCTGTTTTATCATTTTGTCAACGTTTATGATAAGCATGTTTGATGAATGGTCCAACAGGAGACGACTGCGTGTCCATTCAAACAGGCTGCTCAGGCATTCGCATTCACAACATCAACTGCGGCCCTGGGCACGGTATCAGGTACTCTTATTAATCTCACTAACCTACTTATTCTTCTTTAATTTTAATTGACTTCAGTAACTTATTTTATGTAATTCACATCAGTATTGGAGGACTTGGAAAAGACGGAACCAAGGCCTGCGTTTCCAATGTGAGCGTCTATGACAGCAACATCCAGGATGCTTCCAACGGACTCCGGATCAAAACATGGCAGGTCTGTTAACAAATCCATTTTGAAACTTAACATAGGGTCTGCCAACTGTAAAATTCAAGGGCTAGATTTCGATCATGATGTGCTTCTTCGTGCCTGCTTTAAATACAGGGAGGAGCTGGACAGGTGAAAAGCGTATCCTTCTCCAACATACAGGTTTCCAACGTGCGAGTGCCCATTAAAATCGATCAATTTTACTGCGACAAAGAGGCCTGCAGCAATCAAACCTCGGGGGTATTTATATCAGACGTCACTTACCAGAAATCACTGGCACTTACACGGAAACTCCAGTTTATTTGGCTTGCAGCGACGATGTGCCCTGCACTGATTTAAAGTTTTCAGATATTCAACTTCAACCTGCTGATACAGATGAGAAGAATCCCTTGTGTTGGAATAGCTATGGAGAACAACAATCAAGTGTCGGGTGCCTCAAACCTGAACCCCGCCCAATGACCCTTCCCGCACTCAGTCCCGAGAAGATGCATGCTAAACCCAATTAGTGGGAACCCGTTTTGTACATTTCATAAAACGCTACTCTCATGTTCATTGTCGATTTAACCCATAGGATAAGGTACAATTGGGAGCATTTGTGAATTCTATGACACACTCAAAGGGATGGCTTATAAATGACATTTCTCTCTGATAGCTTTTCATTCATCAGAAGTTCGCCCGGGAGTTCTCCTCCTCTTTGTCGTATGGTTAGGCCAATGATCTTTCCATCCTCCTCATCCTTATATCTTGTACTTTTCTTTCACAGCCGGTCCTCTCTTGTACACTTTCTTATCCTCTCTGTCTAACAAGTGACAACAAATGCGAGCATATTGGCCCCATGTCATCTCTAATATATCTAGTTAAAGCACCAAAGGTGCTATTAAATTGCCGACATATTTATATATTTTACTCCAAAGTCATTACATGTAGTAGTTGGTGGACAAGGCTATAAATACTATACGAAATTCAATTAGCTTTTTGCAAATAAAAATAATGCAATGGTATTAAATGAATAACCACACGAACTAAATCATAAAGGGTCACGAAGCCATTGAAATGACAATATAAACATGTGTATTAAAAACATGAAAATCTATTGGTGTTTTGAATGTAATTTTTAAGAAACCATATTAGGATAGCATACTAATTAGTGAGTTACGTGAAATGAAGATCGCTTCAATATTTCATTTTATATAAGTATAATTACATAGACACAGTTGAAAGAGAATTTATTATTGCAAGTACCAAGACCATAATATTTTTTAACAACACAATATTTACTTATCAAATGAACAACAAATAAATTAAAAATTCATTGGATTTTCTCTCAAAGATCAACTTAGAGACGAGGATTGCAATCGACGATCTTCATTTTTCCTATTCTTAACATAATTTCATTTTCTATCTTAATGTACTGTTCAAATGAGAACAGTGGTGATATTCTCAAAGTTTTGAGAGATTTAACTCGAGAGATAGCAGTGAATGTTAAACTAGCCCTCCCTACATGATATTAGGATATCATATTTAACAACTCTTATTTCTAACTTCATCTACCTTTGAGGTTTCTTTTCATGGGTACCGAGCACTAGGCTCAAGCCGTTAGAGTCTCAAAAGACTATTTGCTAGATTTTGACAACAACACGATAACTCTAAGGCCCCATCCTCCATTTTAGTTCAAGTTCCTAA